>JALIGW010000001.1:43066358-43318858 GCA_023053685.1 Diadophis punctatus similis
TCCTATATTCAAAGCCCCCCCCCAGTAAGGGATAATTTACAAAAGATCCCACACTTCATCTTTCCCCACACATACATCTGAAATTTACAGTAGTCTGAAATTTTATTCCGCAGCCTCAGGGATTCCGCCATTTCACTACAATCTCTTTATCCTGTCCGTATAAGCCAAGGCTTTAGAGATAAATATAATAGTTTAAGCAAGGGTGGGTTCCACTTACCTTCGCCACCGATTCGCAGCGCGCACGTCCCCTCGTGAAATTTGGCTTCCGCGCATGCTCAGTAGCAGGAATCAGCCCAAACACAGCTGAGGAGCTGATCAGCTGTGCTTCAGGCGAAGAAATAAAGGTCAGTATTAACCCGGGAGTGGGCGGGAGGGCCCTTTTTCAAGCAGCGGAAGAGGAGAAGCCATCCAAACACGGAAAAATTCGCAAAAAAATTCAAAAAAAAGATGGCAGAGCCCACGGACAGGCACCGATCGAATCAGATCCGTGATGTCACCAACAGGTCGCTACCGGTTCAAGCGATCCGGTCCAAAATGGGAGGAACCCAGCCCTGAGTTTAAGACTTCTGGAGACAGACCCGTGAGTGTCATTCTGTCCAGTGTGTTTATTTGGCACGTTGTTGGTATAAAAAACAATTAAAACATCCCCTTAATTTTCCTATGGGGAGTGCATTCTGATTAGTGGCATGTTGCCATTCTCTTTCTCCAAGATAGAATAATTCTTTTAAAAGGGCCACATTTCATAGGGCATAATCCAACATATTCTGCATGTGGACAAGATGCAAAGCACCTTTCCCTCACTTCCAGACCACCCTTGTATCCTGTAGTTGGCAGTTCATTATTAAGGCGGTGAAATTTAGTAGGATTTGAAAAGCACCAAATTGTGGATAGCCAGTCGAGGCACAATTTGGGAATGAAACTTACAGGATTTCTGGAGCATCACTGCAAATCTATTTTAAGTTATTTGGTGGGTAAGTCTTTGCTTCTAATTCAAGGCACATTAATAACAATGCCTCATTTCTGTTTTCATGCCAAAGATTCACACCAATGTACTGTTTTTAGCCATACCATTCATACAGGTATTGTCAGACTGAAACTTTTCCCCTAGTTCAAATTTCTCCAAGTGGGTACCTCCAGCTATGCTGGGACAACAACTTCCAGAACAGTCATGCTGGCTGAGAATTCTGGAAATTGACAACTTGTTAGGCCTGTTGTAAATTTCCCATATTTGGAGGCCACTATCTTGGATAGATAATTTAGTCTGCACTAAAGGGGAATGGCTGTTGGCCTTTTGGTGTAAAATTTGCACAAAGTACGAATGCTGTTAGGTTGGCCACAGGCTCATTGAAATAGTGAAGAAGAAAGAAGAGGATAGGAACCTGCTGATCCTGTCAAACTTGTCAATGTTGTTGTGGGACATACAGGTCTGACCACCTGACAAGCATTTGGAAAATGTAATTGAAGGCTTTGCTTAGATGCCTGAAGCCTTTCTTTCTTTCTTTCTTTCTTTCTTTCTTTCTTTCTTTCTTTCTTTCTTTCTTTCTTTCTTTCTTTCTTTCTTTCTTTTTCTCTCTCTCTTTCTCTCTTTCTCTTTCTTTTTTTCTTCCTTCCTTCCTTTCTTCTTTTGTTTTCTTTTGTTTTCTTTTTTCTCTTTTCTCTTTTCTCTTTTCTTTTTCTTTTGGTTCCTATGATTCCAAGGGTGAAAGGTTGCCTATAGAAAGGGGAGGGGGAAAGTTAGGGAGAGAGAGAAACAACTGTCTGGAATCAAAAAAAGGACACTCATCCCTTACAACTCATAATAGGGAAAGAAAGAAAAACCACCTCCAAGACAATTACTAAAATAAAAATCTGGCTTGCAACCAGGAAAGGAAGAGAAGACAGAAACAGAAAGCTTTTGTCAAACCAAATCTTCTAGTGAACATTAGAATGATTTGAATTGCAGCAGGTAACAGTATACAGCAGACCTTATCTTATAAGTTAAACAGGGTTGGGTTTTGGTAGTCCTTGAATAGAAGACTGGCTATTGAATGGTAGGAAATACCAGGGCCAAAGGTTAGACTAGGAAGTCAAAAATACACCAGAAGAGGGTACAGGGACAAAGTACTTCATACTATTGCCAGAAAAACTGTAGGATACATTCATGAATTCAATACGAATTAAATTTGACTGAAACTGTACTTTATGCAAATAAAAAAGCAGTTGTTATGAAGGGATGTCTATAAAGCCAACAAGCTATTTTGCCACTTAAAAACCTTGAATAGGGTGCTGCTGTTTCAGTTGAAGCCCTGGAAATAGGAAGCAGAGTGAAACAAGGAAACGATGGAAAAACAGGCTTTGCAGAATGCCAATACTGAAGACTGAATATTTTCTTTCTTTCTCTTTTTGATATACTGCAGCTGAGCTAGAAATGAAGTAGCTCAACTTCTGAACATAGATTGCAATGTGTGAGGCAGTGCAAAGATTCCCCACATGTAAATTTCTAGATTTTTTTTTCTAGATTCAATCTGTCATGAAGAAACAATTAAGACTCAGTAACAGCTGCTGATGGTTGTTCTCTTCTAGGAGGCGAATTGGGCACAGTGTATAAGTCATTGTTTTTCTAGGTGGTGGTGTTAATTCGGAGATCAGACTTTCCTGCCAATTTTCAGGAAATTATTGAAAATGGAGTTATTTTGGAGGGCATTCTCTTGCTTTGATGCATAGTGCCACTCCTATTTTTATTTTACATTGTGTTTCTTGCTTTTGTTGGGGTTTCAGGAGTGCGCTTACTAAGGATGTTTTCACTGTTGTCACATTGTCTACCTGCTTGATTGTGGTAGGGTACAAAGCAAATAACCACTGTGGTGGCACAGTGGTTAGAATGAAGTACTGCAGGCTACTTCTGCTGACTGCTGACTGCCTGCAGTTCTGCAATTCGATTCTCACCGGCTCAAGGTTGGCTCAGCCTTCCATCCTTCCGAGGTCAGTAAAATGAGGACCCAGACTGTTGGGGGCAATATGCTGACCCTGTAAAATCATTTAGAGAGGGCTGTAAAGCACTGTGAAGCGGCATATAAGTCTCAGTACTATTGCTATTGCTATTGTTGTTTGCCACGTCACTTGGCACCAGTTTTCACCAACATGAAAATGGAAGGATAAAGTGAAAAGGCAGCTAGAATCCTGACCATCCTGATCATTTACTTTCATTTCCCCCAGTCTCATATCTCTTCTGGTGTCTACTGGATCATTTTGTAATATTGGGGCGGGGCGGGGTGGGGTGGGGCGGGGAGCTTCCTTTTCACACTGAATGGGAACTATGGCCAGATAAATGGATTGCAGCACAAATATGAACCATTTTATGAATGAGAATAAATAGCAAAAAGAGCCCTTTACCAAATATGAGAAAGTCAATTTGATCCAGCTGAGAGTCATGGTTGCTTCTGCTCTGCAGGTCTTGACAGACTGTTATCAGTGAAGAACATGCTATTACCCAAACATTATCAATTCCTTCATCTCAGGAGCTCATTTTGTGGAGACTGCAGAAGAGTCAGACAGTTGCATAAACCACCCTAACTGCTAGGACCTATCAAGAGTTTAACTTAACCCAGCTGAAATATGGGGAGAGATTTCCAAGGCTGATTGACAGGGCAGAATGTTGCCCTTTATCAAAAGTGCACACAAAGGCCTTTGGACCTCACCCCACCCAGAGTCTGTTTCGTTGTAAAAATTTGAAAAATTAAATAGGATCTGTCCTCAGGGTGACAGGTGAGGAGTTCCAAAAACTGCCTGATAGTGAATGATTGGCCTAATTGTAATAGTACATCAGCAGTAGCAGACATGACAGGATACAGATAGGTAGACATGGAATACAGGAGATCAGAAAATATGCATGTATTTCAGTCCAAGTCTGACATTCAACATTAATAATGGTTTCTTGTTTTCTTCATATGCTATTAGGGGGGAAATCTTCCCAAGAAATATCTGTGGTAGCCAAAATCACAGGTCTAGATTCTTTGAGAATTAGAATACTTCCACTAGACCATTCTCTAAACTGTAATCGCACATGCTTCATTGCAACATTTTAATGCTTCTTTCTTTGTCAATCTCACAATATTTTATGTGCTTAAAAAGTATTAGGAAAATGTTAGGCCCTATATCTCTGTATGTATACTATTCACCCTACTCTTTCAGAACAGTCTTGAAAGCTTTGGCTGTGTACTGTTTGGTTTACAACTATATCTTTAACAATAGATTGCTTTTCTTAATATGCTTGTTTACATTGCTTACACAATTCTAACTAGAAATAACTGGGATTTCATTGCATGAAGCAGTCCTATACTTGCTCAGAGTTAGCTCATTTATGATGTATTATGTCAACCTCACCAGGGCAACCAGACAGGAAAGAACAGCCAGATAAGCTAATTCTGCTTTATTGTAAAGCTGCATTAACAGAATCTTCCAAGTCTGAAAATATAATTTTGCCGTGTCACCTTTACAATCCCATAATTTAGGGAGGGTCCCTCCCAAGTCTCTTGCTATGTAGCTGTGGGCTATGTTCCCTCTTATCTGACCATTCCCTATGCAGCAACTCTTCCCCGGTCTCCCAAGGTCATTCCCACATACTGTTACATTTATAAGCTCCAATGACCTCAAGGCAATTAAAAGTGGCATAACTGATTTGTGAGATAGGAGATATGTGGTGGAAATACGCCTGATCAGGTGTGTACAAATTGCATATTTCAAGTCCATACTAGATTAAATAAGGTCTATCTTTTCCATGTAGCCGAATCTTTTTGATCTCTAGAACAAGTAAGATAATTTATCTGTGCATTTGAATGAGTTTTTAATTGGGATGATGTAGATCATTAAAAAAGCAAATGGCTGTAGCTCAGTGGAAGAATATATGTTTTTGGGCAGAAGTCCCAGGTCCAGTCTCCAACGTCTCCTAAAATCCTGGACAGCTGCCGTCTCTCTGAATCTCCATGTTGTTGGTGAGTGTAGACTAGATCAATGTTTCCCAACTTGGACAGTTTTAAGATGTGTGACTCAGGGGTGAGTTCCACTTACCTTTGCCACCGGTTCGCATCGCGACATTTCGTGCGCGTTCCCCCCGTGCATTTTCACTTCTGCACATGCTCAGTAGCAGGATTCAGCCTGAAACACAGCTGAGGAGTTCATCAGCTGTGCTTCGGGTGAAGAAATAAAGGTCAGTATTAACCCGCGGTCAGGCGGGAGGGCTATTTTTCAAGCCGTGGAAGAGGAGAAGCCATCCAAACACGGAAAAATTCACCAAAAATTCCTCAAAAAAGATGGTGGTGCCCACAGACTGGCACCAACCAAACTGGGTCGGTGACGCCAACATGACATCACCAGCAGGTCACTTACCTGTTCGGGTGATCTGGTCCGAACCGGGAGGAACACAACCCTGTGTGGACTTCAACTTCCAGAATTCATAACAATGGCCATGCTGACTGGGGATTTCTGGAAATTGAAGTCCATGCATCTTAAAGTTGCCCAGATTGGGAAATCATGAGCTAGATGAGTAAATTATCTAAGCATAAGGCAACTTCCTGCTTTCCTTAGTGTGAATGAAACAGCTCCTCAAAATTCATAATTATTATTCCCTATGGATTTAAAGGCATAGTGGAGAAGAGAGGAAAATAATAGGACATTCCCTTTGTTAGGACAAGGGATCAAAGCTTGGTGAGGGTGCACATGCTTTGCATATTAAAATCATGGGGTTCAGTCCTCGGCATATTCAATGAAAAGGAAAAAGCCAGGAACAGAAATAAGTGGAGAAGCAAGAATAGTGTGGAGAACCTGGAGAATTGCTGCTAGGAAGAGTAACCAATTGAACTAAATAATCAGATAATCTGATACAAAGGTATTTTCTTTATTGATGTAAAGATTCTTTTTGTTGATATCTCTGTACTTAGAATGGGAATGGGAAATTTTCCTAGCCCTGGAAAGAGCCCACCAGTGCTGGGAAATTGGTATCTTTCTGCATAAGAATAAAGACAAAAATGGGATAAAGGTTTGGTAGCAGAACTAGTTAATCCTGAAATAATGATATGTGGGAATATTCCTCCAGGGAAGCTAAGTTGCATCTGCAGAGATATACTCCAGAAGTTAGTAAAACTTGAACCATCCAAAGCTTCCCAGGAACATTTAGTACAAAGGACATTAGTGTCAAAGAGGGCAGCCAATATACAACTTAGACCAACACATGGAAAATGAAGAAAGAATGTTAAAAGAAAGGAGGTAATAAAGGATTCCCCCTCCCCCGAATTAACTGGATCTAACTTAAAATGCCTTAACATTTTTTTAAAGTAAATGACTCAGTAACTTAGGCATCAATTCCCATTTCCCTTCATTTTAAAAACAAGCTTCACTAAGCACAAACTAGTTGGAAGTCATACATCAAATTTTCCAAATTCTCCAATACATGATATTGGAATATGGTAGTGCAGTTTTGGTGCAGTTTGATTCAAGTGGTTCTATATCCAACCAGAGACAAAAGTCCGATGTAGGACTAATATCATTTTCTTGGCCCAAGAGATAATTCAGATCTTATCAATGTGTTGGTGCCTTGCAACATGAGATTGCTGTCTGGAGAAGTGAGATTGTTATGCAATAAGCAGCAGCAATATGCCTTGAAGGATGGCTGCACCTTTCTTCAAATAGGACTTGGCAAATTATTTTGGCCAATGCTATGTGCAATTGCTTAATTCTAATTCCTTGTTCTAGACCAGGGATTGGCAACCTTAAACACTCAAAGAACCACACATGTCCTAACTGGAAGCTGGAGCCAACTGGAAGTCCGGAAGTTCAATTCTGGAGCCAACTGGAAGTCCGGTTCCCCCACCATAGAGTCTCCTCCTAGCATGTCCTGCTTTTTCCTATACCTGTCCTAACCGAAAGCCCTATCAATTGTGGAGCCGACCGGCGATAGGGAGCCGCAGCAGAGGGATGAAAGAGCCACATGCGGCTCCAGAGCCGTGGGTTTCTGAGCCCTGTTCTAGAACTTCATGTTTATTTTGGAAAATCCTGAATCTGGGGGTTCATCGTATGTTCCCCAAGATTGGTGAACATCAGCTTTGGCCATCTTTCATTATCATGTAGAGTCATAGAAGAGCACTGAATTTTCAGGGGCAATGTTCAAATCCAGTTTTACGTGTGAACTAACACAGGCTATGCTAAAATATATCCCATCTTTTCTTTTATAGAGAGAGGCCACTGTATGGAAGAGATTCTTCGAACTTTTTAAAAATAACATCTCAAGGATAGTATACCTAGTTTGGAAATCAGCTGAGCAAAAATCTCCTTATTGTTTGTTTAGCTAATACTGTACTGCATTGATCAGGTGTGAGGCAAAATAGCAGGCTAATCCAGTAGAACAGGAAAAACTCTAAATTGCGTAATAGGATACCACAGCTGGTAGATACCAGCCATCTTTAGCTTTCCTAGAGATGTACTGCAGTCTCCTAATTGTACAGTTCTGCAAACAAGGCACAACAACAAAGATATCAAAGGATACAAAATAGGGAAAGCAGACTTGTGCCCAGCATATAGACAGATGAAAGAGAATCTGCATAGTGAAATGTGCTATACTGGGGCATTCCCTATATCACAGAGTCCTGTAAACTTGCCTATCCATTATACAGGAATAATGTTCCAGACACCAAAAACAGACAATTGCCATCTAAATTTCCATAATGCATGGGAGGCATGATTAGAAATTATAGTCACAGCTTCAAGAACATGGAGATTCAAAGAGACAGCAGCTGTCCAGGATTTTAGGAGATGTTGCAGACTGGACCTGGGACTTCTACACAAAAACATATGATGTTCGTCCATCGTATTCGAAGAGGACCTTGACATCTATGAGAATCGGGGGGGATGTCAAGACTTGTGCGTGAATTGGATTAAAGTGAGAGAGAGGTGCGCCTAGTCAGCCTCACTCTCTCTTCCCAGATTCCATCTTGCTCCAAATAGCAGGACAAGAGTCGAGACAGTTGGAGATGGGCTGGGCGCAGTGGTTGACCAGGGCGTCTTTTGTGTCTTGCCATGCTCTTAGCGTACCACATCGCTTGCAGAGACCGCCTTCATGACCGTTGTCCTATTCTAGTAGGTTTCATCCGCTCAGTGCACCGGAATATGTCTTCACATGCTCGGGATAGACAAGTCCCTATCTCACCGAAGGTTGATGACCCTGTCACAGTGTGATTTATTGCCTGTTACATGTATATGCAGGGAGATACATCCCTATCTAATATAATGGTTTATTCCTGAGCAGGTGATTGATATGTTCTTGTACGCATGTGTGCATTCCTGAATCTCTGTTCTATCCTTCTTCTTCTGGCTTCCAATGGAGGAAGTCGCATTTTATATCAGACATGTAAACAAATGAGATTTTATTGTTTTTGTACTGAAATAAATATTTTAATTAGAACTTTAAACTACGGTTTTATTTCTAATGTCTGAATTCCGGGGAAAAGATCAAACATCACCTCTGTGAGATTTATTCTCACTCCGTCAGACCCAACGGCTACTCTCAACCTGGTTTGGCCAGCCTGTCGAAGCTGTTGCCCAGGGTGTGGCCGCTGTGCATGCAAAAGCTGCTAGGAGCCACAGGTGAGAGCTGAGTGACAGGTGGGACCAAAGGTGAATGAGCTGCCCTAAAAGCTGCCCTAAAATGAGCTGCTGTAAAAGGACACAACATGCCCCTACACCAGAGGTGCTACCCCTCCCTGAGCACCCCATACACCCCAACAAAAACATATATTCTTCCACTGAGCCATCGTCATTTGCTTTTTTAAATTATCTACATCATCCCAATTAAAAACTCATTTAAATGCACAGATAAATGATCTTACTTGTTCTAGAGATCAAAAAGATTTGGCTGCATGGGAAAAGATAGACCTTCGAGAAGCATCAGTCTGATGCTCATCAGAGATTTTCTACGGGTCGAAAAGTAGGTGGCAGGCTTGTCAAAATGATACCCCAACACCTTTGGATAGAACCAAGCAGGTATCAATGGTGGATTTGCAGAGAGAAACCAGCTGTCAAAAAATTGTAAGCTGATAGTTTTA
Source organism: Diadophis punctatus similis (assembly GCA_023053685.1). Taxonomy (NCBI): domain Eukaryota; kingdom Metazoa; phylum Chordata; class Lepidosauria; order Squamata; family Dipsadidae; genus Diadophis; species Diadophis punctatus. Next base: position 43,075,430 of record JALIGW010000001.1, read on the forward strand.
AAAAAATCTTTCACAGCACCATACAAGTAGTTATGGGACTGATTCTCTGGAACCACATTCAGACTGAGAAGGTTTACTTTTTATTATTTAGTTAAAATGTGTGACATTTTTTTGCAAATAAAACTGAGCTGATGTAATTATTTGAAAAAAACCTTACATTGAATATTATTTTTATAATTATAATTAATTCGTATGTTTAGAAAAAGATCTGTGCAAACCATTCAGAAGGATTTCACAACCAAATGGTAGTTCTTGCAAAGTCTCTGCACTTCTCCCCTTTTTCTGATCTGAGCAAACTGATCATTGCTGTGAACTTATATTTAGATTTTCAAACCAAACAAGAGCTATTTAGGACACAAATTGATTTTCCTTCCTGATTAAACAAACATCTGCTGCTGGCCCCCGAAATTTACTATTCACAAATATTTGAACAAAACAGAACAGCCAACTGATGAGAGAAACAGAAACTGGTACGCAAATATTTTAGCATACCAAGCCCATGTTCCTGTATTATTTTTTTTAAAAGAATCCGATAGTCATGAGTTTTCCAGTTATACTGTGACAATATTCAAGAAAAGGGAGCCAAAAACCCTATCTTGTAGGTCACTATGCTAGTTACATTAAAATTTTGTAGCATATAACTGATTACTACCACATATTTTTTTTAATTTTTCAATTGTTGTAGCACAGGGCTGTCAAATTCGCGGGCCGGATGCATCACGTGCTGGCCACGCCCACTCCCGGTTTAGCGAAGGGGGGAAAAGTCACGATACGTCACGTGACGCTGCCGTGACAACACGAGTTTGACACCCCTGTTGTAGCACATTATCTGGGTTCAGGATACCCCAGTGACTGTTTGGGAGCTGAAAACTTCATCAGAGCACCGGCCTTCAGAGTTTAAGCAAGTAGTTGGCAACAACTGTGCTTTTCTGTATTAGGTGTAACTGTGGAAATCCCCTTTCACCCCCAAAAAACCATCATGTTCTTCTTCCTTTTGTGAATCAAGCAAAGTTTGATCTATTTCAATAGTCTTTTACTGTTTAATGTCTCCGTGTGTATGTCTTTTACGGAATGACATCTTTGCATTAGATCAGTGTTTCCCAACCTTGGCAACTTGAAGATGTCTGGACTTCAACTCCCAGAATTCCCCAGCCAGCATTTGCTGGCTGGGGAATTCTGGGAGTTGAAGTCCAGACATCTTCAAGTTGCCAAGGTTGGGAAACACTGCATTAGATGAAAGAGTCTTTTAGGCTATCTAATAAAGCTTGATGCAGCAAATCCAGGTTTAGAGATTCTGAAACAAATGGCTTTGCAAAAAAAAAAACCAATAATTTTTTTGTTGAATGTCCTCCAATGAAAATTGACCAACCCTCTAAATACTTGGTTTTACTACTAAACTGCTGCAACATCAAAAAAGATCTTCCACTAATGTTCAAAATCAATGTTCCTACAACAAATCTTAAACAATCCTTGAGCAAGGCATTCTTGGTTCTTCTTTTGAATCCACCTCCTTTTTGACATTACCATATGGTACATTTGTTTCCCTCCTTTTTCTTGGTCCAATAACCCAACTGAGAAGGGCAGTAAGAAACAACTCTATTATATCTTGCAGATGTATTCAAATAAATGAACTGTGCATGGAAGTCCAAAAGGAAGTCCAGCAGAACTTCAGGTTTCCAAAGATTAATGGGACTTAGAAGGTGCCTAATGAAGCTTATCATTAACATACTTCTACCAGGGATTGTCATTAATAAAGATGACTGTATTTTACTCAGATTTTAGCTATAGTTATCAAGTGCCATGTTGATTGAAAAGTGGGATCCTTGAGGCTCACTGAGCTTGGTTATTGGTGCTCGCTGACCTTGGTTGTTTTCTTGCAGGTGTTTCATTACCTAACTAGGTAACATCATCAGTGCTTAGAAGGAAGTGGGGTTTGCTCCCATTTTACATACAAAGGTTTACCCTATCAATGATGGTGGTAGGGTTCTTGGTGGGTCCTTGATTAGGTATATTGTTTATGCTAGCTAGAGAATCCCTGAAAGCCAGCCGTTTAGACAAATCAACCATCAATATAGAGATAAACATCTAGCCATTATTCAAGAGACAATCAAAAAGCTGTATCCCCCTGCCAGCAATCAACATCCAGATAAGCAAATATCTCTCTCTCCCTCTCTCCCCCCCTCTCCCTCCCTCCCTCCCTCTCTTCTATCCTATCATCCATCTATCTATCTATCTATCTATCTATCTATCTATCTATCTATCTATCTATCTATCTATCTATCTATCTATCTATCTATCTATCTATCTATCTATCTATCTATCTATCTATCTATCTATCTATCTATCTATCTACCTACCTACCTACCTACCTACCTACCTACCTACTTACCTATATCTATCTATCATCTATCTATATCTATCTTTTAATCTTTCTATGTGCATTTTTCCCCTCACACCATTGGGATGTTGATGTCAAATAGAGCCACATTTTTCAGTGAAGAATGGAATCTTTTCATACCAATGAGGAACAAGCACATCATAGCAACAAACACCTCTTTTGCCCTGGTTACTATCTCTTAAGCAATAGCATCAACCTTCCTGTCAAAGGATGCTAATCTTTTAAAACACTAACATTTTCCCCCTCCTGTCTTACTTCAAATGTGTCCTTTTCTTTAAAGAGTTCATTATAGATAACTCTCAGCCAATCACTGAATCTGTCTGTTTTTTTTTTTTTTTTGAACAAACGGCAGATAGTCTCAGGAATGGAAAAAGAGAAGATATAGGCACTTTCTCTTTCTAGAGACACATTCAGTTACTGATGTTGGATCGCCTAACCTATCTTCCTTTCAGGCCCATTTAGGCAGCCTCCGAGACGCCTTCTGCTCACAACATTCCAGCCTGCATTCCTTGGGAAACGAAGAAGCTATCTCTGAGGTTCAAAAGCCTTGAGGGGAATGTCATGCAGGCTTGGGTTGGCTTTTTAGGCTCTTTTAACTAGGGATGTTTAGATTGGTCTAATGCCAATTTACATAAATGTCGCAGGTTTTAGACATTATTCCTCTTGGTTGATAATTAGAACAACTCGTCTTTGTTCTCATATAAGTTGTCCCTCTAAAATACAGAGTTTTGCAACTTTCTCCCATATGCACTTTAAAAATTCCACCTTTTTGTGAGGAATAATAATCAAATTTGGCTTCCGCTCAAGGAAATCAGTAAGCAAAAGGAATATATTACTGTAGATGTGATCATAGAACTTTCCAAAGGCCAGGGAGTTTCACCGTCCAGGTTATTTACACTGGAAGAAACTGAACTCAGATCCAAAACGGAAGGTTCCCGCATTTAATGATGGTAAAATAGGTTCGTTTGCTGAGATTAAAGGTATTAGCAGCCTCTCTAGATAGACACTAACTGTTTAACAAACTTAGCAGTTGTTAACTTTAATGAAAACACATGCTCTGAAGATGCACTGTATATTATTTTGTAATCCAGAGGATTTTATTTTCATTGAATATTACTACATAATCCATTAAAATTTCAGTTGAGAGAAATAAAACAAATAGCACTAGCACTTAGACTTATATACCGCTTCATAGTGCTTTACAGCCCTCTCTAAGCGGTTTATAGAGTTCAGCATATTGCCCCCAACAATCTGGGTCCTCATTTTACCGACCTCAGAAGGATGGAAGGCTGAGTCAACCTTGAGCCGGTGAGATTTGAACAGCTGAACTGCTGAACTGCAGTGCTGCTTTTAACCACTGCGCCACCTTGGCTCCTTTTAAATAAAAGTCAAGTCTCTGTCTTTTAGAAGTTAGCTTCTGGAAGGTGGAACACATGGGGAGTTGTTGTTTGAAGTTTTATTCAAACAAGCTTTGAATAAGTTTTATTCTAGATTATAGCCTAAAATTCAAAGATAAAATACAAAAATACGAAAGCAAATAATAGGACACAGAGGGGAGGAAAAGGGGGGGAAGTGAGGTGGGAGGGAGATAGAAAAGAAAAGGAAAGGAAAAAAAGAAAAGAAAAGAAAAAAGAGAAAAAAGCATTGACTTCCGACTTTCTCTGTTGCAGTAGAATAAAGCATCAACATTGAACCTCAACTTTTTACTTTTCTAAAACAATATAAACTAGCCATTTCTATAACAACAAATCAATCTTTGTAGTTGTTTAAAGTTTTGAAGCACTTGCTACTAAGTCAGTTTTAGGTTTTATATTTATTTATTGGATTTCTTAGGGTTGCCCTATTCCAGGGAAGGCTCAAGGTGGTTTACAATATGTCCAATACATATGTTAAAAACACAATTGAAAATACATGACTGCCTGAACTAAAACACCGTGCAAGAAAACCTCAATATCAGATTTCTCCGCATAGATTCTAACCTTGTAACAAGAAGCCCTGTTTCTGCTCGTGTCATTGGAAGGAACCCATTTGATAGCTGAAGCATCTGAGCTGGACTCTACAGTATAGCAATGGAAGGCACAGCAAGTCAGTCTATTACTTGCTTCATGTTATATAACCTACTGAAAGTTTCATGACAGGAACTTCAGAATTTATCTACTTCAGATGCAGTTATTACAACTGTCTAGAGCAGAGGTCTTCAAACTTTGCAACTTTAAGACTTGTGGACTTCAACTCCCAGAATTCTCCAGCCAGCTATGCTGGCTGGAGAATTCTGGGAGTTGAAGTCCACAAGTCTTAAAGTTGCAAAGTTTGGGGACCCCTGGTCTAGAGGTTGAAGTTGGGTGAAGTAGGCTTCATTCTTTGCTTCTGCATTTGCAGCCTGATTCAAAGGAATTGCCAATTCAGAATGCAAAACATATAATTCTAGATTAGCAATTAAAGGGGGTTTGCTTGAGAGAGTGTGTATGTGTGAGTGTCTTACTGGTGCTGTTTCTCCCCAAAAGACATATAAATACCTGGTGAAATTGTTCTGTAAGTGTTTGTAGGTTTAGATATTTAATTTACTAGAAGTTATACTTTACGTTTGGGGGATGAATTCTGACTTTATAATTTTTTATAAACTGCTGTGGTGACTTTGATAGGAAGCATGTAAGATATAAAAAATAGGGAAAATGAGGACAATCTAATTGTTTCTTTTATGCAGGAGTAAAATTCTATAATTTACCCTCATTTTTGTATGTGGTTTCTTGTTCTCTTAATAAGATCTGTGCATCTTGCCTTCTCATGAAAATTAAACTCAGTTTTATTGGAAAATCATTTGCTTGGTTCTTGCATTTCCTTCCTTCCCTATGATGTCTTAGGCTTGGCTTTACCTACTAGATGAAGAAGGCCTGGTCAAAGAATCATGGCATAATCTGTGACATATTGAGCAGTATTGGTTGGGACTCCAAATTCTGGTTTTATTGGGGGGGGGGGTTTCTGGTTTTTATGAGCCACCTAGAGAGATGGTGCATAATGTGAACAGAAATATAATTCAACAAACAAATACATAAATAAAATTGCTTAGGAATAATAGAGTGCCTTTCAAGAGGTACAGAGAGGTAGAAACTTACATTACCATAACATTTTAATTATTTTTAAGGCAAATAACCTGCCTGGTTATGTTGCAGAATGACTGTCTGTCATGTAAACTCTGAAAGTATCCTCAGTGTAAACCTGGATTTCAATTAGGGAAGCTAGGAGTCATTATTAGTATACTGTAGCTTGTCATTTTTGTTAGCATGCTGGTTGTTGTTGCTGCTACTGCAAATTCTTTGAAGATGTCGCTTTAAAAACATGATCTCAAGCAATTTTCAATCCTTTTGAGGGCAGGTGCATCTTTTCCAGCTTCCACACCAGGGGCGGGTTCCTAATTTTTTTTACTACCACTCTATGGGCGTGGCTTATTTTGTGGGTATGGCTTGCCAGCCATGTGACCGGGTGGGCATGGCTTGCCGGTCATATATTAATTATTTCAGAGAGATGTTACTACTATTTTTGCTATTCTATACCTTACATGAAAAGCTTTGCATACAAAGTGTGCGTTACACCATGGCAACACAGCAACCTTTATATGCAGAAAATGCTATAGTTAAAAGACAAGCAAGTTTCATATAGCATTTTTGGTTTCAGTCATGGATTCCTTAGATGAAAATATTGAGGACTGTTAAAAGAACAGTATCTTTTAACAGTCCTCAATGTTTTCGTCTAAAGAATAACATATAAAACTGAATAAAAAATAACAGTATAAAAGGTTAAGCTTTCGGAAAATGCCCACTTTGGGAAGCTTTAGGCAAAAGCGAAGGAAAAGTGTCAAATGCGAGCTTCTTATTATTTTCAAGCGAAGGGACGGGGAAAGACTTAATTGTCAGGTTTTCAGTTTTTTCAGGCAAGCAAGCAAGTGACTAAGCCACTTCCAATGGGATGCGGGAAGAGAAAGAGGAGGCACAAAGAAACTTTCAGGACTTGTTCAGTGCAACACACTTCCACTAGATGTGTTGCTAGAAACCGAGACTTTGGGGAGAAACCGGGAGTTATTCCTCATCTGAATCCTTAGCCTGGATGGGGCAAGGGTCGGTGGGGGGCATACTCACTGGTTCGTGCGGGGCTCATTCAGTGGGATGGCCACCTCCTCTTCTTCATACTCGGGCCCGTCGAGAGAGTCGCCTTCATCCACTGTGCTCAGTCCCCCAGCTGGAAGCGGCAGCTGCGGAGGTGGTGGCAGAGGAAGGAAGGTCCTGGCAGTATTGACGGTGATGCCGCCGTCGCCGCTCTGCAGGGACAGGCCTCGAGCCCATCGCGGGTGAGCCTGGGGTCTTCTCCCACCCTGGGCTCATTAAAGATGGGGAAGGGGTGGGAGGAGCTGGATGGCGGCAGCTGAGGCTGACGGCCTCAGGAGCTTGGCAGCGGCCGGAGAAGCGGGGGGACATTGCCCACCCGCAATGCAGCCCCCTGCAGCGGGAGCAGCAAGACTGCGGCAGCAGTTCTTCTAGGAGGCTCCATCCAGCCTGAATGCTTCTCCCCATTCAATGATCCTAGGTTCCTGCCACCCCTTCCCCCTCCCCTCAGCAGCTTGAGAAGCCTCAAATGTGCGAAAATGCCTAGGATCATCACCGCGCGTTCGTGGCTTCTTGAACTGCTGAAGGGAGGGGAATGGAGATAGCTCCTGCTGCCTGTTCTTTCAGTGTCTCACGTGCTCCTTCAGCCATCCTCCCCTGCTTGGACTCACTGTGGGGTAGGAAGGCAGCGCATGCAGAAGAAAATTTAAAAAAATAAATAAATTTTGTTTTTAAAAAATGGTGCTGCCCAGGCACCGGCAACCGACTGCACCGGTACTGTGATGTCACCAGTGGGCCGCTACCGGTGCTATAGAGTGGACCGCACCGGTATGAACCCACCACTGTTTCACACATATACTCACATGTAAAATCTGGGCTTGGAGGATTTTTTAATTCAGAATTTGATTTTCAGTCTAGCTCCAAAGACCGCTGCTTTTATTCCAGCCAGGACAGCAGGATATTCAGCATCCTGGGAAGAGGACTGATCAGCAGTCACAGCAGCTACAGGCAGCTTCCCAACTATTTATATCAAGTTCTCCCCCTTCTCCATAGAAAGATCTCTTTTGAAAGCAGTTCAAAGATTCATTTGGTGTTTCGTCACTGGGCATCTGTGACAGAACATGATGGCTGAATCAGGAGCTTGTTTCCAGGGTCTTCCAGAGCTGTGGCACAAAAGCCGATGGCTTCCTATATTGTGCTGGAAGCTGTCTTTCAAAGCCAAGGGAAGAGGCCTTCATTCAATTCATTCTTTCAAGCATACCTTATTCTTTCATACAATAATTTTAGAGCTACACACCTTAGCATATCGTTCAGTCTATCTAATGCTCATGGCTAAGAGTTTATATTGTCAGCCAACAAAACAGCTTTATCTACATACACATTCATATTGCTAACCAATACGCTCTAACATTGTCATAAGTACTCTCTTATTATTTATCCATGAATAAATTTAATAGTGAGGGGGACATTCTCATCTTCTCCTACTTCCTGTTCAGTGCTGAAATATTTATTAAATATTGCATTTACTCCAATGCATGCTTTATTTCCATCATACACTACTCACATTCAGTACCAAAACTTCAGTTCCACATTCAAGTGAAAAAGTCTGTAAATCAAGCTTATTCATGTCTTCATACGCTTTGTCTAACTAGACGAGTGTATAATATGCTTTCTCACACTCCTGCAGTTTTTAGTGACCAGAAGAAGTGCAACATTCTGTTTTGCACACCCCCTGCCTGACATAAAGCTGTATTGCAGCCCCCAAAGTTTGCTTTGCTCTTTTATCTTCTCCCAAATGGAATTTTGCCAAACCTCTTCCCAGGTGAATTTTACTAACTAGCCTCCCTGTAGCTTTTAAATTCACTCTTACTACTTTTCTGTTTGCATACAGGAACAATTATAGCACTTTTCCAATGATCAGGCACAGCTGCAATCTTCACATGAAAGAAATTGTACAGACGCTCCATAAATAAACTACATTCATATTTCAATGTTTCTCCAGTTATACCATCTGCATTTTCTAATAACAGCTTCATACATAAACATTGCTATTCCTTTCACACCATGTTAAAGATAGCAACCTGGGTTTTGTTATCTGTCTCCTTCACTTCCAGGTCCATCAGTTTCAGTTTGTCTGCCTTGTCTACTATCTACTTCAGCAGCATATGTGTAAGGATATCAAATTATTTGTCCCCTACAACATGCACAAACCTCTATCACTACTGCTGAAGGCTAAAAACGAACAGTTCAAGTAAACATTACTTAAGATCAAAACTCCAGCTAGCACCACAACCCCTTTTGGTGTGTTCAGGAATTAGATTATTACAGGTAGTCCTTGATTTATATTCTTTTATTGAGCGTTTAAGCTACAAAAGCACTGAAAAAGTGATTATGATTGTCCCTCACACTTATGACCATTGCTACATTCCCATAGTCACATGATCAAACGTCAGGTGCTTGGCAACCGGCAGGTAGTCCCAACAGTTGCAGCATCCAGGGCTCATGAGACCACCATTTGTGAGCTTCCCAACTGGCTTCCGACAAGCATTGTCAATGAGAAAGTTGGATTCACTTAACAATGGTGCAATTCATTTAACAATCATGGCAAAAATGTTGTAAAATTGGGTGTGCCTCACTTAACAATTGACTTGCTTAGTAATGGAAATTCTGATCTCAGTTGCCATTGTAAGTCAAAGGCTACCTGAAAAAGTTTATTTATTTATTTATTTATTTATTTATTTATTTATTTATTTATTTATTTATTTATTTATTTATTTATTTATTTATTTATTTATTTATTTATTTATTTATTTGGTAGTTTTTCTATGCCGCCCTACTCCTTCAGGACTCAGGACTCAGTCCTGAAAGAACAAGCTCAGGGAGTGTAGTAAGTGAAACACTCTGTATTTTGACCACACTAATGCCAAACCTATGTGGATGGTTTTCATTTGATTCACAAATCTCTCTCTGCCTCTAGATTGCCTCAGGCAATTTTAGTGTGTTTAAGTGGAAGCTATATAGTTATCTATTTTAATAGCCATTTCTTCATTCAGCAGAATAGAATGGACTCAGTATCCTAAATCCAATCCAATCCAATCCAATCCAATCCAATCAGGGATGGGTTCCACTTACCTTCGCCACCGGTTCGCATTGCGACGTTTCGTGTGTGTCCCCTCATGCGATTTGGCCTCTGTGCATGATCAGAAGCAGGAAGGAGCCCAAAACACAGCTGAGGAGCTCATCAGCTGTTCTTCGGGCAAAGAAATAAAGGTCTGAATTCCCCCGCGGGGGGGCGGAGGGCCCTTTTTCAAGCCGCAGAAGGAGAAAAATTTGCACAAAATCCAAAAAAAGATGGCGGCGCGCATGGAATGGCACCGACAGTAGTCACCAGCGGGTTGCTACCAGTTCGGGTGATCCAGTACGAACCGGGAGGAACCCACCCCGAATCCAATCCAATCCAATCCAATCCCACCTCTGTCAGATTTCTCCAATTCCAATTTCATCATTTTGTACTTTTTAAAAGTTCTCATGACAGAAGGCTTTCCCAGATGTTGAGGGCAAGAAAGTCAACCTTTGTCCTCGTGACACATCTCAAGGTCTCCCATTCTTCTACTTCCAGCTTCTGGTTATTTAAGGACAGAATTTATGGCTAGGCTTAGCTTTTGCCTTGAAATGGTAGAGTTCTAAGGAAAATGCATGGAATCTTTTTTACAAGCAAGGATCAGGGGCTCAGGTAGGCACAAGAGGAATTATACTACTATAGTTGTTCTCTGTCTATTTTTTAATCACCATTTAGATATAATCTCGACCGCTCTCAGGATCACTTTATTGGGTTGAGCTCACAGTTATGTGTGTGAAATAAATTATCCCAGATATGGCTGCTCAAATTTTACATAAAAGAAATACAGCACAATTCCAGAATGTGACAAAATTCAAACCCTCTTAAGATTGCTTTAATTATCAATTAAAAACTGGTTGATGAGCATTAAGCTTCTGGAAAGTAGGGCTGAGAAGAGGCTGATGCTCACTTTCAATCAATGATGTCAGAACCTTTTCAGTACAGGTTAGGCTTCATTAGCATTTGAGTGTGACATCACCAGGAAATTCTAGGCTACAGTCAATAATGGAAACTTGGGAGGAATGTTTTGTTCAGCATTGTCACCATTTCCACAATGCAGCCGAAAGATGCAAGTGGCTCACATAAATACCAAGCAGAGCTTCAATTGCACTCTTGCAGCTCCTGCCTTGATTTCTTTTTCTCATATGTTCTGCAAATGTTCCTGACCCTCAGGGGTGCCACAGAAACCCTGAGAAATGAGTCCCATTTCCTCATTTCTTTCATATATCCCTTAAGCAGTCACATCAGAATTCCACTTCTGCAACTGACATGGCAACTTCCTTTCCGTCGTTAACCAATGTCTGTGGAAGAAAGCTAAAAGAACATGCTCCCTTCTCTCTATCTGCATGGCACCCTGCTCCACTTAGTTTCTCTCAGCACTGCTCCTCCAAATATCTATAGCATCCACTGCTGCACAAGTTTAAAACCAAATGCAGTTTCTACTCAGCAACTCATGATTTAAAAGATAGGACATGAAAGGCAAAAAGGGAGTCAAAGAGATCCTGCCCACAAAGCTAAGATAGCTTATTGCTCTGTGTAAAAACATAGCAATATACTTCAAGGCTTTTTAAGAGGGCAATGGCTGGAATTTGGTAAGATTAAGATGCTGGCAGTCTCTCCAGTTTTAGAACAGATAAGCTGAGGAGTGAGTTGGCAGGATTTAATGTCAAATGATTGGTGGGCTTCTTGAAGATAACCTGATTTCTGTAAGGAGAGTTAACAAGGCAGCCTTTACCCCACCCCAAATCTTCTCCTGGAGAGCTTTATAGCTGAATGAGCTCACTTGCTTGACTTACTAATAGTCATGCTCTGTGAACATCCATATGTCAGAATGAAATTTAGTAGACTTGGAAACTCTGGGTCTAGAAGTCATGAGGACTTCTCACTCAATCTACATAAATATGCCAGTAAAGTTATGCCTCTTGTCACACACTTTCTTCAATAATATGTTTTTCATTATTTTATAAGGCACGAGTTGCCACCTTATTTAGGGATAAAAGTAACTGAGCTGGGACATTAAGGAGATGATGGTAGGAGGCAACATGCTGTAGATCAGTTTCTTAACCTTGGCATCTTTAAGATGTGTGGACTTTAATTCCAGAATTCCTCTATCCATACATTTTAAAGGTGCCAAGGTTTAGAAGCACTGCCCTAGAGGTGCATTTCAGCTATTTTCTTACATATTAAATAAATGCATGAAGTTATCACTACTCCCACTCTTGCCTCCTTACAAAAAAAATAGCTATAGGGAAGCATTTTTTAACAAATGAAGGCGAATATACAGTAGATGTCCCAGGATAATGTTGCAGGATCCAAACTGGGTCGGTCACCGAGACCAGAGGTTTAGTCTTCCGAGCTTTCGGACTCAGGCTGGAGCCCATCTTCAGGGAACTTCTCTCTAGAAGCGTGTGTGGTCATGGGTGTCCCTAGATACACCCATGTGACACCCATCCTTCGCGAGCTGCACTGGCTGCCCGTAGGTCTCCGAACGCAATTCAAGGTGTTGGTGATCACCTTTAAAGCCCTACATGGCTTAGGACCAGTATACCTCCGGGACCGCCTTCTTCAGCATCAGAGACCTATCAGAGTCCTAAGACCGATCAGAGTCCACAAAGTTGGTCTGCTAATGGTCCCGTCAGCCAAACAATGTCGGCTCGCGGGCCCATGGGCGAGGGCCTTCTCTGTGGCAGCACCGGCTCTCTGGAATACACTACCCCCCGAGATCTGCATTATTCCCACCCTTCCAGCCTTCAGAAAAGCGTTGAAAACCTGGCTATGTCGACAGGCCTGGGGCCAATGAATTCAATGCAACATCGAGAACTCTTGGTCCCGTGAATGTAGGAATTGCATGGGGTTTTTAAAATTGTTGTTTTTAATGTTTTTTAATGCTTTTTTAAATAATTAGTGTTTTTAATTTTTTTTGATGTTTATTGTTTGCATGTAGATTTCTTATTGTTGTCAGCCACCCAGAGTCTCTGTGGAGTGGGCGGCATACAAGTGCAAATAATAAATAAATAAATAAATAAATAAATAAATAAATAAATAAATAAATAAATAAATAAATAAATAAATAAATAAATAAATAAATAAATAAATAAATAAATAAATAAATAAACAAACAAACAAACAAACAAACAAATAAATAAAGAGTGTCTGCTTGTTCTGTGTGTGGTATTTATGTGGTGCCCGTTGTATGTGGCTTTTTAGATGGTGATTGGGGTATTGATGGCTGACTGTTAAGTTGTTGGCTATCATTTGCTTGTGCTGCTTAGCCCTTGCCTTCTACGTGCTTGATAAGCTGGTGGTAAATCAGCATTCCTGTTGACCAACGAGGGGCCGTTTCCCAGTCTTCAATTACTTTCCTGGCTGTTTTTGTGCCTGCTCATCCAACAATCTTAATCATCCAAAAAGCCACATACAACAGGCACCATATAATACCACACACAGAACAGCACACACTCTGCTAGAGAGAAGTTCCCTGAAGATGGGCTCCAGCACAAATTCTAAAACTTGTAGGACAAAACCTCTGGTCCCGGTGACCGACCCAAATTGGATCCTGCAAGCATTTTTAAAATCATTTTTTAAAGAAAGTTAATATATGATGGTTTATTGTGTGACAGTTTATAGCCTGTCTTCAGCTCTTTCACTTCTCCCTTTTATCCTTCTTACTCTACCCACTTAAAAAAATCAATTTCTTTCTGCTGCTTGCTTCTGTGCTGAATGAAGCTCCTTTACTGCATATAGCAGTGATGGCTAACCTTTTTTTCCCTCGGCTGCTGAAAGTGTGCACGCACGCACTGTCACATGTGCGTGAATGCCTACACCCATAATGCAATGCCCCTCTTGCACATCCCGCCCCCTGCACATGTGTGCACGACCCCCCCACGCATGCGCACATGACCCCCCTGTTTTGGCCTCACATTCCAAAATAGCGATAGGAGGGGGAAAAGCCTCCCATCCCCAAACGGAGCTGGGAGGGGGGGAAGCCTCCTTTCCCCAAACGGAGCTGGGAGGGGGGGAAGCCTCCTTTCCCCAAATGGAGCAGGGAGGGGGGGAAGCCTCCTTTCCCCAAATGGAGCTGGGAGGGGGGGAAGCCTCCTTTCCCCAAATGGAGCAGGGAGGGGGGGAAGCCTCCTTTCCCCAAATGGAGCTGGGCATGGGGAAAAGCCTCCTTTCCCCAAATGGAGCTGGGAGGGGGGAAGCCTCCTTTCCCCAAACGGAGCTGGGAGGGGGGGAAGCCTCCTTTCCCCAAATGGAGCAGGGAGGGGGGGAAGCCTCCTTTCCCCAAATGGAGCTGGGCATGGGGAAAAGCCTCCTTTCCCCAAATGGAGCTGGGAGGGGGGAAGCCTCCTTTCCCCAAACGGAGCTGAGGGGGGAGCCTCCTTTCCCCAAACGGAGCTGAGGGGGGAGCCTCCTTTCCCCAAATGGAGCTGGGCGGGGGGAAAGCCTTTCCCCAAACAGAGCTGGGCATGGGGAAAAGCCTCCTTTCCCCAAACGGAGCTGGGAGGGAGGAAAGCCTCCTTTCCCCAAACGGAACTGGGAGGGAGAAAAAGCCTTGCGTGGCCAAACAGCGCTGGGGTGGAATCTCCAGAGATCTGGGAAGGCACCGGAAGCAGAAAGTGAGGAGTAGGCATGCCCGTATCTGACCTGAAAATCAGCTGGCCGGTGGGAGGCACGTGTACATGCGCAGTGGAGCTGAGCTGGTCAATGACTCATGTGCCTGCAGAGAGGGCTCTGCGTGCCACCTGTGGCACACGTGCCATAGGTTCGCCATCACGGGCATATAGCATTCTTTCTGTTAGACTGTTGCAAACCGTACATATTTTTACATAATTTATTTATTTTATTTATTTATTTTTGTCAAGTACGTGTTGGTAATATACATAGATATAACATTGTTTATATACATAAGATGGGTACTGATAAGAGGGAACATTAGGACAGGGACGGTAGGCACGCTGGTGCACTTATGCATGCCCCTTACTTAATAATAGTGTATTACACACACAATAGTGATATTACATACACTTTACTGATTCAAAAAGAAATAGGACTGCTCCACAAGCAGCACTATATCAGGGCCAGGAAAGGCTAACCTTGCTAAAGAGTCACATCAACAAATGTGTCCATCCAGGAAAACAAATGGTGAGAAGTCCGTAGATTTTACCATCTTTCTTTTTTTCTTAACATTTCTGAATGTTTTTCTGGTTAAAGTATGATCCTTTCCACCTTGATCAATAAATAATAAAGGTACTCTTGGCTGATTTATACATCCTAAAAGTTTTGCTGGACTCTGAGCCTATCCAGCAATACAGTTACTCTGAGTTTAAACCAGGTTAGAAGGAAATAGTATTTGGATGGAGCACTAATAAAACATTTCAGAGCCAGGTTTTTTTAGGACCCGGAAGTTTGAAAATATTGAGGAAGAAGGCAATGACAAACCACTTTTCTACTGTTGCCAAATCAATAGAATGGATCTGTCCATGTGACAACCAGAAGTTAAGCTTCAGTTGAAGTTCTTTTTACCTTTTATAGGAGTAGGATTTCTGTGTCAGGGAGTTGTAATGGGGCCTCTTAAAGAGTTATGTTCTTCATGAATAGTCCCTGTTATATCATTTACTGCTTGAGAAAGTCTTCATTCTCAATTGAAACCCACTTATGAAAACTGCAAAACATTTTTAACATCATAGTATTTATTAGCTTCTGAAACAATACACATTCACATACTTGAGAATACAGTACATTTGGCACAGTAATAATGGCTACAGTGAAATAACCCTAATGAATGGCAAGAGATTTAAATTACAACTGTAGGAAAAAGTCTGTACAAAGAAAATGTCACAATTGAAGAAAAAACAAAACCCAAAACAAAGCAAAAATACTACCTGGTCCTGTAACACTCAGTAAATTTCATATTTTTCCCCAGAACTATTCTCCACAAAATTTCAAATAATGTTTTTTTATAGCCTTTCTAGAGACAGCATTAGTTTTATTGTAGAGGGAGAGGAAATATTATCCCCATGGATAGTGACTTCAAAAAAACAAAGCAAGAAAACATGGTCTGTTGTGATTTCTTTCCATTTTTTTCATTTGGCATTCTGCACACTTTTTACGCATCCTTCTCCTATCGCTCCAGAAGGATAGGGGGAAAACTTTACAAAAAAGGGGGGGGGACTTTCAATTACCTGCTAATTTTTTGAAAGTTTGAGAAAAATGAGGAAACTGCTAAATGGAATGGATCAGGAACAGAATTCACCTATACGCTGATGGCAGCAAGAGGTTCTGCACACAAGCAGCTGCTTCCGTTGGGTTTTAGTCCAGCTGCTGCCATGCATGCTGGTAGATTCACCCATTTCCATAAAAAAAATTAATCTGGACATTAACCCAGACAATTCAATATACATTCAGATTCAGGTATCATGATGCAGCCTGAGATATATCTGTTAGCCACATACCTTTCATCAAAGTTTAATTGCATGGGTTTTTGTTGCAGGACTTTGGGATTACAGCTGAAATATCTTTGCATGCAAAAACATTAATTTTTTTTCCTATTAGGCATCCTAGAGAGAGAAATACAGGAACTGCATAAATGTTTGTCAGAAATTGTCCATGCCAGGAAAGGGAAATCATATACTCCCACAATTTTCCTTACAGAAGCTTTGTGGAATGCACGTTTTATTCTCTTATAAAGAACCACTAATCTCCATTTTGTATAAAGACCTTGCATGCCATGCAAACAACACTGTGCAGGACAATCATTCTGCAGTTTAGCCAACCTACAAACAGTTTTGGGAGGCCTTTTGCAATTTCCAAAGTTTTCATTCACCTATGGAAAACATTGCTTGGCTTTGTTCATTCTTGCACTGGATGTTTAAAGTTAACTTCATAAGAAAAATATACAGAACAGGTATGAAACTCCAAAAACTGAAGGGCATTTTTACACTCTTTCTCTCTAAAATGAAAATACAATGAGATGATACATCCGTTGTGATATTTCTGTGCTTTCGCTCTAGAAGCCAGATGGTGAGGAGATGGGATTTCTTCCCCCTGTCCCCAGCCCCTTAGTTTTTATTAAAAATAAAATAAATTATTTAACAATGTTTGATACTTTATTACTTTGGTAAGCCAGACAACACATGACTTGGTGTAGCATATTTAATATTCTGAAATCCTCATATGAATACATACATATATGTATATATATTTATATATAATAATAATAATAATAATTACACCTGAGTTTTAAAAAAAATACAACATAAGGGAATTAAATGTCTTTGTCACCAAAAGTGGCTCTGAACAGCCGTACATAAAACTGATGTAACCTGTCTCTTTAAAAAGATGACTTGCACCAGCTTTTCAAGATATTTTGAGGCCTGGAAATCGCTCCATGTGGCTTCTTGTGACATTATGGAAAGTTACAGGCTACATGGGAGAAGCCCATGACAGGTGTCTTTTCTGGAAATTGGGGCATAATGTTTATATGTTATGGATTGTATGCCCTGAGACAATCCTGCTTTGGTTGGTGGGTTCCTCGGGACTCATCTGAAGCACCAGTCTGCAACAATTTGACCAATTTTATCCATGTATCGAGTAGTTCAGTCTAGCTCTTTGTAATTTACCACATGGCATTTTATATGACAGACTATCCTTGCTCAAACTGCTGACAAAGCATTTTTAAGAGGAGCTCCAGAGCAGGCTCCTGTAGCTGTCCAGGGATACCCAGTTCAGATGCTGTTCCTATCTACTAGCATGGAAGGTCACTTTTGATAGCCAGGAGGTTCTACATTCTCTGACGAAGAAAGCTTTCTGCAACAATTTTCTTCTCATAGAGATCACATGAGATGGGGCATGTGTCTGAAAGATGTGCTTTGGTCAATAGTGGTCCCTTCTCCCCCTCTCCCCGCTCTCTCTACCATTCCATATACAGTTTAAGAGAACTATACAGGAGAATCAGTACAGCTTAATATAGGTTTACATCTGTCCTATAAGGAAAAAAAGAGAGGGAAATTCATCTCTGACAGTAACTTGAACCAATACACAAACAGAGTATTGCACATGGACATAATCATAATTATTCTTTCATAGGCTAATTTTAATATTATGCCTGAACATGCAGCAGTTGATACCTCTATATTCATTGAGTCCCACAGGCCTTGCAATAAACATCTATATACAAATCTCACTTGGAGAGAGAGAGGGAGGAAGGGAGGCAGAGGAAAGGAAAAAGGAAAAGTTGGGAAAATGCTTTATGACTGCCACTCTGACTCCCCATATCCAAAAGTCAGGCTCCATAGCCAATATACTTTATGCATAGACAATGCGCTTTATTAATGTTTTTTTCAGAGAAAAAGGTCGTATACCGTAATTAGGAATGGTCAAATGACAAGTGTTAAATGACTAAGAAAGTGTTTAGAAGACAATTACAACCAATTCAGACATTTTATGTAAATTTTATAATAAAGTGTCTATGGGGCTTCACTTTTGGTACACCCTGTATGTAAGTGTGCGTGTATGTTTGTGTGTGTGTGTGTGTATATGAAAAATCCAAGTGCAACAAATAAAAAGGATTCCCTTAACTGCTCATTCAGTATATATATACATATACATATACATATATATATATACTAATCTATACACACACATAAGTGTGTATATATATATATATATATATATATATATATATATATATATATATATATATATATATATATGTATATATGTATATATATATGTATATATATATATATATGTATATATACATATATATATATATATATATATATATATATATATATATATATATATATATATATATATATATATATATATATATATAAATGTGAATGATACATATACAAGCACGCATGTCCACACTCACATATACAAAAATGCAGTATTCCCAGAAATATGAGTAAATAACACTATCAGCATATCTACAAGCGGTAACTTCACATTTCTTTCTTAATTGTATTTTCCACATGAGTTACCAGTTTGTCATGATTACACAAGAAATCCATTTACAACCTTCAACAATGTCAGTTTTTGCATCTTGATCTTAGTCTCTCCCTCCTTTTTTCATTTCATGAATGGCTTTGCTTTGCTTTGTGGTTTTCCTATTGACCACAGTTATCACATCAGTTCTTTCAAAGCTTTTCACAACCAAACAGTAGTACTACTGGGCTGACCCACAGTACAGTAGTATGGCATTCCAGGATCTCCATCTCCAGCCCTCTGCTGTTGGCCAGGGCCCCTTTATACAGGGCCCTGGAAGAGGACACAGGTAACTGGAGGTGAGCATTCAGCAAAGAGAAAGGAAGGACAAAGGCTATGTACAATGAAGGATGGGTCATCCCATTTTTGTGGGTAAAAGCCTGCAAAAGTAACACACTGCTATTGAAGTTAAAATTAAATAAGCAAAGCAGGTCATCATTCAGGTTCAATACATAAAAAAGAGGCTTCTTCCTCCCCCTTAAGTCCCCTTCACACCTGTCAATGCACCAATGACATAAACAATTTAGGCACGTGCTTTCAAACAGTTTCACTATGGAAGGATTATCATGAATATGGCAAAGCAGCTGTAAGAATTGTAGAAAACCTATGCTGCTTTATTAAAGCTAGTATAGGCTTTTTGGATAATTTGTCCATTCTTAGCCCTTTAAACACCTGTCTTTGTAGCATTTGTGTTAGTGATTTTTTTTAAAAAAAAATTAGTTATAATTTCTAAATAAAAACTTTTAAAAAGTCATGTATTCTTCAAAAATATAGCTTTTTCCTGAAATGTTTTCCATAGCATTTATTATTTTAATCACTATGCTTTCAGTCAAGAGTATTTGCTTTTTCAAGACCCAGCCTTGCAACAAAATGCTCTTTAAAATATACATGTTGGGTGGGTGGGGGAGTGGAAAATCATTTTGCCCCATTCACTGCTGTATTACAGCATGTCTTGTTAATGGTTTAGCAAACTGCTCTACTCTAAGTATGGATGAGACCCATAGAAAAGAGAAGGGTAGGATTCCTTCCTGTCAGTTATTTGCATTTCTAGAAGAAGAAAAAGTTTCAAGAAACAGATTTCAAGAAAAACATCATAGAGTTTCTAACTATGTTTTCAGTGAGTGTTTGCTTAATAATAAGTTCCATTGTGTTTGAGGTTTAATTGTGGGTTAAAAGTGGCACAGTTCAGCCTCAGAATCATAATATGGAAGTCCTGCATAGCATACGATGGCTTTTTCATCCTGATGACATTCTCCTTCTAGGTTCCCATCAGAATTAAGAGGAAACGATCCCCAGCAACTGACTGTCTTATTCCTGGGCAGCCGTCAACTCACAAGCTTAGAGCAGCCCCTGTCCCACTAAGCCCTGGTTCCGACTAGGAGAGTGCAACACCAAGAAGCAATTAGAGAAAGAGTTGGCATCGGTGTATCCATCACTAGCATTTTCTCTGCAACTTTCCCATTTGCTCTGCGTCTGATGCATCTTTACCCTGAAAGAAGTCCATATATCACGCCAACTTCTGATTGCATGTGGAAAGCTGCCTTTTCCTTTGATCTGATTGTGAAACAGATTAGGGCAGATTATGTAGGTTTGTTCACATCTTTGAATTCTGAGAATTATCGACATGCTGCCCTCTGTCCAATCACAATGAGGATTTTTAATCAACCAAGGCAGTGTATTTTCTTTAAAAATCTGAGTTCTGAAAAATTGTAGTGTATCAACAGATTTCAGTTACCTTTTCATTTAACCCTCTGAGGTTAAATGGATGAAAGCCAGTCTGAGTTCAACTGAGATCTCAGACGCATGATAAGCTGTCTAACGGAAGCTGTTTTCAACTGCTTTTGTGGATTTCAGCCTCTACAGTTTACTAAATTATTTATGTGTACTAGAACTCTCTTTCCTCACCAGGTAAAGAGCAAGCAGTGTGGCAACAATGCCTTGGGACAGCAATTAACGAAGGCATACATGGTATTATACCTGGAGCATCAATTAGTAGCCATGTTGACCAAGACAGATCTCACCTCTCATATATTTAAAATGCTTTGCCTTTCAAAGGTAAATGCTTAATTCAGTTTATTTTGAATATTGGAAATCTGGCATCTCCATTCTCTGCACATGAATTGGAAAGAAATGGTTACATAGGGTTCTATAAATTACTTGCACGATTAGCCCAAATGTTTAAAAACTTTTAACCTAGTTTTGGAGACAGACATACTTAAAACAGGCCTAATAAAGGAACTGAATTTAAATTAGCTGAAGCAAGATGAAATCTCAATTATTTCAGTGAATCTAAGGGGAAGAATATGGGGGTTTGTTCCCCATCAGATTAAATTCAGTTGCTTGCATCTACAGTAGAAACTACAATCCAAATTAGGATAGTAGCAGGAGACAAAAAGTTAAAAGCCTCCAACCTTCAATCTATTTTGGTGTGTTTTAAAAGCAACCTTGAGCCTGAAATTTTAAAATGTGTAGTCCTAAGAGATGTCTAACACTTACTCATAGCAGCTGCTTTTTCCTCTCCAAATGGTTCCCAAAGGTTTTGCCTCCCCAGATAAGATTTAAAATGAGTGTTTATCTTGACATAGTTTTTCAATTGCAGCAACATTAAGATGTGTGGACTTCAATTCCCAGAATTCCAGCACGGGGAATTCTGGGAGTTGAAGTCCACACATTTTAAAGCCGCTGAGATTGAAAAACACTGTTCACGCAACAGAACTTTGAGAAGATCACATTTGACAGATTAGGGCATATTTCTCTTGCCTGACATTAAATGCAAAACTTCAGTTTCCTAAGGTTGCATTCCATAGAAAGAGCTGCCTATTGAGGAATTGATGTTCACTCCAAACCTATCCATTTGAATGTTAAGGATGTAAGCTCAACTATTCCTGTTGACAATTTATTGAAATCAATGGCAAAAGGGTTTTATGTTTATCTCTCATGCTCCATAAGGCCCCTAGCAATCATCGCAGAATGCAATGAGCTGATTCCAAGCTCAGTAAATCTTATGGCTGATTTATAGATTCGTATCTGAGTTGAAAATAAGTCATAATGAAGTATTTCTCTCTCTCCATAATCATGTAACAAATATACTTATCCATCTAGCACAATGTGATGAGATACCTATTTATGGCATCTTGGAAAAAAGTTACCTAACCGTCAGTACATACTCTAGACCATAACTTTAAGCATTAAAAGATGAAGCTAAAATTCCTAGTGATTTTTAAATATTAAAATGGTTGGACAAATTCCTTTTGACAGTGCCAGGTGATTTTTAAAAAGGCAAAGCCTTCCTGAAAATAAAAGAAAGTCTGAATAGAAAGAGAGAACGAGAGACACAGCAGCAAAAAACAACAGCAATGTGTTACCTTTACAATTTCTAATACAAAATATTTTGCATTGCTCTGTAAAACAGCTAATATGAGTGCCTCCAGATCAAAGAAATATAACAATAAATAGACAGTAGAAAGTAATGGGTTTAGGCTCATGATCAGAGAAGCAGTTCTTGATGGTGTAGCTGGAGGATTTTTCAGAACACAACTTGCAGCATCTGTGATCTGGCGGTTCCAATTTAGGGGTAGGGGGAATATCTTATGGCAGCAGCTCTTCTCCAAAATATGAGAAGCCTTTAAATTCTTCTTGGTTGATTTGCTTTATAATTGTCTCATCCACTTGTGTTAATATTGGGTCTTCTCGTGTAAAGTCTTGATCAAAGTTATTTACATCCCTTTTGGTTTTCTGAGAAACAAAAGCAAAAGATGAAGAATGAGTGGCGATCTTGCACCAACAACCAACTTTTTTTAAACTGGGATTATAAAAGATTGATAGTTTGGCTTCTAAAGCAGGGGTTGGGAACCATGGCCGTTTTAGGACTTGTGAACTTCAATTCCCAGAATTCCTGAGCCAGCCATGCAAGTCATAAAAGGGCCATGGTTTCCCACCCCTGTTCTAAAGGAAGGTGGTTCCATTTCATACGCACAAGTAGTCACACTCTCTCTCTCTCTCTCTCTCTCTCTCTCTCTCTCTCTCTCTCTCTCTCTCTCTCTCTCTCTCTCTCTCTCTCTCTCTCTCTCTCTCTCTCTCTCTCTCTCTCTCTCTCTCTCTCTCACACACACACACACACACACACACACACACACACACACACACACACACACCATACAAGAAAAGGTGAGAAAAGGTGGCGGCCAAGTGAGGATGCAGAAGCAAAGAATTGTCCTGGATAATTAGCCATTAGCTTTTAATTGAGAAGCTGGAAGCAAAATGATGGTATTTATAACTTAAATTATATCACACTGCAATAATTTGGATAAATGAATGATGAATTCAAACAGAATTTGTCTGGAAATGGCACAATGGATTGATTACAAACATAGGAGTGAAGCATATGATGATGAATATGACATAAGGTAAGCAAAATCTCACAAATTCGCAGCTTTTGCATCTTTAGGATCTAGCAGTGATTGTTTTTCAGACAGAACTTTTACAACTGAGCTGTGGAAAATCCACCACCTACAGTCCTGATATGCCTAGTGCCAATTCTGATCATGATGGCAGCTATTCTGAACGTATCAGTAAAATTGGCAATCAGAGATTGTATCTATTTAGTATGCTTACTACAATACAGTAGTATTGTTTACAATACAAAACTCTAAATTTTATGCTAATAAAGGAACCATCAATGAAGTGCTTCCTGTTCCAGATTTGTACTTCCACGTGAGAAACTTACCTCTTGAAACATTTTTAGTTCAGTGGTTTCCAAAACATAAGTTTTCAGAGAATGACACAAGCTCCCAATGTACTCCTCACAATGTTTATCTTAACTTGGCAGGGACTCAAAATATCTACATATCAGAGCTATGATGCCTCAGCGGTTAGAATGCAGCATTGCAAACTAACTCTGCCCACAGCCAGGAGTTTGGGAGTTTGAACCTCGGCTCAAGGTTGACTCAGCCTTCCATCCTTCCGAGGTCAGTAAAATGAGGGCCCAGATTGTTGGGAGCAATATGCTGACATTTGTAAACCACTTAGAGAGGGCTATAAAGCATTATGAAGCGGTATAGAAGCATAGGCTTATGCTATTGCTATATATCCCATCCCAGCCAAGAGCAAAATCCTAGTTGTAGCATAAAAGGAAAAGAGATAGATATCCAGTTTTTCAAATATCCCCTTCTCATTACAGTCCCTTTGCTATACCTTAAAAAGCTAGTTATGAAACCACATTTCAGTCATTAATTTACTGAGTCTAGAAAATATGACAGCTAACAGATACATGTTTTACTCTGCTTTTACTCATATTCAGGAAAATGTACCTCCTTCTCTTTGCTTATGAAGGCAAGCCGTGGATTGCTTTCTGAAGTAGGCATGAGTTTTTGAAAGGGCCTAAGAGGTTATAGCTGGATCATTACAGATAGTCCTTGACTTATGACCATAACTGAGCCCAAAATCTCTGTTGCTATGCAAGACCGTTATTAAGTGAGTTCTGCCCCATTTTATGAGCTTGCCACAGTTGACTTTGTCAGGTGCTTTGCAAAAGGTGATAACAACATAATCCTGGGACATTGCAACGTCTGCACATTTCCAAGCGTCTGAATTTTGATCATGTGATCATGCAATGGTTGTAAGTGCAACAACCAGTTGTAAGTCACTTTTTTTCAGTGCCGTTGTAAGTTTGAATGGTTACTAAATGAATAGTTCTACTACTACTTGCATATAATGTTCACTTTTTGTTCACTGCTAATCTCAAATGGTTCTCTACAATTACTGAAATAAAAAAGACATCATTTGATTAAAGACTCCCAAGCAAGAAGAAATCACTGAGTGTTTTCACTATAATCCAATAGAGAATTAAGCACAGAAACGTAATGACTAAAACTGGAGTACGTAATGTTTCTAAGCAAATTCTTCCCACAGAAACTTTCTTGCAACTATTAGCATTGTATATCCCACAATTTGTAGAGAAATGAATGAATTTGCATGGACTTTGGAAACATGTACAAAACATGAATTGCCTCAGAGAACATTGTACAACCTTCATGATAGCCTTCTTCAAAACGATGCTTTCCGAATGTTTTAAAATACCATTTCTTATCTAACAACTATGGGTAGGTTAAAAATAGGAAGGGACCATTACAGTATTTATGTATACAATGTATATCCCATATTTTTTTATTGTTGAAAACAATCACATGTTAAGAGAGACTACTTTAGAATATATAAAGCAGACTGCCAGCTTTTTAACTGGTTTTCTGCACTTTTCAGTAGCTGGTTGTCTTGCTGATATCGTCATGCATCTCGGTTGGCTTGCTTTGTGCCAGCCAAACTACTATTAAAAGCACCTAACCAAGCCAAGTCAGTTGGCAGCTCTACTGCAAAGTCAGTGAGCCCTCAAATATAGACATATTCCCTTAGGTTGGCTACTTCCTATTGCTGTTGAAGGACCTGTCAAAAGAGGATTGTTGCCTCTTAGCACTTGAAAATAAATGTTGATAAGGAAAGAAGTCTGAAAAAAAAAATTCAGTGTTCTTCTGCTTTCGGCATTGAATTAGGAAAACCCACAGGATTTTATTACCCCACTGCAAATTTCCAATTTTTCCATGTGTTCTTCCAGTCTTCTTAAAGACCAGATGAATGCACCATTTTCATAACTTTGAGGAAAACTGTAGTGCCAGAAGGTTAAATAAGACCGTGCTGTTCAAGCTCACAATTACAAGAGGAATTTGTGATGCAATCTTGCCTTTTCATATTCCTTGCCCTGACCTATATTTATAGTTAATTGTCCTTCGGAACAACCAATCAACTGCAGCAAAGTTCTTTTTCCTATCGTGTTTCAAATATTTTACATCTATTGTATTTTTTATAGCTATAGTGCAACTGCATAAACTAAAAATGCACATATTAAGTCCTTTCACTGCCTTGAGGGAAGAGCATAACTTCAATCCATACCAACACACATTTTACTCAAGTTTGCACCTTGTTGCTTTGGATTAATCCTCCCTTGAAAATGTTCTACTTCTTTTTTATAAAAGTGCCCCCAGCCTCTGTCTTCAGCTTCTGAGTTCAGAAAGCAGACAAAGGGTCCCATCTGGCTTTTGGTTTCAATAGAATAGCCCTTGAATCCATTGGATATCTGGATTTGTTTTGGGCTGTGCCTACCAAAATGCTGCAGTAATGATATCCGTGATTTTGAGGCCTCTTTCTGAAACAACCTATAACCATACTTCAGTTGTGAGACTTTTTTTTTACTGTGTGTTAAACAGAGGAAGTGATCCCAGACTTGAGAACTAAAGAAGATTTATAAGAAGCAAGAAATCAAGATGAGATTAATAATACATTCAAGGTGAGACAGGGCATTATGGGGAAATCTAAAACCAAGAGTTAAGAGAAAAGAGAAGAAAAAGAAAAACGCTGTATAAAAAAGAGCAATAGCAATAGCAATAGCACTTAGACTTATATACCGCTTCATAGTGCTTTACAGCTCTCTCTAAGCGGTTTACAGAGTTCAGCATATTGCCCCCAACAATCTGGGTCCTCATTTTACCGACCTCAGAAGGATGGAAGGCTGAGTCAACCTTGAGCCTAGTGAGATTTGAACAGCTGAACTGCTGAACTAGCAGTCAGCCTGCAATAGCTGCATTTAACCACTGCACCACTTCAGCTCGATAGAGCTGTACAAGTAACCAACATGAAAGTTTCACTTAATTGGATTTGGAATATTTCTAGTAAATTGTTAACTTGAGATAAAGTTCGAGCCGTCCGATTGCTACCATGTTAAGGGAAGAAATCCCCATAGAGGAGATGCTGGATCTTTTTACTTGGAATTCAAATACTTAGAAATAAAACCGAGATTAAATGTCTAATAGAAAATATTTATTTGAGTGCAAAACAATATAAAACAATAAATTCTTAATAATCTACATTTTGCTATACAACACGACCTTCCAGGTGGGAAGGCAATCAGAAGAAGTGATTAATGGTGGATTAGGAATGTGGACATGCACAAAACATCACATCAGGTGTTCTGCTTATATTGGGAAGTACCATAATATTTAGGATAGGGGTGCATCACCCTGCATAGACTCACAACTGACAATATTCACATTGTGATATAAAGTCACAAAGTAAAAAAAATTTTTTTTGCTGAAACTGACGCATTTATTCACTGATCATAATAGTTATTTTAAAACACTGTCAGTGACATTATTCATAAAATTTTGCAAGATCAGACAAAATAGCACTATTCTGAACTACAAGGCTGAGATACATAATAATATACAAGCATATACAGAACAGATTTTGTTCTTTCTTTGGCAAAAGGAAGGAAATAACTCAAACACTATGAAGTGAGAAACTGAACATGGAGACAATGTGGAGTGGATAAATGGGAAAGGTTAAGTATTTCTGCTGAACTGGCATACACAACCATCCTTCATAAAATGATGTTCTAAGGAAAAAAAATTGGGATAGCCAAAAGCAAATGGGCTAACAATCCTTTCTTTGTATGAAATGTGCAAGAAATTAATTCTGGAGCTAATTTGCTTTCCTTGCCATTTATAATATTGTATTTTACAGAAGTATATTTAGTATAGCAATGTCCATTTTTTTTCTCCAAGGAGTTCAAGGCAACATAGGTAGTATAATAGCACTCATGCTTCTCAAGTTCATTTGCTTGATTTGGGCAGAGAATTGCTCTGTTAAAACGAGGATTCACTGTTTTTCTTCTTTGAATTGAACTTAACTCTTGGTAACTTCAGGGACATATCCTTATAAGTCTTCCCCGCAACAAAATTGAGATGATTGCTGTTCTGGGCTAGCATGGATTTTTTTTAAAACTTCTCAGTCTAATCTACAGTCAAGGAATCTTCTAGTGGTCTCTCCTGTGGGTACTAATCACATTGCCCCTTCTTAATATTTCAATAATAGCCAAGATTGGCTAGATGCTGCCACCTAGGTGGGAATGTCCCTGATTATTGTAAAATACGTGTAACCCTAATGTTATATTTCCTAGACCCATATCAGCTTTGAAGAAATTAGTTCTTCATGTAAGCTGCATTGAGCTCCTAGCGGAAAGGTATGATGTATATTTAACATATACATAAATACAGAATTGAGAGTGCTTCCGTCATTTCGGATTCATTGTTGGGTTTCTTCTTCTCCAGGGAAAGCATAAGGCCCTCCAACACCCCTCCCACTTCAATCTCTTATAAGTAGTAAGGGGACACTTTCTATCTATAGCGAGAAGAGTTGATAGCAAGAGGAGGTGATGGAAGCCGATCTCTCAAGCAGATCTCTGAAGAAAATAGAGGAAGGTATGGGTAATGGTCACTTCTACTAAATTAACCTGAATATCTCTTGCTACCTCCCCCTTATGAGAATGTGAGTGTTTTGTAGAAGGAGGAGAGAAGGAGTACGATTTTCTCTGAGATGAGGAAAAAAAATAAAACTGAATTGATATCTAGAATATTTTGAGTTTGCAATTGACAAGCGTGCTGTGGTTCTTCTCTTGGCCAAGCAGAATTTAAGCAGATAATACTCATCACCTTTCCATTCATAATATGTGAAAGGGAGTGGAGGATACATTTCTTTATTCTCAGTTATTAACAATTTCCCTCTGCTCTGCCATCCCTACTGGACTCTAAGAGGAGGAAGTGTCTGATGTGAACTTATGGCACATGGACTAGGATAAGCAACAGCAGCAGGCCTTGTTCTGGTTCTGTGAATGACTGCCCAGTCATGTATGTCACACTTTAATGCTAGACCAGTTGGTGAGTCTGAGATATTAAAACTGCCTACAGATAAATGTCAGTGCATCAGAATAAGAGTATTGGATAAGACAGCCTCATTTTCATTCACATATATTTGTGCTGTCAGCATCTCAGTCTTTTCCTGTTCTTTGGTTTTACCCTCTTTTAATTTTGCATGGACTAGTGAAAAGTGCAGAATCAATGCAGAATTAACATAAATGAACAATAGTACAAAATCTGGAATCTGAAAAGAAAACACTGCTGGACCCAGAAGTGTCATCAAAAGAGGCTGGTTCACACATACAGCTGAAGATTTATAAACTGGGGAACTATCTCTTACTGTACAGTAGTTTATTGTAGAACTGCAGTCATGAAAAGAATGACACACACAAAATATGAATGGCAAACAACTCATAGGAAACAACAATAGGAAACAATAGCAATCCATAAATAAGGTGATGAAAAATGTTCCAGTGAAATCTGGAGGTATGAAAAAAATCAACTTTGCTGCCTACTCCCTTCGCCAAATATAATATAATGCATGCTTCCATGCCTTGTATAACTCAGTCACACATAACTCAGTCACCTCCTACTTTGAGGACTGTAATGTGCTCTACATGATGCGTACATGGAAACTGCAACTGGTCCATGCAGTACTGTAGTTTTTGGAGTTTCTTGCTTCACTCATATAATGCTGCTGCTTTGCAAGCTGCCCTGGCTTCCAGTAGACTTCTGGGTACAATTTAATGTGTTGTTGTTATCTATACAGATCTACATGGCACTGGGCCTGTCTAGATTTAGCAAAATGCAGCTCCCTTCTATCAAACAATGTCATTTTGTTGGAGGCTGGAATTGAGTTTTCTCGATGGCAGTGCCTGCCCATGAACAGCATCCTCTCAGAGAACTGGATAGCTCTGACTCTTTTGGCCTTCCTCAGGCATCTGGACCAGAAAGTTATATGAGCTCTATATTGGAGTGGGTTTTTTTTTATTGGGATGCATGGTTTGTCTCAAGTGTCATGAGTTGTTTGTAACTTAGTTTTATTCTTTGCACACTGCCCACAATCACTGGAGTAAGATGGATTGTCATATGCATTACATACATACATACATACATACATACATACATACATACATACATAACCAGCGGTGGGTTGCTCCCAGTTCTGACCGGTTCTAAGAACCGGTAGCGACGGTGGGAGGCTCCGCCCAGCCCCCGGGATGCTTCTGCGCATGCACGTACACGAACTGGTAGTAAAGGGTTTTAGAACCCACTACTCATACATACATACATACATACATACATACATGCATACATACATACATACATACAACACTTGCTTTGGGTCTATATGATCAGAATTTAGATCTCACTATCACCAAAAACTTCTGATCAAAGGGGCAATCAAACTTAGTACTGTAAGCATTACAAGCAAGGGAACTAGAAGCTCTGGATGGCTTCAGCCTGCACTTTTATACAATATATTAATGTACTTATGCTTCAGACATGAACAACATAACATTCTGAAAAGACCCTGCAGCCCCCTGTGTTAAATAACAATTACCACAAAGGCAGTTTTTTAAACTGCCCAAACCCGTTAGATTGCTTAATTTTCCAGTGCCTGAATTTGTGAGGTTTTGGAACAACGATAGCTGAGACCAGTAAAGGTTACTGACCCATGTCGAAGTAGAAATAACTACTCATGAAATTCAGTGGAAAAGCTTCTGAGAAAGTTCATTAGGAGTAGGTTTCCTCTTCCATAGTACTGATTCATCTGCCCTTTTTTCTTACATTTAATGTAATTATTTTATCCTTATAACGCAATTATTCAGTAATGTCTCTGTATTTCCACTCACATAAACCTTTTTTTTCCTCTTAGGGAATTGCTGATTCTCACAAAGCGATTTCTGGACAAATATTTGTAGTAAAAAAGAAATAAATAAAAAGCAAATGCTGTAAATAAATACTACAGAAATACAAACAAATGGCACCATGCCGAAGAACAGAATGCTGGTTCCAGAATCTTCCCAGCAAATATTGCTAGGCAGTTACGTAAATTTCTAGTAAAGAGTCAGACATAAGTTAAAATGGAAGAACTGAACTCTAAAACCTAGCCAGTTGAAAAACAGGGTTTTAAAAAAACCTTTTAAGTATGTTTCGTTCTAACAGCTTCTAGTGATCCTCTCTCCCTGTCCTTATGAAATTAAAAAGAACAAGTATTATTCTGTTTGCCTCCCTACCAATTGTCTTTCAATCTGATGATAAAATATGGTTTATAAATTCTTTCAAAGGGCATATAAAACTCATAGGGGGATAGGGCCATTCTGGATGTTCTGTCTCTCATGGGACAATAACTATTTGGTTTCTTATGTTTTCTACATCTCAAACAAATGTTACTGAAAGTATTATAAAGAAACACTTCCTCTTGGTTTTTTTTTTTTTTTGGAGGGATGTCACTATAATTGCTAAAGGAGGTGTCTGGTCCTAAGAAAACACTGCTTCACAGTACTTTACAGTCCTTTCTAAGCAGTTTACAGAGTCAACATATTGCCCCCAACAATCTGGGTCCTCATTTTACCGAACTCAGAAAGACGGCAGTTAGAATCAACCTTGAGCCTGGTGAGATTCGAACTGCCAAACTGCAGGTAGCCGGCGGTCAGCAGAAGTAGCCTGCAGTACTGCATTCTAACCACTGCACCACCACGGCTCTTTAATTTTAATCTAAATGGAAATAAATGCTACAAGGAAATTCTAACACATCACTGGTGTTATTAGAATATGGATTACAATAATATTTGGGGCCAAACTTGAATGAAACATATATATAATAGCATAGATTTCAATGATTACAGAATAGGGTTGTGCAAATGCTTCAAAAGAGGAGGGTTTTGTTCCCCAGCAAAGTAACTGCATACGGAAAAGAACAACAATTTTACAATCTTTCAATGCTAAAATAAAATATTTGAGAGATACACTTAATAACCCCCAAAGTATCAATAGCTGATAGTAGTAGTATTTATATTATCTTAGATATGAATTATTTTGTAAAGTTGATAAGCTGCTCCAATTAAAGCTGACTCTTTGAGTGTCTTGAATAGGCCGCATGACTCTCAAGCAGAAATTAAGCATTGGTTTACCAAGGAAATTGATATTCTTACAATTCTCACTAGGATTGCAAAAATAGATTGCTGGAGGAAAGAGGCTGTCAAGCATTTAGCGCAGCCTTTTTTCCCCAGGTACTTCATGATCACCACCTTCAAGATTCTTATGAATCACGTAAAAATAATTGCATCAAGGCATACATTAGTACAAATCCTGAACTGGATTATTTGTAATGAGGATTCAACCAGTAGACCACAAATGCTTGGTCAAACAGGAAAACCAGTCAAGTCAGTTGTTTACAGAAGCACATTAGGAACACCTGAAATACAAAGTCTCCTCTTTGGAAGAGGAAAAATAATAATAATCCCAGACCATCTTTCCTCAATAATCTGAAAAAAGGGGGAAATCTTAAAGGGTACCATGAAAAAAAAGTCTTTAAAATTTTTCTCTTTTGAAATAAGTAAGGAAAAAAGAAGGGAAACTTTTATTCTGATATAGCAAGAAGGATGTATATTTTTATACAAGATCACTTGCAGAATGAGGAAATAATAATCCATGCACACAATTCAGATCAATCTCCCTGCCTGTAATTTTCCTGATAAAATGGATTACATGTCCACCATTTCAAGCCAGCATGAGGGAAGTGATGACAATTGTAGTGGAGTAGGGTGAAGAAGCAATTTAGGAAGAACAACTTTAGACATATTCAGCACTCAAAGCCTAAGAGGATTTCCCTGCTGGGGGAAGAGATGCTGGCTGGACAATCTGAGAGTTGTAGTCCAAAACCAGTGGAGGGCTGCAAGTTGTGTTCTCTTCTGGCAGCATCTGAGGTAATTTGGGGAAGCTTTACATTGAACTTCTGCATCTGCGAAGCTGAAGGTGCCATCCTCTGTAAACACTGCACTATGTTAGTCGGTCACAACATTTTGCTGAAAAAGGCTTCCTTCTGATCAGAAATTTATAGGATTGTGCTCAAACCAAGCCATGGTTTTGTGGCAGCAATTCTATGCAGGATTATTTGGAAGTAAATTCTAGTAAAACTTGCTTTTCCCTTTCAAATGGCACAGATAGGATTGCTCTGAATAGTCATTAGTTTATAGTAAGTCTGATTAAGAAATGTTCTCCTCAGGTCTTTCTTATTTCAAATTTCAAATGATCTATATTCAAAGAGTTCAGTGGAATTCCCTTCTTGAGTTTTCTGACAAACCCCTCTCGTGCATATCTTGTCCTTCTTTCTTGCATTTAAGCAAATGATCATAAGAGGTCTTCTCCCTGTTCTCTAAAGAGGTTGTTCCAGGATTGTAACTTCAGGAACCAGTTGTAGGTGCCTTCATTCAATGCTGCTATAACTTCAAACTGTCACTGAATGAATATTCAAACATACAGTATATACAGGTAGTCCTTAACTCATGACTATTCATTTATTGAAATTTACGATTGCCTTGGAAATGTGATTTACAACATGTACTCGCACTTATGACTGTTGCAATGGCAAAAAACACCCAATGGCAAAGCTGGATTTGTTTAACGACCATGTGATTTGCTTAACACCTATGATGATTTGCTTAATGACCATCATAAAAATCATCCTAAATTCGTGTCTGATTTAATTTGCAATGACTTACGATGGAAATTCAGGACTCAAATTCCAGTCATGAGTTGAGGACTAACCTGTATATTCTTCCTAGCATTTCCCCCACAATTGCAGGGTCTACTTTTTTTTAAAAAAATCAGCTGAGTTATCCAAAGAGATATATAAAATTTTGGGGTTTGATAAGGTTTGATGAAAAAGCAATAATGGAATGGGGTTAGGAATAAACATATTTGCAAGTGATATACACAAAACTAAGGTGGGTTGGCCATCCTTAATCAAATTGTGTAGAGTTGTCCTTATTTACAGTGTAAAAAATAATTCTCTGGCTACAGTATATTTCCAGGCAGGAGATTAATTTGGAATGTTGAATCTGGTAGTAGAAAGGCAAATTTCTTTGTGCACTGGGCAATATCCTTTTGTGATTTTACACCATAGCAAAGTGAACATGACAATCTAACACCGTGATGGCGAACCTATGGCACGGATGCCCAAAGTGGCACACGAAGCCATGTCACCTGGCACGCACGGCGTTGCCTGTTTATGTTCCGGGTTTCTGGCACGCATGCGCGGGCGACGATCAGCTGTCCTTTGAGCGTGTGGCAGTGCCGAAAATCGCTGTGCACATGCGCACCGGCCAGCTGATTGTTGGGTGCGCATACCAGAACCCGGAAGTTCGGCTTTTCCAGAGCACGATCCCTTCGCGCGCAGCAGTGCTGAAAACCAACATGCGCATGTGAACCGTTCAGCTGATTGTTAAGCGCACATGTGTGCTAGAACATGGAAGTTCGGCTTTTCCAGAGCGTGCCGTTTCTACGTGGCCTTTTCGGCACTCGGTGCCTAAAAGGTTCGCCATCACTGATCTAACATAACCCAATTAATACTTCATCTAATCTAGCAGTAGTGGATTAGAAGGCAGTAATTAGCGCAATAGATCCCTGAACAGCCTCTATGAATAAGTACTTTGATTTCATAAAAGCTGATCGGTATTTTTACAAAGAAATCTACTACAGTTTTTAAAAATTCATTTTGCAGTCCAATATCCCAGTAATGAATTCAGGTTCATCTGTATTCACTCTCCTGTATTTGAGCCTTAACAATGAGCACATATCATTGGCCTATGAATTATCTTACTTCCCCTTCATTATTCTCCTTGACATCACAAATATCTATACTTCAGCCTATACAAGTATCCCTAAGTCATGGAGATGTTCAGTGGAAGCTCCAGCTAACTACACACTGATGTATATGCTGAGAGTAAAAACTTAATGGAAGCATTTAATTGCCTACAAAAACATCTACACTTTATTTCAGCTATTAGCTGGAGAAGCACAAAAGTATAAACAGGAGCACAACACAGATCTGTGTTTATCCACTTCTTCCCTCTTTTCTTGCAAATCTGAAATCAGTGCTATATTTGACTATTATTAATTTGGCTAAAAATGAGAAAATGTGAAGGAGAAATAATAAAATAATACACACATAAAAGCCAGCAAGTAGCATATTTCACCCTCAGAGGAAAAGAGGGTAACAATACGAGGAAATGCAAGGTTTTTTTAAACTCTATGTTCAATTTTTGTCAGTCTTTTAGTGAACACTGGAGAAAAAAGAAAACTTAAAAAACTCCCACATTTAAATGGTATGAATAGATTGGCTTAAAATTAAATAGCCTCAATTTATTTATTTATTAAGAAATTTTATATGACCACTCAACTCACTCAGTGATTCTGGGTGGCTTACAATAAAACTCCAATACAAAACCCAATAACTCCCTACCCCCAGTCAATGTTCAAAACACTTACAAATAATATACAACAGAGAGCTAGAACTGAGTGAGAATAATTCAAATTGTGACAAGGGAACAGAAAGGAGGCCCCACTTGAATATGCATGTTCTAATCTCTCATCATTCAAGATTTCATGGCTGTTTATCTGTCAATGAGAACTCTTTCAGATGTGCATAGATTGACATTAAGTACTATGAAAAAGAGCTTTTTATGAGAAATATTCTGAATGGTTCACTCAGCCAGGAAAGTAACTTCTTATCTGATGATCTTACATAGATACAGTATAAATGGGGATCTTTTTAAGGAAAATGATATTGGACATTTGTTGATGAACTTTATCACTGGAAAATATATTCTTTTGAATAAATGAAATACATTTTGTCAGTACTATATATTAACAATTTTAGGATCTTGAATAAGAAGATTACAGCACCTGCCAAGTCTCCAGTGAATCAGGACTAAGGAAAAACAGCAAGGGGATTTAAAAAAAAATTAACCCACATTTATTGTTTTATAAATAACTCAAGGTGTTGAACATACTAATACTCCTGTTTTCCCCAAAACAACAAATTCTATGCAATGAGTTGGGCTGAGAGAGAGAGTGACCGGCCTAAAGTAACCCAGCCTGCTTTCATGCCTAAGGCAGGACTGGAACTCGCAGCCTCCTGGTTTCTAGGTCAGTGCCTTAATCACTACACCAAACTGAATTTCTTGAGTTTTCACAGAATTAGAATTTATTTATTTATTTAGAAAATGTATATATCTGCCCGCTCACTAACAATGACTCTGGGTGGCTTACAAAAAATAAAACCCAATATACAACAATAAAAATGAACAACATACAACAATAAGAATTCAGAGTTACTAGCAGTGTTACTTAACAATCTCAGTCAATCTGAAACAAGAGTGTAGCATCTAGCATCTAAGCAAAACAATGAATGACAGTCATAAATATGATTCCCAATTGATGCAGGTATTGATATTTTACATGAAAGAATACATATCCAACATGAGTTTTGGATACTGAGGGTACCTTCACATATTTAGATTAATATATGAAGCATGATTATCTTAGCTGTGTTTTCAGTGACAATAAGTGGCAGCAAGAAAACATGGCAACTTATCATTCCATAACACAAAATTAATTGGTTTTAGATATAAAGGTTATCAAATGATAATGGCAATATTTTCTGTGATTTACTTTCAAAAACAGGATAGCATAAGCTCTTGATCGTTTCCACATTCAGTGTTTCATTAACAAGTATGATACACAATTCTAAGGAAAACAAATTAATTCACTTTCTTTGGTCTAGCAAAAAATTGACCATGTTATCAGTTCTATTGCACTTCTGCAACCTTACTATCATAAAGGTGATCAACCAGTTTTTAATGTTATCCAAGTTCTCTTGCACAACTCAGATCAATACTTACAATCCGAGGTTTGAAGGGTGGCTTAATTTTCCTTTGTTCTAGAAGAACCCAGTCAATTTCTTTGAAGAATGGATGCTGCTTAATGGCGTCTTCACCGTTCTGAGATGCCACACAGCCCAGACGTTTGTTTGGGTTTTTTGTCATGAACTGCGTGGAAAACAAATAACCAACTTCAGTTACGTAGTGGAAAAATTGTATAATGTGGAAAGATACAGCAAGACAAACTCTGGGAAAAGCAGAAACATCTTGCAAAATATTCTATTTGCATTAGTCTTTCTGATGCCTTTCCTAACTCAGTAGAGTTTTGAACTGTCTGTTACTATTCTATGGTAACTGCAGCAGTCTTTATTGATCTGAGGTAGAGCATTTCATAACATTATATGATAATAAACCACAGCAACTCTTAAAATCAGATTAATATGTACTTAAATCAATGTTATGTTTCACTGCTTTTTATTGCATTCATATTTATATACAAGGGGCAAAATTTTAATATACAAATGAGTCAGAAAAAAAGAGTGCATTTGGCTAATATAATAGTCTAGATCAGTGATGGTGAACCTTTTTTGGTTTGCGTGCCAAAAAGGGCGGGTGCGGGGGAGGGTTGTGTGCGTGCGTGCCCACACCCATAATTCCATGCGGGGCCCCCACGCATGCGTGCATGACACCCCCTGCTCCCGGTACACGATGGCACGCCCATTTTTCGTTCTCCCCAGGCTTCAGAGCCTTTCTAGGAGTCTGGGGAGGGGGGAAATGGCCTTCCCCACCCCCACCCCCAGAGGTCCCCCAGAGGTTCTCCGGAGGCTGGAAACGTTCTGTTTGCCAACTTC
The DNA here is from genome assembly GCA_023053685.1 of Diadophis punctatus similis. NCBI lineage: Eukaryota > Metazoa > Chordata > Lepidosauria > Squamata > Dipsadidae > Diadophis > Diadophis punctatus. The sequence goes on from JALIGW010000001.1 coordinate 43,112,517, forward strand.
CGGTTGAACCAGAAGTTCCGGGGTTTTTTGCTCCCCAAGGCTTCAGAGCCTTTCTAGGAGCCTGGGGAGGGCGAAAATGGCCTTCCTCACCCCCTGGAGGCCCTCCGGAGGCCAGAAATGGCCCGTTTGCCAACTTCTTCAAGTTGGGAAAGGGCCATTTCTGGCGTCCGGAGGGCCTCCGGGGGAGGTGGGGAAGGCGATTTTCACCCTCCCCAGGCTCCTAGAAAGGCTCTGGAGCTTGGGGAGAGGAAAAAACGGGCCTTCCCCACCCCCTACGGAGGCTGAAAACAGGCTTTTTCCCGTCTCCTAGTGGGCCCAGAAGGCCCAAAAATCAGCTGGCCAGGCACACATGCTACCTAAGCTCACATGCCCACCAATATGGCTCCACATGCCACTTGTGACACGCGTGCCATAGGTTCGCTATCACGGGTCTAGACTATGATCCAAATGCTGTGCAATTTTCGAAGACAAGAATTGACAGATTCACTAAATATTTCAAAGCTGAATGTCACCATTTTACTACTCTTTATTTATGAGTACATAGAGAGTGTATTGTTTTATAACTGAGAATGCAAACAATTGACAGATGTATAGCAAAGGAATAGAGAAAGGTAGAACAGGCCCATCCAAATAAAACAAACAACCTCTTGTATTTTCTTTTAATTGAGATGGTGAAATCCAAGCTGAGCTACTCACAAAAGAGCATACTATGCCATCTAAAACTGGGGCAGAGATACAGTATATCTGAGTGTAACAAATGGTATAGATAAACTTGATGGTTCAAGAATACGGGTATGAAGACTCAAAACCAGAAACCACAGTAGAACCAAAAAACATTAACAGGTGTTGTAGAGGGGGAAAAAACCAGGCCATTTTTCAATTCACACAAATACTTTTTAATCAGCACAAAATTTGCTTGACCTAAACAGGATTGAAATGAAAAAGCTGCTGTTAATAACATCAACAGAAGAGAAGCAGGATTGAAGAGCAGAATTCTTAGAGGAATGAACCCTAACTACAAGCTTGGTTAGCATTCATCATCCCCTTGAAATAAAGAAATAAAAAATCACGGAACGGCCAGGACACTGAAATGATTATTTTTTTAATGTGTGATATGGCTGATAGAACATACTATGCTTACATCTAACACTTCTTATAAGGACAGAGATAAAGCAAAATTCACATGTGACATGGGAATATAAAGTGCTGGAGGATGGAAGAAATACCTATTCAGAGATTTATTCTTAGTGTATTGTGCTTTTTAAACATTAAAATGTCAAACAGATCCATCCACTAACTATACTGTAATTAAAGAGGTAACTGAAATCCTGTTTATTTCCATGTGATCTGGCAAATAATTATTTACAGATAAAAAATATCTTCAAGAAAAAGATGTTACATCTAAACAGCCCCTGCACAAGAGCAGCACCTCTCTGCTATTCATTACATCAAATACACGTTTTTCATGTTTTTGTAGAAGCATGAAAAAAAATATTGATGCTTTAAAAATTGCACTAAAGTTAAGATTCCTTAAAGCAATGGCTTTTGTTCAGGCTTTACTCAAGCCAGAGAAAAGTTGGGTTGCTTGAATGAATAAGAAAGAGATACTGTGCTTTGCAGAATCATGTTCAAAGAGTGCTCTGTCCTACTGAAAATTACCCGCCAATCAACACATTCTATTCTAGACAAGATTGAAAAAATCTGGAAAGCAACTACACTTAATATAGGCGTGTCAAACTGACGGCCCATGGGCTGAATATGTCATGCGCAGGCTATGCCCACCCCGGCTCCGCAAAGGCAAAAAAATCACAATATGTTATGATCCAGCTTGTGACGTGATCGAGTTTGATACCCGTGATATAGAGCAGGGGTCTCCAACCTTGGCAACTTTACGACTTGTGGACTTCCACTCCCAGAATTCCTCAGCCAGCACATGCGGAAGTCCACAAGTCGTAAAGTTGCCAAGGTTGGAGACCCCTGATATAGAGCATATTATTGAGGGACCTAGAACAGGATGTTTTAAAGAGTTTCATAAGGCTTAGGAAGGTCAATTTCTTATTTAAAGTATTCAGTGATAAGATCAAAAATCTAAAAAAAAAAATTCATTATCACAATGATTACCAACTCATTATATACACCACAAGTATATGAACTGGTGTGGACACTTTTTGGGAGGGGAGGACTGAACTTTTTTTTTTAAAGAAGAAAGGAGCTAAGGTTATTGGTGCAATAACATTGCTGGATAAAATTCCCAGTCTTTCTTCCCATTTAGGTTTTTTGTTCCCCTCCTACTCTCTAGATAAGTTAAACCAATCCAGGCTTTAATACTCTTATTTTTTTTAAAAAAAAAAACCTTCCTCCCAGTACTTGATGGGAAATTACACTAATGTTTGGTTGTTTGCCAGCAAATTTCAGTGGTACAATCTTAGTGGTCTCTGAATGCTGCAAGAAAGGTGATAGGGCAGCTTATACATCTCACTTGCCAAGACCTCTCATAAAACCTGTAATACAGATTTCCTTTAATCAGAAAAGAAGACAATTGAATCTACAAGTTTTTGCAAGGTATATTTTCCATTGCCAAACTAAGGCTCCTTTATTTCTCATTTTGTCTTATTTTCAAGAGAACTAATATTAAGCTTTAAAAAAGTAAAAGGGTTTTTGAATTCCACAAAGTCATAAGATGTGTAAACATTCTGAAAATTCAGAGCGGTGTCTTTCACAAAACCTCAGAAATTAATAGGATCTCCATCGTCCTAGTACTGAAGATCAGTTCAGAGAAATTAAACCCCAGATTTCCCACTGTTGTTCCTGCCACCCTCTCCAAGTTTCAAAATATCTTCAGTTTTGGAGTCTGGATATTTTTTGTTTGGAAACTGTAGAAACTTTGGAGTCACTGATATTTTTTGTTTGGAAACTGTAAATAAACTGCAACATAATAGTGCAATAAAATAAATAAAATTGAGTAGAAACCAAAAATCATTCAGCCAAAGCTACTCAAAGTACTTTTAAAAATCTTAACAGGATTCCAATTTAAAGTGCCTGAAGAACAAAGCCCTCATCTAACAGTACAATGTAAGGAAGCAAAGCTTTCCAAAGCTAATCCCTTGTTAATATTCGGCAGTCAAGTACATAGACGCCCCTCCATTTCCTCTGTTTTTCCTGCTCTTTGGTTAATTCATATTGCTAAAGAACAAAGATGAACAACCCAAGTGTCAAACATTAATCTAAGCCTAAAACTCACCCCAGAGTAGTTTTCTTTCTGTTGTTGTAAGATGCAGTTTGCATGGTGGGTGGGAAAAGCCCCCACATTATTTCTTTTCAGAGTAAGAAATCCAGTAACAATCTATATGTTTTAAATGACTGTATGGATAAGCCTTCTTATCGCTTCCATAAATGTCTACAGAGGAGACCTTCCTCCATCAATAGATCTCCATGCCATTGAGGATCCCAATTCCCCAGAGTCTTCCCTCTCCCAGAGACCTTCTACAGTTAGCAGAGGGTTCAACCTTCTAGGAAGTCACTATCGGCATATGGAAGACAGCATGAGGAGGGTGAAACTAGCATGTTCATCCCTTTCTCCCCAATGTGTCAGTGAAATTCACCAAGAAGGGCTCATTTCAAAATGTAAGCAACTATGAGGGCTGATCTTACCTACCATGCAATTAAGGAAACTAAAGCTATTTCAAATTCTATTCCACATATTCTTCATCTCCCAATAAGTTCCTCCAAGATTCTCTAGGCTGACTGTACTCTATAACCAGGGGTCTCCAACCTTGGCAACTTTAAGACTTGTGGACTTCAACTCCCAGAATTCCTCAGCCAGCAAAGCTGGCTGAGGAATTCTGGGAGTTGAAGTCCACAAGTCTTAAAGTTGCCAAAGTTGGAGAGCCCTGCTCTATACCATGGGCATAGTTTTACTGGAATTTACTAGGGAGACCAGCTAGTTTGCACGAAATATCTTTATGATAATGCTTGGATTGTCTGACTTTTGCTGGGTTCTAAATAGGAATTTTCCTGGCTTTATGTTCAAGTAGAAACATCAGGTTTGCAGCAAGGTTTTAGATTTTCCAGACTACACTTTTTAAAACTGGTTTTTATTATTATTATTATTATTATTAAATAATAAAACATAACTGGACATGGACTATCAGGGTATAAACATTCAAAGCCTAAACTCTCAGGAAACTGATATGGTTACATTCCCATCCTCAGTCTGAGTTCCCATTCCACATAAAGCCTTTTTTAGCTGCTTTGGGGAAAATTGCCTCTAATAATTTATTTTCCCTAAACAGTTCTCACTAGCTTGCTAATCTTTCCTCCTTGTGCACAGTCAGAGTTGTTTTGGCAGTGTAAGGAACAGCATGAGGACAGTTAAATGTATACATATGGCGGTTACGATATTTTGTTTTGAGCAAAGTACAGTGTTACCTATTTCAAGGAATTAACTGGGAATTAACTTTTGGTTAGGAACTGATCCATTGAAGATAATTCCCTTGTAGAACCGGCTCATCTTAAAATAAAAATATGAAATGTATTGAAACTAACTTCACCCTTACGTTGCCACCATTTTTCATTTTTCAAGATGAAGAATGGTCTTTGAATGCTAACCAATAAATTCTAATTGACATTTGCCCAGAAGCTGTGGGGGGAGGGTCAGAAACTCAGGATCATCTCCCAGAGAAATCAGTTGACTTTTAAGTCAGCATGGTGACGGATCAGGATGTCATTTTGTTAAGTATCTTTTGGATTGGGGCCCATCTGTGTGGGACTGGCATCCTCAGTTGCACAATTCTGTCTTCATTTTAGCCAACCATACAATCTGAGTATTCAGCATGACAAGGCACTTCAGTTTGCTTGTCTTTTTGGTTCTTCCTGAAACATGATTCTCAAGTGCAGGCATGTATACAGATATACAGATGCAAAGAACACAAACATTTTGTCTCTTTCCCACAAGAAGTTTAATTCATCCCAGACCCCTGTATATTGACAATGGCACTCTGAACTGTAGCTGAACTCCCAGCGGTGGCTGTTTCTCAAGTGTTCTAGGAAAACTCAAATTTAAAAAGAAAAATAGATAATCTTACAGCTTTCAAAATGCTGACAGCTTCTTTGCTAAGCCATACTGGATATAGCACATCATCATGTAGGATAGACTCAAAGAGGTCATCTTCATTATCAGCTTCAAAGGGAGGTTGTCCAGCCATCATTTCATACATGAGAACCCCCAGCGCCCACCAGTCTACGGAAGGACCATATTCTAATTCCTGGAGTATCTGTCAGGAGAAATCAAGAAAAAGAAAGAGAGAAATCAATGGATAAAAATGCACAAAATGAACAATTTATATTCCCTGCTATTTGAAAAAGAAAGAATGCAGAGAAGAGCAACAAAGATGATTAGGGCTCTGGAGGCTAAACTATATGAAGAACGGTTGTGGGAACTAGGTATTCCTAGTCTACTGAAGAGAAGGACTAGAGGTGACATGACAGTAGTCTTCTAATACTTGAGGGGCTGTGATAGAGAAGAGAGAGTTATTTCCAAAGCACCTGAGTGCGGGTTAAGAAGTAACAGGTGGAAGAGAGATCTAACCTAGAATTAAGAAGAAATTTCCTGACAATCAGAACAACTAATCAGTGGAACCGCTTACTTCCAGAAGTTGTGGGTGTTCGGTCACTGGAGGTTTTCAAGAAAAGATTGAACAACCATTTTCCTGGAATGGTACAGGGTCCTGCTCAACCAGGGGTTTGGGCTAAAAGACCTCCAAGGTCCCTCCCAACTCTGTTTTTCCATGATTATATGAAATTATTTTTTAAAGCCAGTTTCAATGAAACACACTTGGACCTTAAATTAAAACCTATAAATTCTTTGAAAAAGTTTCAGTGTGACAATTTCTGCCCATTGTTTATCAGCGGGAGCGCTATTCTATCCATCCAGTATATTCATAATACACTAAACTTAGTGTCTATCAATCAAGCTGAATGAAAGTAGATTTACATGAGAAAAGAAAACACAGTTCTTCACTTAGAAAACTGTTAACTTACAGAGTTTCATATCAGAAGATATGATTAAATCTGATGATGGACATCGCCTAATTCTACTCCAAAGGAAGCTAGCAAATTCATGTGAAAAAAAGGACTGAAAAGTCAGTGATCCTTATGAGTTACTGCTGTCTTCAGAGGCCGACGTCTGCTATTAAACTCCTATTACGGTTGTAAACTTTACTGTTGTTGGCTGTAATATGAAAAAATACTAGAAGAGATAGGCCTTCATTCTGCTCCAACAGAGTTTTTCCTGTATTTTATGTGTTTCACAACATGGGATTGTTTTCTGAATGGTACTGGAAAATTTGTATGGCAAGCACACATTAATCCTATTTTTTTTACCAAGTTCCTATTGTGATGTACTACAGTCATCAGCATACTCAATCCTAAATAGGATTACATAGAACGAATTTGGTTTCAGTTTTTCATGGAGGGATAAGTAAACCAGCATCATAAAAATAGAGCTCTATACACTTCAATGCATACTATTATACCTCTGGAGCTATGTAGTCTGGTGTTCCACAAAAGGTAGTAGTTGTTACTCCATTCAAGATTCCTTCCTTGCACATTCCGAAGTCAGCCAGTTTGCAATGACCTTCTGCATCCAAAAGAATATTGTCCAGTTTCAGGTCCCTTAAATAAGAAACAATCAGGAAATTCTTAGCAATAAATAAAGGGGGGTGGGGGGGGCATGAATGTATTCACTGTGAAGAGAAACAGGTACCTTTTCCATATTCTAATAGAGAGATACAAGCGTCAAATAAAGAATGTGGAGTACTCTCAAACTATATCCTACTTCATAGTATTTTAAGATATCCTCCCAAGGAAAAGTGTGTTTTCCACCTCTTCTACAAGCAAAGTGTACTTATCACTAATGCAGAAGTCACATAAATATTTGATATTATCATCTATACCATGTCTATGGCTTTATGCAATGAGCAATTGCAGATCCTATAAAAGCTACTGCTAAGGGAAATAAAGTTTCATTATTATTTAAAGCTTTTCTTCTTGGGTTAGGGAATCAACAGTTGATGTCCTGGGAAAGTTGGAATCAAATAACAGAACTGCCTATGAAAAAAAAAAGAGGAACCTACTTATCACTATTGGAATCGCATAATGTGCACACACAAACACACATAACACAGACACATCAAACTAATTTCAGCAGAAAATTGAGGGTTTTTTAAACACTTTGGAGTCAGAATTTTATGAGCTAAAAGCTTCATGAAATCTGCTCAAAGGACCATCCAGATATTCTGTTAACTACAAAAATATAGCACACTTTTATCAAATTGTGTGTTTTAAGGAGACCCTAAGAAAACAGATGCTAGCACAGTTGCTACATGGTATAAAGTTAAACAGATTTCTGTAAATTTGAATGTATCGTTTCTATTTATGTTCAGTTCTTTACATAATTTAAATAAAATGGTGAATACGGCAAATACCAAATTATGAATAACCTTTCAGTACTTTGTAAAACCTCCAATCATTTTTCTATTCTTGCTTAACATTGTTTCTCCCCCTCTTCCTTGCAAAATTCTTCTAGCTCAGAAATATTCTTAGGTGTCCATGCATCCATTGCATATTTGAGGTGTCGGTGACATTGAAATCTGGGGCTGTGAAGGCCATTCCAAAACATTTTTTTTCTTTCCTGCAACTATTTTAAGGATGAAATAGTTTTTAATTTTAATTTCTTCACTGGATTAGGACATTAACTTCAAGGATAAGCTGATATTCTTCCCTTCCCCTCACACACAATATTTTCTCTGCCACTGGCTGCCATAAAACCCCAAAATATAATAGAAACATCTTCATGCTTAACAATTAGCAAGGTACTCTTTTTAAAAATTTCACCTTTTCTCTCTCAATGTATCTTGTGTAGTTGTGATCAAACAGTTCAAATTTTGTTTCACCTGTCCAAAACACCTTGTCCAAAATGTTCCAATTTGATCAATTTTAATTTGCATAGCATTTTCCTTAATTTGGTTGCTGTGTCAAACTTGATTTCATTGAGGGCGGCATCAGGGTTGTGTTTGACCTCAGGGGGCTGGGGTGGGCATGGCCAGGGTGGGTGGGCCAGCTCGACGTCACTTGTGTTGGGGGCACCTGCAGTGGCCCGAGTGCTTTTCCAGAGAAAACGGGCTCCCAAGCTCCATTTTCAGCTGCGACAGCCTTCTGCAACCCTCTGCCAGCAAAAACGGAGCTCAGGAAGGCCACCCACAGCCCTCCTGAGCTTCGTTTTCGCTGGCAGAGGCACCGTGGGCCGGTCCTTCACTGTTTCCAGGGTAGCCCTGCGGGGCAGATCTAAGCACCCCGCGGGCCGGATCTGGCCCCCGGGCCTTGAGTTTGACACACCTGCTGTATACTGATGACAAATATCAGCCTTTAAATCTGTATCCACAAAAGCGCATAAAGCTGGTAGCTTAGAAGAAAGTAAAAGCTTTTTCAAACATTTCTAACTTGGAAATCAAAAGAGACAGGCTTAAATAAGCAAAAGCAAATTCTGGTCAGTGAATAATTTCAAATGATAATAAACAATAGTGAAAATACCAAATGTTTATCAACCGCTTGAAGTGGTTGAGGCAACTTCCATGTAGGTGCTATAATGTTTTTATTTTTCTTCTTTCTGTCTTTTATAGAATATATTCTCTAATATGTTTTTAGCAGTCTACTTCTCCATTGAAACTTAGTGGGTTTAAATAAGGATAAGATGAATTTATCCAATGATAATTTTATCTTTGAAAGGCATCTTGCCATTTTATTAGCTAAAAAGGTATCTGACCATAAGCTGTCTTGCTGCAATTACAAAGCAAATAAAAGAAAAGAAATGAATAGAGGCAGTGAGGTGTAAGTTGATTTATTGCAAGAAAAACAAAAAAAACCTTAATCCTTTACAGTAAAACAGCTTATTTTTTATTTGAAAAATGGCACATGCTATGGAACAATGAGATAGAATGCTTTAAAAAGTAAGATTAGACAGGTCTTCAGAGACCATATTTATTTATAGACATTATTGCTGAGTTTACATTCAACCCAGTTGTAAAGTTTAATTTAATTTATCAGACATACCACTGCTGGTTCAGTGCTTATTCAGGTATTTTCAGATAAATGCCAATTGAATGTATCTTGTAAATAAAACAAATACAAGTGTTGAAAAAGAACATACCTACTAACTGGATTTCATGAGCAAGAGTATCTCAGGTCACACTTTCTTGCTTGCCACTCTCTAGGAGGATATCAAAAGTCACTGTGGCTGGGGATGACAGGAATTGAAACCCGCCAACACATTTCGAAAACTTCAAGTTAGTGGAGGTGGCCTTACATAAACTAGAGCAGGGGTCCCCAAACTTGGCAACTTTAAGACTTGAGAGTCTTAAAGCCGAGGTGGCGCAGTGGTTAAAGTGCAGCACTGCAGTTCAGCAGTTCAGCTGTTCAAATCTCACCGGCTCAAGGTTGACTCAGCCTTCCATCCTTCTGAGGTCGGTAAAATGAGGACCCAGATTGTTGGGGGCAATATGCTGAACTCTGTAAACCGCTTAGAGAGGGCTGTAAAGCACTATGAAGCGGTATATAAGTCTAAGTGCTATTGCTATTGTGGAGTTGAAATCCACAAGTCTTAAAGTTGCCAAGTTTGAAGACCTCTGAACTAGAGTGTCCAGGAATTTTGAACTAGACTGATTTTACTCTAATTTTTAATGAAAAAATACTGAAAACAAAGCCTACAAACTTTCCCAAGTTTCATGCTGATATTCTGTTACTTGGAAGCATACTAGCACCTTGTGGGCTACTATATAGTAGTGGTCAACGTGTCAAATAGAATCTATTCAACTTTACCTTCTGAAACTGCCTTTACGGAAATGCAGCAAAATATTATTCGGTTTCTTTTCAGAAGGATGAACCAGTAGAATACTATTGGTTAAGGACGAAGAAATCTAGCCAAACTTAACAGAATTACATGCTCCTTGTCTAGTTCCCAGCACAGATCCATCAAGGTGACTAAGGCTGTCTCCTTCATATAGCTGGATGCAAATCAAGACTGAAATGAATGGGGATTCATCTTGATTAATGATCAGTTATCAAGATAAACTCCTAACCCTCTTAACAGGCTCCTTGGTAAAGACCTCATCAGGGTTCTTCAGAAAAAAGGTAAAGAAATTAGACAGAAATAGATAGATGATGGACAGACAGACAGACAGACAGACAGACAGACAGACAGACAGACAGACAGACAAATACAGGATATAACAAAGTGAATCACTTTGAAGGTAAGGGAGAACCTTGACTCATTACTGAAACAGAAGCTGCATTGGATGGATCTTGACTTTGAAAGTACCCTTTACTTCATATGGAGATGTGAAAGCATTCCAGACCTCCTTTTGTCAAATGAATTTAACTGAGTTTGTATTGTAAAATTTTAAAACATTTCTAAATAAAGAATGCCAATTCTTAAATAAGATTAGATATGGATGTCAATCTGAAAATTCATGAAAGAGAAGGTATTTAGGATATCTTTTTTTTTTGCATGCAATAGATACTTTTTGCCCAAGTGCCCAATTCTTCTAGGAAAACACAGTAAGAAACCAAAAATCTTGTTATAGTGAAACACTACAGCAGTGGTGGGTTGCTCTCGGTTCGGCCCAGTTCTAAGAACCAGTAGCGCCGGCGGCGGGATGCTCCGCCCACCCGCCCGGGATGCTTCTGCAAATGTGCAGAAGCATTGAGCGCGCACGTGTGTGAGCATGCGCACAAACCGGTAGTAAAGGGTTTTAGAACCCACTACTGCACTACAGGTAGTCTTTTACTTATAACAGTTCATTTAGTGACCGTTGAATGTTACAAAAAAGTTTTTCAGTTACAACCTTTGCAACATCCCATGATCATGTGATCAAAATTCAGATGCTTGGCAAGTGGTTCATACTTATGACCGTTGCAGTGTTCCAGGGTCGTGTGATCACATTTTTACAACCTTCCAACAAGCCAAGTCAACGGGGAAGCCAGATTCACTTAACAACCATGTTACTAACTTATCAACTGCAGTGATTCACTTAACAACTGTGGCAAGAAAGGTTGTAAAATGGGACCTAACTCACTTAAAAATGTTTCACTTACCACCACAACTGTTGGGCTCAGCCATGGGACTATCCTTATTATGTTATTATTCTTTCCTTTTCTTTGGTCCAGTTTGCATGTTGGTAAAAACCCAAACTCACAAAGTAGTGATGGATTAAGTTACCAAAAGTATATTGTTCCCACCATACTATCCCAGGCTAAAAAAAAAAAGGGGGGGGGGAATCTTTCAGCTGTGCTCTCCAGAGTATCTCCAAAAGGAAGAAACAGTTAGTTCAATAGTATTTCCTCCCCCAACAAATTTCTGCTACTGAAGGAGGGACTTAAAGAGATTTTTGCAATGAAAAGTCTTTCCATGGATAAATAGAAGTGACTGTTATGTAAGAACTGTTATTTGTATTATTTATAGAAGAACATATCAACCATGTTGTACTATAAGGAGCTGTTGACATACCGTAAGTACTACTGGGATGAAGCTTTTAATTTCTAGTAGTAAAGTTCAGGCTCCTTTGCTTTGTCTATGTGCATATAGAAAAAACGAAATCTGTGTTTTAATTTATTTTTTATTTTTTTATTTCCAACACCAAGAATTATTTAATGTAGAAATTTCACATTAACAGATAGGGCAACATTAAAAAAGTATTATTTACAATATTACATTGCATTGGTTAGTGAAAGTTCTCCATAGCACAGATGAAGTTTAGAATAAAACGTAACAGTTCTTGGAGGCAATTATTCCAGATCTGTTCTAGAATTGCCAATTCTAAGATCAAAGATCTGAATCACTAATGAGCTTAATATTTTAAGCATTTAGGCAATGCTTTTTGGGGCAGTCTCAAACAGTGAATTCCTTGCGTGTGTGATAGAGCAGTTCACATATCACACTAACTAATAAACTGCACATTCATTTTCTCCTCCTGCACAGCATGCTTAATTATTTCATGGCTTGTACAGGACTACACTTTACAATTATATCTGAACTAATGAGATACAGTTTGCATTTTTCCCTCCAAAAGAGTTTGCAATTCTGATATGGAGGGGAAGATACCAACAAGACTTACTAATTTAATTTAATTTAATAAAAGTTCTTATAAGCCGCCCAATGCCGTAGGACTCAGGGCGGCGTACAATATAGATAAGAACAGTACAATAAAAACAGTAATAGCAGTTAAAAAAAAACACAGAACATTATTTTAAAAAGCATTCATTCAACTTTGCCAGTTTGAATGGCAGTTAAAAAAATGGTTTGCCACAATGTAATCACTCATTTGGAAAGAATGCATACTGTAAGAAGGATTATAGTTAAGTATAAGAAAACAATACCAAATAATGGCTTGGTATTACATAAAATATGAAAGTGATTTGTCTATGGTGCACATGCACAAGAAAGTTTCACTTTCAAGATTTGAATAGGATTTTGGAATCTGTGTTTTTAGAGGCACGTTATTAGCATTTATTACAGTTTTTAGCCAATAAGGCTGCTTATTTTTCTATCCAATAGATCTCTAGTTTATAAAAATGTTTTTTATATAGAAGTATTTAGGGGGAGGGGAATGATTGAATGTGTGTGTCACTCAGACAGAATTGCATCAATTCCTTCTGATAAATTCTTTGCTTGGTTTTTACATGGGAAGGAACATACTCGCTTTGGGTCTTTGGGAAATATTAAAATGTTTGGGTAATTTAATTTTGACAGGAATTAAGGTTGCGTCGCTTATGGGGCATCCAGCAAGATAATACTTCAGTGTTGAAAGATATTTAGAACTAATATAGCATTTAGAGCTAGTAGGGGACATCTACAGGTAGTCCTCGATTTACAACAGTTCATTTAGTGACCATTCAAAGTTACAACAGCACTGAAAAAAGTGACTTACGACCTTTTTCAGTTATGACCTTTCAGCAGCCCCATAATCATGTGATCAAAGTTCAGATGCTTGGCAACTGGTTCATACTTATGACCGTTGCTGTGTCCCAAGGTCATGTGACCACCTTTTGTGATCTTCCGACAAGCAAAGTCAATGGGGAACCCAGATTCACTTAACAACCCTGTTACTAACTTATCAACTGCAGCAATTCACTTAACAACTGTGGCAAGAAAGGTAGTAAAATGGGGCAAAACTCACTTAACGAATGTCTCACTTAACAACAGAAATGTTGAGCTCAGTTGTGGTCATAAATGAGGACCCAGATTGTTGGGGGCAATTTGCTGAGTCTGTAAACCGCTTAGAGAGGGCTGTAAAGCACTATGAAGCTGGCCGATGCGCATGTGTACGCTGGCTAGCTGGTCTTCAGGTTTCTGGTACTCCGACACACGCGAAGATCAGCTGCACACTGGAAACCAGAAGAGCAACTGGCAACGGCACGCATACCCACAGAGAGGGCTCTGCTTCCCACCTCTGGCACGTGTGCCATAGGTTTGCCATCACGGGTTTATTCTAACAGAATAGTTCATTCTACAGTGAGATGGTTAACGTTACATAGACATAGACACTGCAATCTCCTAATGGTCAGGGAGGGCCAGCAGGATCATCTATAATGCTACTATTATGGCTTTCTGATAGATAAAGTCACTTAGATCAGCTCTGGCTTGGATTCTAACTGGGTAGTCCAGGTAAGGTGCTTAGGGCCTGGTCTTGTTATATGATCTAAGTTTGATCTGATGACTAATAATAAAATGGCTGAGATTCTCTGTGCTCTCAGTTTGGCCACCTGTTCATTGGACCTGGCCACCTCCTGATTACAAAAGCAGTCAGGGAGTTGCTATGATTGGATCAATACTATGATGTTGGCCTCTTTGAGAGACAGGGTGGTACCTTCTTCCTTGAAGGAGACAGTATTGTAGCCTCTCTTGGACCCAACATTCTTAGTTAACTATAATCACATCTCCAACCTTCCCATTTTAGGGAAGGTTGTCAAGAAGGCAGTCTGTCTGTAGTTGGTGAGAACTCTGGAAGAAGTGGATTATTTAGACCCCTTAAGAATACTTACTAGGTTGCCTTCATTCTTGTCAAGAAAAGGCACTTCAAATTTTTGCAGAAAACCCCCCAATCTCTATTGTGATTTCTTTTGGGTCCTTGTGAGGAAAAAAAGAACAGTTCTAGGTTGTTCTGACCCAGAGGTCTTCAAACTTGGCAACTTTAAGACTTGTGGACTTCAACTCCCAGAATTCTCCAGCCAGGATAGCTGGCTGGAGAATTTTGGGAGTTGAAGTCCACAAGTCTTAAAGTTGCCAAGTTTGAAGACCCCTGTTCTGACCTCACTTGTTCTGCTGCCTGAACTATTAGTGGAGTTTTGTTTTGGTTTCTTAAGAAAGAGAAAAAAATTAAAACCCTCTTCTCTATCACAGCGATGATGAGTATGTTTATTCCAAAGGGAAGATCTCACAACTAGTCCTCTATTCACCTAATCCAGGGGTGGGCAAACTATGTCTCTTTGAGAACCTGTGGACTTCAACTCCCAGAATTCCTGAGCCATGCATGCATGGCTGGCTCAGGAATTCTGGGAGTTGAAGTCCACAGGTCCTCAAAGAACCATAGTTTGCCCACCCCTGACCTAATCACTACTAGTGGTTACCAATAATGTATCTGGATTTCAAGCCATACAAGGGTTTAACTGTACAAGATTAAAATGGTTCCAAAGCATCTGGATGAAATGGGCATAGCACAGTAAATATTGAAATTCCTGATGATAAAAAAATATCAGTGTAGAAATACTATTTTAGCTCAAAATTTTAAAGGGCAATTACTAGGTATGGTGGAGAAATGCAATTGCTTCCTCTGTTCTCTTGATACCAAACTACTCCACAAGCTGTCTTCATTATTCTCCAGAGAAGCCTTAAAGGGAAGTTCTGTGTATATAGAAAAAAAATAAGATATATGTGCTTCTGTCCCTTTCTGTATATAAAAGCATATGTTTTTGAGCTCATCCATGGAATACAGGCTCATTTTAGTTTCTTGTTAAGTAAATGTAACAACCAAATAAACTAAAATAATTGATGTTTAAACAGAAGATAAATACTGCTTCCCAACTTCCTCTTCGTAGAATTAGTGTTATCAGGCAGAAAGCACTGGTCCCCTTCCTACAAACTCTACAGGAAAACGACTGCCCTCTTAGGAATGTAAACTTGGCATGCTTCTTGGTTGCCTTCTTTGGTTTCTCCTTTTCCCTTTTAACAAAAGGTCCACCCTATTCTTCCCATGTTAATGTCAAGGCTCTGTTTACAGGATGATCTGTTTACATGATGCAGACGAATGTTAAGGAAGGGAGAGCTCTTACAATGGCACAAATGCCATCTCCAGTAGCCTTTCCAGTTGGAGGTACAAGGGGAAAATAATTTGGAATGGGCCAAATTTTAGGAACTTAGAAGAAACTTCTTCAAATGTCACCCCAACCAGAAACTCACTGGGCTAATTCAGATGGAGTTGCAGAGCCTTGTTTTGTTGACCCTGACCTCCAGGCCAGTGGTGGGTTCCTACCAGTGCGGTCCACTCTATAGCACCGGTAGCGGCCCGCTGGTGACATCACAGTACCAGTGCGGTTGGTTGCCGGTGCCTGGGCACCGCCATTAAAAAAATTTTTTTAAAAATTTTTAAAAAAACTTTTCTTCTGCGCATGCCCAGAAGCCGAGTTTCCGGCACTGCGCATGCGCTGCCTTCCTACCCCACAGTGAGTCCAAGCAGGGGAGGATGGCTGAGGGAGCGCGTGAGACGCTGAAAGAACGGGCGGCAGGATCTATCTCAGTTCCCCTCCCTTCAGCAGTCCGAGAAGCCACGAACGCGCGGTGATGATCCTAGGCATTTTTGCACGTTTGAGGCTTCTCGAGCTGCTGAGGGGAGGGGGAACGGGCGGCAGGAGCCTAGGATCATCGAATGGGGAGAAGCATTCAGGCCGGACGGAGCTTCCTAGAAGAACCGCTGCCGCGGTCTTGCTGCTCCCGCTGCAGGGGGCTGCATTGCGGGTGGGCAATGCCCCCCCCCCGCTTCTCCAGCCGCTGCCAAGCTCCCGAGGCCCACACCCACCCGGTCACAAGGCTGGCAAGCAACACCCACAAAATAAGCCACACCCACAGAGTGGTAGTAAAAAAAATAGGAACCCGCCCCTGCTCCAGGCATGTGCACTTCAATTTATTTTCTTTCTTCTGTTGAAGAACTACAGTTGGCATCAATATATGACAGGCTCTACAATCATGGAAAATCCTCAAGGTTTATGTTTTCTTGTTTACCTATCCTCAAGAACTGGGCTATGGTGACTGCAACTTGAAAAATAGTTGCTATTTGTATATTCTACAATATGCCAAGTGTCACTTCATCCACATTAAACATTTTTTGTGTGTGTCGGCTATATTTCAGGAATAACAGTAACACACACACAAAAAAAATTTTTTGGGACAAAGGGCCAGATTTGCTGCAGTTATGTTCTTTCAAAAAAATAAATAAATAATATCTTCTGATGTGCTTGGAATTCAAAGAAATGGAAAAAAATGACTTCCTTCTTTGCAATTTGTTATGGGCCCTTCTCACAGTCATCCACCTCCTGTTTGAACTATTGTAATGCATTCTACATTGGGCTGCCCTTGAAGAGTATCCGAAAGCTTCACTTGGCTCAAAATGCACATGGTTTTGTGCAAGTCCAAAGAGTGTGTCATCTCTTTTGCAAGACTTGCACTTGTTGCTGATTTGCTTCCAGGTGGTGACTATCACCTTTAAAGTGCTACATGGCTTGAGGGCAGGTTATTTGCCAGGCCACCTCTCCCCAATTATATCTACTGGTAAATCCTCACTTTAATGGACATCATTCAGCTTAAACAGATATTCTTCCTTCTGTAAAGTCCATTAAAACCAGTTATAAAATTGTTACAAAGGGTAATACAATACTGAAGTTCTCAACTAGTCCTTTTTTTACCAATCCCCTGGTTTTTCATCATATAAAGGAAAAGGCATGAAGACACAAATCACTCTTGGTTTCTTTCCATCGGAGAAGAAAATGTTCATGGAAATTTCCATATTGTATGACACTGATCTTTACTCTCAGCAGGAGAATGCAATCTTTGGCACTCCAGATGTCACTGAACTACAACTACTAGTAACAGCAGAGACCGGCAATCTCTGCATTTACACAGGCAATGCAGAGAAGAGGAACTTTGTTTGGCAGCTGTCTATCTGCTTCTTAAAATCACTTTAAATTAAAGAGATGGGAATTTTGAAAGATAGGAGCAGATCCTATTTCTCAGCAACTTTGTTAAAAACAGCCATCTTCTTTCTGTACAATAGCACTAAATCAAAAATAGGTCACCACATTGTGACACATTCAAGGCCATTTAAAAAAAAAGATTTGACTGTAAATAATTTATTTGTGTTGAGTACACAACACAAAAGATATAGGCAGTAACAGCATTCCCACTTGCTCTTTACTGATTGGTTCCATGTCTCTGAGATTCCATGACTTCATCCCTGTTCTATTTATTTTCAGCTCAGCTATGTTGTATGTCACACTGCTAAGAAACTAGTTTGTGCCTTGAAATACTGTGGTTCTGCAGGCATAGCAGTTGTTTCCATTTGAGGAAATCTTAGTTTTATATCACTTCCTAGTTCTTTGGCTACAGCCATTGTAGCAAATCTTTCAAAGGGAATGGTGGCTTGGCAGCTTTTCAGCCCTGCCTCCTCATATGATCTATTGAGACTTTTTTGTGGTCATATATATGAACACACAAAAAGTGAGTGTGTGTGCTTCATGTGCAGGTAATTTATTGTAGTCCCATTTTATATGATGTGGAGTTAAGGGGGATTGTTGCTATAAGATTTTTGGCAATTTCAGAGAAAGTAAGTATTTTTGCTTTTTGTTCTCAGCATATCTGAGTACGTGGTGTAAACATAAATATATATTGTCTTCAAGTTGCTTCAGAGGGATTGGGAAATTGAAGTACCAACAGCATAGAAATCAAAATGTCCAAAGTAAGTACAGAATCAGAACATTTCTAGACATTTCTATGTACCAGGGTAAAAAAAAATTCTGAAAAGAACTGAAGGATGAAGAGGGAGAATGAAATGCTGTTTTAACACCTTTATTAATATATCTCTTTTCCTATCTTTCTCTTTCTATGGAGTGCATTATGTGTGACTTGTTTTGCTCTTAAAATATTGTAGTAAGTTTTAAGTTGCTCATCTCTCTTTCAGAGGGATAAATGGACTGCTGTCCATGCCACTGAATTCCCAGTACACTGAGGTTCAGGCTGGCAAGATCTGGATAGGAAAAACAACCAATTCTTAATCCTCTTTCCCCTCCAATACATATTCCTATGTGCTTCCAAACATGTATTATTTTTCTGCTTCATTTTTACTGGTAGTTGGCAATGATATATCTGCAGCAACCTCCCCTGTGAATAGTGCTTTGTGACTGCCTCTTCAAGTACTTCATGAAAGAGAAGTGATCCCACAGCCAACTTCCCTTACTGCAGTTTCTTCTGTATATGCCTGCCAAATTTTATCTGAAGTCATGAAAAACTGCCAGTTTCTTTTCTTTGTTTTTGTTTTAAAGGGACAAGAAGGAGAGGAAGAGTGAAACGACAAGATAAAGGCCTTAATAACATAGAGAGATAGTAGGTGAAAATGTATTAAGAGGTTCCTTGTTGCTAATAATAAATATTTATCTCTAAGTGTATTCTTCATGGCATAACGAAAAGTTAGCAATTCAGAATTTGTTATTGTTCAGCCAGATGCCAATCAGGGGCTGCAGGGAACAAATTCAAGTTCTCTCCAAAAAGGATCTTCCTGTTAGCAGCTGAGCCTTCACCCTCACCATCAAGACTTCATGTACAAAGCCTCATCAAGTGATTATCCCATCTCAGACTGGAGACAATTAAGACAAACAAACCCAGGAAGTGGCAGGGAGTTCCGAAATGAAAGGAAATCCATGGCAGAAGAAGAAAACTGAAGAGATTGCCCTGATCCGCAACCAAAGTCAACGATGGGTCACAGCGTGCCAAGTTTTTAAAATAAGCGTTGCTTGTTTTATAATACAAAACTGGCACCCACAGCTGGCAAGGCCTGCAGAGACGATTCAAATGCTAACATTCAGAATGATAAACAGTCTTCTCCCCACCTCAGAAAGAGTAAGAGAAAAAAAGTTCTGTGTTAGCAAACAGAAACTAACAGCCAATGCGGTTGCTAAGAGACCCTGGACTTTAGCCAACACCAATGAAACGAACAGCGTTAATAATTCTTTTTTTTTCAACCTCTGAAAGAAAAGTACCTGTAGATGACGCCATGTTGATGTAGAAACATGAGTGCCGATGTGACTTCTGCTGCATAGAAGCGGGAGCGAGGCTCGTCAAATTTGCGTGAACGTTGAATCTGAAACATTAGGTCTCCTCCATTGACATATTCCATGACGAAAAATAGGCGGTCCTAAAATTCACAAAAAATAGAGCCATTTCGTTGTTTTTCCCCCGGGTTTCACAAAGATGCTACTGTACATTCATGGCACATCAGGAAATTAGATCTCTATCCAAAAATGGAAGAAACAGCCAACTACAGCTATTTGAACAAGAGGAGCAAATGCTTCCAAATTAAACTATGGGTACTTCAGCTAATGCAGAATGGCTAAAAAAATATAGATTTGTTTTTCAAATGAATACTTTTATTTTATTATTTTTTTAAAGGAAAATATAATAGATGCATGAGGATCTTTTGCTTAAGTGCAGCATTTCCTTCCATCGCGACAAACCAATTTATGTGATATTCTACTTCACCTCATTTTATTTTATTTTATTTTTCTAGTTTTTAGCATTATGAAATAACTCAAATCCTCATTTTGGCTGTGCCAATAATATTTTGAATAGGAAGAAAATACAAAAGAAAAGAAAAAAGACTGCTCTTAAGACAATTCTGGGTCAATGGATGGCACTGAATATTATAAAGTCACAGTCTGTCATTTGACAAAGATATTTCCCTGGTTCTCTAAAGCAGGGATGGGCAAGTGGTGACTTTTGTGGTTTATGGACCACAGGTTATCAGCTTAAACTAGAACCAGCCAAACTTAATTATGGTTGAGTTTGAGGTGTATATCCTGTGATAAATTAATCACTGCTAGTTCCGTATTATTCAGAGGTCAATAGGAGATAATAGAAGAATTGGAAAAGGACAGAAAGGGGAAACTGTTGACAAGAAGAATAAAGAAAGTTTAGGTCAAATTCCTATAGTTTACAAAGACAAATGGGGTATATTTGATTCAGAAAACTGAGACAATGCATTCACACATTACAATTTTATGTATATAAACAGAAGAATTATTTGGAATTGGGGGGGATAACAAATTTGAATAAGGTAAATCTTAGGAATGGGGAATCTGGGCCACCACAGATGTTGCTAAACCACAGCTGTCAGCAATCCCAATCAAGCTGTCCAATGACTGGAGATACTAGTTCAGGAACATCTAAAGGATATTGATTCCTTATTCTATATTAGATCTAATGCTAAAAAAAAGCAATTCTCTGTTATACCACGAGAGAAATTTTCACCTACTGATATTTCCACAGCTGCAGTTTTTCCACTTAATTTTAGTTCAGTTAGCTAGTTTTCACAGACATTTTCAGTGCTTGTATTTGATTGAATAATAAGATTAGGATGTTCAAAGTATACAATTATTGTAAAAGTTTGTTTTGCTTTGATTTCTTGCAGCACCTCTCCAAGTCCTATCAAGAAGCATTCAGTGATCTGTACGGTTTGTCTCTGGTTGGTGACATGCACATTGCTTAATATGCCCTGTTTATGCAACACAATGATAACACAAGTCAGCACTGAGCTAAAACAGAACCAATAGAGACCGGATTGTGGTAAGGATAGTGAGTTTGATGCTGGTCAACTCAAGGCCAATAAATTTGGCAAGAGGAAAGGCCTAGCTTAGAGTCAGTTATGAAGGCGCTCAAGATCTCTTCAGAATCAAAACACTGAAGAGCCATAGGGATAACTATATGGGGAAATAGTCTCAGGGTTTTAGAGGCTCAATCTTGCAGGGGTTTTTACTTCAGTATGTAAGATTGAATTGTTCTGTTTTTCACATGTCGTCCCCCCCAGTTTTTACCAGATCAATGCTTCCAGATGATTGGTTAAAGTTTAAACAAATGAGCTGGATATCCTTTGAGGGTAAACTAATTCTTGAGTTCTACATGGGGCTACCCTTGAAAAATATTCGGAGACTGCAATTGGTGCAAAATGCGGCTGCGCGAGCTGTGGTGGGTATCTCCAGGTACACCCACGTAACACCCATTCTCCGCCAGCTGCACTGGTTGCCCATTGGTCTCCGGGTGCAATTCAAGGTGTTGATTATCATCTTTAAAGCCCTACATGGCTTAGGACCAGGTTATCTCCGGGACCGCATCCTACCTCATACATCCCTACAACCAGTTAGGTCCCACAGAGTCGGTCTCTTCCATGTCCCTTCAACCAAACAATGTCGGTTGGCGGGACCAAGGGGGAGAGCCTTCTCTGTGGGGGCTCCGGTTCTCTGGAACCAACTACCCCCAAAGATCCGATCTATCCCCACCTTGCTGGCCTTCCAGAAAGCTATTAAGGCATGGCTCTTCCTGCAGGTGGGGTGATGTGACCGTTGAACATCTTAGGTCTCCCCCAGGTATGAATGTGTTGTTTGGCCTTTTAATTTTTTAATTAATTAATGTTTTAAATCGTATTATTTTTTGTTACTGTTTTTTATATTGTTCTTATATTCTGTTGTACGCCGCCCTGAGTCCCCAGGGAGTAGGGCAGCATATAAGAACAGCAAATAAAATAAAAAAAATAAAATATATATATAAGGGCTTTTGCATACACTGAATTGGATGTGTTGCAATATCAGGGAAGATTACTGAGAAGGATGGCTGGACTAGGGAAACAAAGAACTGTCTGTGTACAGTTCATTCTTAATCATCAAGTCATTTTTGTAATGAGATTTCTTCTCTAAAATTTGGCTGACTCAGCCTTTCCTCGGAACCCGTACTTCTGCCCAATTTTAAATTTTTCTTCTCAAAGGGTCCCTTCCCTCCATGCTCTTTTATATTCATTTTCTAGTGTCCAACTATTCTAAACAAAAACTTACTTTTTGAATTTATCCAAAGCAAGTTGGTTCCTCCATCTCTACGCTCTTTTTGCCTGTCTTACTTTCTTGATGCCATATGCCACACATCAGATTTGAATAACGTATGACCCTCATGCTGAATGCAGTCAACTTCACATTCAGTAAGATTTTCTTTCCTTCTATCTGCTGGGGACTGTCAAAATAAAAATAACTGAAAGGCTGTTATCCTTATGACAGCCTCAGGTAGGTTTTTCTAGCAATTTATGTATTTTTTATTGCAGCTTATATTCTACTTTACCATTCCTAAAGTCAGAGGTGGTATTCAGCAGGTTCTGACCAGTTCTGGAGAACCGGTAGCGGAAATTCTGAGTAGTTGTTTGGTCCCATCAACCAAACAATGTCGGTTGGCGGGGCCGAGGGGGAGGGCCTTCTCTGTGGGAGCTCCCTCCCTGTGGAACCAGCTTCCCCCGGAGATCAGGACCATCCCCACCCTGCTGGCCTTCCGGAAAGCAATAAAAACTTGGCTCTTCCGGCAGGCGGGGTGAAAGTGAGACCAACTAGATTAGATATGGGTCTCCCCCCTTGTTTGTGAATATAAGATACTCTTTTTAACTTTTGTATGTTTTTTAATTACTGTATTTGATATTTTGTAATGGATTCTAATATGTTGTGAGCCGCCCAGAGTCCCCTGGGAGTTGGGCGGCATAGAAATCCATTTAAATAAATAAATAAATAAATAAATAGTTCGGAGAACCGGTAAATACCACCTCTGACTGGCCCCGCCCCCATCTATTCTCTGCCTCCCGAGTCCCAGCTGATCGGGAAGAAATGGGGATTTTGCAGTATCCTTCCCCTGGAGTGGGGAGGGAATGGAGATTTTACAGTATCCTTCCCCTGCCATGCCCACCAAGCCATGCCATGCCAGGACCACCAAGCCACGCCCACAGAACCAGTAGTAAAAAAAAATTTGAATCCCACCACTGCCTAAAGTTGATTTCTTACAAAAAGCTAAATTCTTTTCTTATTTATGTTTGGAGGAAAAATTAACTCCTGCAATTAAGAAGAGAGAGATTTATGCCTTTAAAAACTTTTTAGACACATTTGCTTTCTTTACATGGAACATATCCTCGAGAAACAAAAAAAGCGTAAACTTCCCAGGACTGTTTTGGGTGTATGGTTCTGGGCAAAACATGCTACTTAGTACATATCTCATGAAGAGTTCATAAGGAAACCCACACCTCAATGTAAATAATACTATAATATATAAATGACTGTGAAACAGACATTGTTAATTGTGCAAGCAAACAGGAACAGAAAGGACTGAATAGAAGGAGGAAATTGAATTACAACTATGTTAGCCTTCAACCAGCATGAAACGAGGTACTTGAAACACCACACTACTCCCTTCTCCCAATGCACAATTCTGAACACAATGTTTTGGGATTATAGTAAGCTATAAAAACTTTTAATAAGTGAATAGATATGGAACTGACATTCCCTATTTTTGCAAGCCTGACTTTTGGAGCTTACAGTTATTGGAGTTTATGCCCATATATTTTAGTGTACACATTCCAAATTGAAGAATGGTCTAAGTGGGTGATTCCCTTCTCCTACCCCACTTCAAAAATTCTTAATGTTGTACAATTATTGGCACCGGGCTGCTGTGAAATCTCTTTGTGATTCTTGATTGTGCTTTGCCTTAAAAAGGATTTACTAACCTCTCAACTCACTTTATAGTTCATTACTTCTCAAGTGGGCCAAACTGTCCAGCAGAAGAAAGAAATGATGGTTTTACGCTTAGCTCCACCCCTTTATCAGCCCTTTGACAGACTTAATCAAAGGGAGATTTGTGAGTATTCCTACTGTGAGATAAAACAAACCTATTTATGGCAGGATAAATCACTGTATGCATATCTTGGGGAGCAGCTGAGCTACTAAATCTTACCCTGGGAGAATTAACATTTCTCCCACTGTTTCTTTGAATTGTGCCAGAATTAAACATGCATTGCTCCAATGGTTATTGTGGTAGGGCATTTAAGTATTCTATGAAGAGTAGTTTTTATGAGTGCATTACCCTCCTCTGTACATCTCAATCATTGGGTCTGCTTTGAACCCCAACTTCATCTTCACATCCATGGGAAAGTGTTCAGTACATTATCTTTGTTACCAGAACTACCCAAATGTAAACCATGAAGAACAAGTTTGGGAACTCCTCATGAGAACTTGTAAGTGATGACCACAGCTTCCTGTGAGGAGAAATAAATCCTCAAACCACTTGTTGTGTGTATCTAAAAATGACCACTGAGCATTTAATGTTTACATACAGAAAGATAATATCAGTGGGGAAATGAAACTTCATGTAAATTCCAGACAAAAGGTAATGTCTTTGATGTATTGTGTTCGGCCTGAGAAAATCTGCATAAAGAACTTTCCCTCTCACTGGGTTCTAGCAGAAATCAATTCATCTTTTCTTCGGCTTGTTTGTTTTTTCACTTTTCAATGTAATGATTGCAACTGGACAAAGTAGCAGGCCAAAACATGAATTGAGAAAAGCCAAGAGGGACAATCTTCCCTTGCTTTCAGTTCAACACTGAACATTAGGCAGCCTGTCAGGTAGCCAAAGATAGCTTAATTGGCTGAAATATCACAAAGCAGAAACAAACCACGCAATACATTTTCCATTCTCAAATCTGAGACGTGTGTCCGTGCCATGTGTCAGGCAAGCAAGGGGTGTCAACGCTGGTCCTAAATTTCAGGAGCTACACTTGTACATGATTCAAACACCCAAATCAGGAAAAGCATCACATACACACCCCTCAATCACTAGAATCCACAACTGATAAGACTTATCAGTATTTTCCAAGTGGTATTTTTCTTTTTATATATTTCTCATAAAAATGGGTGTGAAGATTTTTCCCCCCGATTCCAAGAAGTCTTTAAACTTGGGTTTGCTTTGTCAATAGATCCTTTTTTTCTTCCTTCTTGGAAACCTAATAAGTTACGTTTCTCCTCCAAATGCTAAAATTATTCAAGAAATGATCTAAATTGTCCATGAAATAGAAGTATGTCTGAAGTCTGAATAATGTCTGAAGTCTGAATAATGTCTGAAGTCTGAATAAGACCGATTAGAGCCCACAGAGTTGGTCTGCTGGTGGTCCCGTCAGCCAAACAATGTCGGCTGGCGGGCCCACGAACGAGGGCCTTCTCTGTGGCAGCACCGGCTCTCTGGAATATACTACCCCCCAAGATCCGCATTATTCCCACCCTGCCAGCCTTCAGAAAAGCAGTTAAAACATGGCTTTGTCGACAGGCCTGGGGCCAATGATTTTAATGCAACATCGATCATTCTTGGCCCCATGAATGATTTATTGTATGGGTTTTTAAATTGTGGTTTTTAATTTTTTTTAATGTTTTAATATCTATTGTTTTTAATGCTTTTTATATTTGTTGTTGCATGTGAATTTTTACTGTTGTGACCCGCCCAGAGTCTCTGTGGAGTGGGCGGCATACAAATGCAACTAATAATAAATAAATAATGGGAGCTCCTGGCAAACAGAGTCCACACACTGGCTATCTAACAGGAGTCCAAACTAAGGCTTTGCTGAATTATCACCCTTCTCTGTGGAAATGGAGAAAATATTCAGTGACTTTTAAGAGTGGATCAATTTTAAGAATTTCAGGTGTTACTTCAAATGATTTATTAAATACTGAGGCAAACCATCATTTCTTCAAAACATATCCTGAGAACAATGCTACTGTATAATCTGTTCCTTTGACATGCTCTATGTTTGTAATGCTACCAGGCTCTTCAGGATAGCCAGAGGGGAGGGGAGGGGAGGGGAGGGGAGGGGAGGGGAGGAGAGGAGAGGAGAGGAGAGGAGAGGAGAGAGGAGAGGAGAAAAACCATGAGTTCTTAATATCCTTTGGATTTTGAAATTGCTTAGGTTGAGGCAACATGCCTTGCTTAGAAGCTTTCCTGTACTGTTCTAGCTAAAATCCTATTGGTTCTTTGCATCCCCTGTTCCACAAGTAGATGACTGCAATACTGTCTTTCACCAGTTTATTTATTTATTTATTTGTCAAACATGTATAGTAGTAATTTGTATAAACATAAGTAAAAAGTAACAATAAAAGAGGACAATAGGACAGTAGGACAGGGACGGTAGGCACGCTGGTGCGCTTATGCACGCCCCTTACAGACCTCTTAGAAACGAGGAGAGGTCGACTGTAGACAGTCTAAGGTTAAAGTTTTTGGGGTTTGGGGAAGAAACCACAGAGTCAGGTAGTGCATTCCAGGCATTGATCACTCTGTTGCTGAAGTCGTATTTTCTGCAGTCGAGTTTGGAGCGCTTTACATTTAGTTTGAATCTATTATGTGCTCGTGTATTGTTGCGGTTGAAGCTGAAGTAGTCATTAACAGGAAGGACATTTTGGTTGGAAGGACAGTTGTGCTGATAATGCTGCCATATAGCAGACAGCACCACAGATGCCCAAATCCTTCCTCTGGCATACAATGGCTATGATCTGTCTTATAGCAAACAACATAGACAGTTTCTCTAACTGTAGAAAGTCCAATTTGCTCAAGGAATCCAAAAATCACTATTGAAATGCGCCAAACTCCTGTGTACATATTGTATATTTGACTACAAGATACTTCATTCAAAATTAGAAGGTTATGACATTCTTTATCAACTGACATAAAAATTATGTGTATGTAATTCTAATTTAAGGGAGAGCTTAAACAAAATATTTAATGTTGTTGAAAATTATGGAAATTGTTTTGTAGTCTATTAATAAATGAACTGTTTAGGCTCTGCATAGTCTCATGTTAAAGCACAACTTTCTGAATAGTTAAAGTGCTGCACTGTTTTTGACAGGTACATGTGGCTGTTTGGAATATTCATTTTTTTCTTTGCCAACTGAATGCTTAAATGTATATATTTAATCCACATTACTAGCATGCTGCTTGACTGGTTTCTACAGAATTCTGGAAGAACAAAATAGAGACAGATCACTGTAAATGACACTTGTAGTCAATATGTGCAAGATGTATACTACATTCACAGTGGAGGCAGCAACTCCGTACATGCTCTTGATTCCTATGAAATCAGGTTTTGGTTGCCATTGAGGCTCACCCATACTATAACTTTGGCTCGGCATGGCAAGGATTTAGGGGAAATGAAGCATCTCCTCCCAAGTTGTTCTTATGTAACTTGTCCCAGAGTTGTGCAAATTTGAAGGGCAAGGCTAAGGTTTTCTCTTGGCCTTTGGACAGTGTGCTGCACAGCCAAAAAGAAGTAGGGTTAGAAAAAAACTACCTGGCACCAAAACTAACATTTAATTTATATTTGATTTAATTCAAGTTGAATTAAAAATTAAAATAACATTAAATTAAGTACAGTCAATATGATAATACCTATCTTCTGACACATCAATAATTGTAAATGCCTGGCAAATTTTAGGGACTCCCACCCAAGGCTTTAGGGACCTGCAAGTAGGCTTTCACCTTTGTGAACTATCCAGAAAACCCAGAGTTCTTTCTTAATAGCCTTTTCTGAGCCAGATGTTCATCTATTAAGATAACCTCATGTTTTGCAAAACATATTGGCTCAAAAACCTATGCATAAGATACTGAATGCATGAGATCATATATTCCTAGTGGCTTCTGCCAATTAGTTAGATAATATCAGCAAAGGTATGGCTAGGTTTATGACAGGTTAAATCCAGCATAATACCATCCTATGTTGCCCTTGTTATTTCTTTTATTTTTCACTAAACATAAAGATGGAAAGTGGCTCTCTTCAAATATTTATTGCATGTGGTGGCCAAGCCCCAAAACTGGTAACTTCTACAGATGAAGCAAACCCTTGTTCCCTTTTGGAGTAAGGTACAGCAATTTAAAGGAAAGAACTATTCATTACGTGGATTGAGTCAATATGTAGAAGCCACTGCTTTATTGCTCTATATTAGAATCTCAGTGTTATAATCTGACAAACACTGATATTTACTCCAGGTTAATATATCTCAAGCATATTATGGAACAGCACTGTTTGAAATCCCAAGAACACTTTTTTGCCATCTTGTGATAGTGCTTCTGTTGCCTTCGGATAAACTGTATAATAACACAAGGGCATCAGGTATGCCTCTGATTTGAGAAATTCCTCTGGGATGTATACCGGTATTAGCATTTAAAAAGATCAACCGCTTAGTGCGGTATTATTTACCCTATCAACTGTCATTAATCTGAGCAAATTACACATAGCAATGGGAAAGTTACTTCCTAAAGTTTCATCCACATCATTAGCATTGATTTTAACAGAATAACATAGTTGTAAGGGACCTTGGAGGTCTTCTAGTCCAACCCCCTGCTCAGGAAGGAAACCCTATACCATTTCAGACAAATGGTTGTCCAATCTCTTCTTGAAAACTTCCAGAGTTAGAGCATCTACAACGTCTGGAGGCAAGTTGTTCTACTGATTAATTGTTCTAACTGTCAGGAAATTTCTCCTTAGTTCTAGGTTGCTTCTCTCCTTTATTAGTTTCCATCCATTGCTTCTTGTCCTGTCTACAGGTGCTTTGGAGAAT
Organism: Diadophis punctatus similis; assembly: GCA_023053685.1. Classification (NCBI taxonomy): domain Eukaryota; kingdom Metazoa; phylum Chordata; class Lepidosauria; order Squamata; family Dipsadidae; genus Diadophis; species Diadophis punctatus. The sequence goes on from JALIGW010000001.1 coordinate 43,141,275, forward strand.
AGATTCACCCCCTCTTCTTTGTGGCAACCCCTGAGATATTGGAACACTGCTATCATGTCTCCCCTACTCTTTCTTTTCATTAAACTAGACATATCCAATTCCTGCAACCGTTCTTTATATCTTTTAGTCTCCAGTCCACTAATCATCTTTGTTGCTCTTCTTTGTACTGTTTCTAGAGTTTCAACATCTTTTTTACATTGTGGTGACCGAAAGTGGAAGCAGTATTCCAAGTGTGGTCTTACCAAGGCATTATAGAGTGGTATGTCCATACTGATTAGCAAGAATCCTGATTAACTACATTGCATGGAAATACTTTATATCCTTCATCATGTTTGTTTACCTTAAGAAGCTCAAATGCTTCACACTCAGAAGGCCTCACAAGGGAGAGAACAGAATCTTACATGTACATGCGTGTAACAGAACCTTAGCAGCTTAAAAGAAGAAGAAAAAACTAACTATGGAAGGGAAAGACTGAATGAAGAGATTCTGGGTAGAGAGGTGGGTTATGCAATGCCTTCTCCTTATTCTTTCTCTAATCCAAATCTCCATTTAGTGCCTTTTTCTCCTTAGTGATATGGAAGGCTGCCCCATTTCTATAACACACTCATGTAATATGTAGCTCAGCTTTGTAAACAAGCTTCCAGAGCATTGCTACCAAAAGCAGAACTCATCTCCATCCCCCTTCTATGACTATCTGAAGTGGTTCAGCAGTTCCCATGTACTTATGTGAAAAGGTCAGCCAGTGACAACAGTAGGCTCCAGCTTCACAGCACAGCAAGAGACATCTAATAGGACTGTGATCATCTTGAATGGAAAATTTCAAAAAGAGTCCTGCCGGGTCACAAACTTTGGCCTAACTCTAAGCAGCGGATTATTTTCATGATTTATATGAACACAGTGTTCTGAGTAACTTAAAATTCATTAAATTTCCATAAAGGCAGATTTTTCTTAATGACCTGATACATTCTGCTGGGACAAAAAGTTAGCCTAAAAGAAATGGCTGGAATGTACAAGGGCTGAAACCATGCATGATTTACTACAGAATATTAATAGCATAATGGGTCTGCTCAAGAGGTCTGCAGGCGAGGTCTCATTGGTTTCCTATTCACGAATTAGGAATGGTGTTAAGGCTTCAATATCACTATACTTCCATGCTGGAACTGTTGCATTTTTAAGACAGTTATTGGTTAGAGTTTCTTTTGGAAAAATAATATAACTCCAAACAATGAAATGAACCTTCATTGCGTTTTTCTACTACAGAGCTTTTATGGCCTTTGTTGTTTATGTTTATTTTTTAAAGTACTCATTGTTTCAGTATAGATCTATTACCGTAAGTTAGAATGCTAAGGTACACTTAACCAAGCTTTGTGGAATAAAACCATTTAGTAGGTTTCAAGATAGAATCATATACCAAGGGACCTGTAAGATGGAAGCAAGGAAAGATAGGAAAATATACCCTTCAAAATTTATGCTCTTCGGGATTTTAAGGTTGCTTTCAACTAAAAAAATATATAATGTGCCATTCAATAAAAACAAAAATATATAGTTCACAGTATATATTTTACAGGAAAGTGTCACAAAAGTAAATGTTGATGGAAAGAAAGCATACAAAATGTGTGACTTGATATACAAAAGGCATATGTTAAGAACAATGTAAGAAATACAATTTTAATGCAAAGGTTAAAAAAAATCAGACTGATGCAAACAGCCTAAATTCTAAATACTGGTCATTTAAATATTTAAAAATTGTTTTTCATATTATTTTGCATCATGCCATTCTGTGCTTGGAACTGAAAAACCTAAAACTGAAAAGTGAATTTACATTCTTAAACAAGCAGCATAAGGGCAGCCAATAACAAAATATTGCATTATAAAGTATTCCTAGAAAGTCTGCAGCCCATATAAAATTTTCCAGGACATTGCATTTGGTGCCATCTTTCCTTGTTCCATCTGTTCCATTCTCTTGTCTAGAAACTGAGCTGTCTATAACCAATTTAATATGCTCAATATACAAGTGACTTTTGCAAGGAAAGATGATTCCAAAAGAACATAGTTCTAATTTCTGAAGCTTGTTGAGGTTTCGGTCCTCTCTTGTGTGTGGATGGTGTGTTTCTGACTCCATAAAGGCTACCACTTGGAAAACTGAACTGCAATTCGTACAGCTAATGAGAGACTATTGCCAACTTTTGATTAAGAGACAAAATTAGATTCATGGGGAAACTAATCTTCTACCTTTCCCTACCCCCAACAACTTTGTGTGTATGTGTGTGTGTGTATGTTTTAAAACTTGGCTTTAGTATAATCTTCTGGACACAGAAGGAGCTGCTAATTGCTTTCATTGCAAAAGGTTTATAAGTGCTGATTAGGATCAAATAATATAAAAACTATTATGTTTCGGTTCCCTAAATAACTGAACTAAGAGGGCACTTTAAGATGGACTTAATAAAGCAAGATTTACAATCTAAATAACTTCATAATACTCAGACTCATTCTCCAAACCGGAAGTCTACTTCAAGCTCAATATAGTTCATATTTTATGTCATGAAAGTTATTTTTTTTTCTCTTCATCGTCTACAGTAGATAGGAAAAAAATAAACTTGAAATCAATTCACACAACCTCAAATGCCTCTTAGACAACCAGTTCCGCTCTCTCATCAGGTAGGCTTTTAAAAAGTCTAGCCAAAGAAAACATGTCCCTATGTCTATGCTGAGCGAGAATAAAACAATAAAAAATTATTTCAGCTGTTGCAGCTCAGGAAGGAAAACAAAAACATTACACAGGAGCAAAAAGAAAAAACATATTCCTGGCTTTCAGACTCCTTGTTTTCTTTTGTAAATGATTGTCCAGCTCTTAATATAGGAACCAGGCCAAAGTTAAAAGTATGTCTTTAGAAAGAACAAAACAAATAAAACAAACAAAATAAACAAAACAGACCAAGTTTGGTTTTGAATCTAAATCCAGTCTGCAATGCTCAGGATCTTTAGGTCAGACAAATATGTTACATGTAGCATGCATTAATTGGCATCTTTACCTTCAAAACAAATCTGCTCCTCTACAATGAGATATTCCTGCTTTGACATAAAGGGGGAAACAGGTGGGTAATTAAAGTATAAAAGGTGCAAATTAAGATATTGGTTTATGTATTATCAAATGGAAATGTATAACTATGTGTATTTTGTTAAGAATTAAGGTATACGTATGTATGGATGTATTGTGGAGAAAAACAACAAAACTTTATTTTAAAAAAAGATATATTCCTGCTTTGTTCCCATTTATTCTATTCCCCCCCCCAATTCCTAGTATTCATTTCTTTTCCAACTGATACACAACAAAAAAAATAATAAACTATCAGCTTTTGTATTTGCAAGAACATGTGGGAATCTGTCTTTAGCTATAAATTTCCCCCCCAAAGAAAGGTTGAAGCTCAATATTACTCAAATCTAGATGGGTTTGACTGAATATTTATTTATTTTCAAGCAGAAAAACCTGCTTCTTCCAAATAGTTCATCCACATAGAATAAAGATCGGATAATTCTAGGGAATAATTTTATCCCCAATGAAAAAGCAATTGAAAGGCATCTTTTTATTAAAACTCGAAAGTCTACCACTCAACTGCAATGACTGCATACTGATGTGAAAATCAACCAAAAGAACTTGCAAGCCAGTCTGTCTGCAAAAGACTCAAGTACCAGATTCTGGATGGGAAAAGACCGTTGCCACTATAGTCTAATGCTGCCCATCACACTGTTGAAGTGATTCTGTATGCAACTTGCATGTTTCTAGTAGCACCAGATTAACCATTGTGGGAAACAGAGTTTTACTCTCAGGATTCTTTCTAGATCAGCTGACTCTCTGGATTTATTGAGAAAAGAAGCACAATTCCTGCTCTCTCTTCTTTCAAATTAATGGATCACCATAAAACATTAAAAAAAATTAGCTCACATGAGTTTGGGAAGACGTATGAGATAAAACATTAGAGATGTTACAAAAATGATGAATCATAATGCCTGGAATTTTGGGAGGTGGGAGGAAAAGATGAAGAGGATGTAGCACTTCAATGTTAAAGAGAAAAAAAAGAATTAAAGCCAATATGCAGGCACAATCTTCATTTTCAAGTTTAAAAGGCATTGCTGTAAATATCTAAGGAAACATTACAAAGACGGCGCCAATGTAGGAAAGCATGGTTAACCTTGACCAGAAGGAAAGGGCGAATTTCAACAATAAGCGTTTTCCTTTTTCTAAACAGCTGGTTTCTTGAACTTCACTTAAGCAGAGGAAATACTGTAAGGTTGTAACATGCTGTTAAAAAGACTTTTGTTAATTCCCCCTCCCCACTTTTTAAATGTGCATTAAATATATTCACATTTATTTAAAATGTGGCTATAACAGAGGATGATGGTAAGAAGATGTATATATTCTCACAAAACATCCTTTGTAAACATGCATGCTTTATGCATTTTTAAAGACCAGTAAGGCAGTCTTTTTAAAAATCTGTACTGCAACGATCAGCAAGGAATTTTACCAATCTCCAAAACAAATACTTCAAAATACGCCATACTCAGACTTTTCAGAAAGAGTTAGAAGTCACATTAACAAACATATGGTCCAAACTAAAGAAACGTGTGTGCATGTCCATGTATGTCTGTACTATTCTATTTTGTTTCATCAGTATGTTTCATCACACAATAATATCTTTCATCTTCCTCAGTAAACTCCTACTCAAGATGAGGGATGTCTTCAGTGTCAAAAATATAACAATATCCTTAAAAACCAGACAGAGATTTGATCACACCAGGGCCAGATCGCCAGAACCGTTAGCAACCCGCTGGTGATGTAATTTTGGTGTCATAGATCCGGTTCTGTCTGTGCCGGTCCGTGCTTGCCGCCATCTTTTTTTCTGAATTTTCAGCCGATTTTTCTGTGTTTGGATGGCTTCACAGCATTTTGTGCTTTGAAAAAAGCCCTCCTGCCCGCCCCCGGGTTAATACTGACCATTATTTCTTCGCCCGAAGCACAGCTCCTCAGCTGTGTTTCGCGCTGAATCCACCTTCTGAGCATGTGCGGAAGTGAAATTGTGTGAGGGGACCCGATGCGAAACGTCGTGAAAGGTCGCAACGCGAACTGATGGCGAAGGTAACTGAAACCCACCCCGGATCACACCATCATGACTACCATCTTAACTATTTTTTAACCACTATGCTTAACATAAATGAGAAACTACTGCATTTGGATGATTGGAAATTAGCAACCACCATTGACATTCATATAAGGAAATAAGTGAGCTTTCTTGGAAAAAGTAGCAGAGAGTGAGAAAGTGCCACTCTTAACAAAAACAATACAGCTACGCATTTCTTGGGAGAAAAGGAGAACTTTGGCCAAATACTGTGATATTTACTTTGAATGACTGCCCACCTGCCGTTTGCTAAACAAGTGGCAAGGGAAAACAGGGTGTGTTGGATGATTGAATACCAGCCACTATGCCTTTTGTTCAAAAGTGCAATCTGATGTGAGGCATTAAAAGGAATTTTTAAAAAGACCACAAGAGTTTTTAAAAGGAAAACTCCACTTGCTTTTTGATGATGTAGATCCTGTAACTCTGCTGGCAACTAAATAGGATCTTAGTTCCCACACAAAAGCTTGTTGATGAGGTAAATGTCTAAAGGACATCTAAGTGCAGTTCAAACATCCATGTGTGACTGTGAATTATGTGGACTGACGGTTTCACGCGGCATAAGTGCAAATCTCAGATGTTTTAGAAAAGGCCAGCTCATCTACTGTAGACCTGGAGCAGATTGTCTGTCACAAACATGTGACACAAGCATGGCAGAATCCCTTCATAACAACTCTACTCTCCCATCCCCTCTATTTCATTTCTGGTGTATTTGGGTATTAATTGTCTCCCCAGGTGAAAAAGAAGTTAAGCTGCCCCAGACTTCTGGAATCTGAATGGCAAGAACAGAAGAATTTCCCATTCTTTAGCAGGATGTCAACTTTGGGGGGGGGGGGATAATAATGGGGGAAAACACAACAGAGTAAGTACTTAGAAAATAAGATGAACAAGTTACACGAGTCTTAGATCTACATGCCAAAACCATTCAGCATTTAAACACACACACACACACACACACACACACACACACACACACACACACACACACACACACTAGTAGTAGGAGAGAAAACGTAGGCAAAGGCTGAACTACACAACTGACTAAAGCAGCACTAAAAAGGAACAAAACAGCTTTGATGGTTCTGCCTATCCCTTATCCAGGGGTGGGCTGCTGGGGGTTCGCAGGAGTTCGGGAGAACCTCTAGTGAAGATTCTGTGCAGTTCGAAGAACCCCCAAATCCCACTCCTGGCTGGCCCTGCCCCTCCCCTCCCAGGAGTCCCCATGCAGCCTGTTTTGGAGGCATGTAAGTGCAGGGTGTGTGCAGAGGCTCGGGGAGGGCAAAAAACAGGCTTACTGGAAATTCGGGAAGGCCGGAAATGGGCCCGTTTCCGGCCTCTGGAGGGCTTCCAGAGCCCGGGGAGGCAAACCCCCCCTCCGCCGTGGTGCAGGAGGCCGACTAGGCCAAGCCCACCATGGCCACACCCACCCAGCAACTGGGCAGAGAACCCTTTGCTAAAATTTTTGAAGCCCACCCCTGCCCTTATCCCTGAAAATTTGACCATGCTGGCTCAAGTTGTCTTAGAGTTTTTGGACCTACATCACCAGGCCCAGTTAGGAAATCTGCTTCTATGTGCCATTCTGAGCTGCAGCCAAGAAGTGTTAGAGAAAAAGGAAACTTCTAGTAGCCATTCTCAGTTTGAACCCTACCTCTCTGTCTCTCACTGAAAAAAGGTCAGTAACTTTATAGAATAATACCCATCCTGAAGAGTTACTGATTGCAATTCAAAAATATATTGCCTAGTTTAAGTTCAATACAGTGTTTAAGAATAATCTTAAGCCAGTGATGGCGAACCTTTTTTCCCTCGGGTTCTGAAAGCGCGTGCGCACACGCTATCACACACGTGCGAGTGCCCACACTCACAAAAACAGCCTCCCCCGCCCCCGCAGAGGCCCTCTGGAGGCCAGAAATGGCCTGTTTCCCAACTTCCGGTGGGCCTGGTAGGCCCATTTTTCGCACTCCCCAGGCTCCAGAGGCTTCCCTGGAGCCTGGGGAGGGTGAAAACGCCCCCTGCCAGCCCTCCGGAAACCTAAAATACCCTCCCAGAGCCTCTGCACGAGCCAAAAATCAGCTGGCCGGCGTGCACATGCATGCTGGAGCTGAGCTAGGGCAACGGCTCGCGTGCTGGCAGATATGGCTCCGCGTGCCACCTGTGGCACGCGTGCCATAGGTTCGCCACCACTGTCTTAAGCTATTGAATAAATGTCAAATCCATCCTTTCTATGAAAGTAAATATAAATTTTAGATTTAAAAATATGAGCCTGGTGAAATATACACTTCTAAGAATTCTGAACTATAATTTACAAAAGTACAAAAGAAATGTAGATATTGGTAGATATAGGCATGAAATTACATGCACAAAAGTAGATACATACCCGTATTTTTCGGAGTATAAGACACACCGGAGTATAAGACGCACCTTAGTTTTGGGGGAGGAAAACAAGGAAAAAAGGCCTCTGCCTCCCAGCAATTTGCCAAACAGCAAACAGCACAGATGATACATACGGTTTGCTGTGTATTTCTGTGCATGTGTGCCTGACCCATAGAAATAGCAAAGAATTGGAGAAATGTACATTATGCCAGAAAGTTTTCTTAAATGTAGTCACACTAACTCCTCCCAATTATTTAAATAGATCTACTCCAAGGTAAGTCAGGATTTAACTCTAATACTAAACAGGACACTGTTACATTTCAGACTATACTTGTACAGAGCTGTTAAAATTAATTAAAATTTCTGGGAGTATACATTATTCTCTATTATTTAAAAGAAGATACAATAGCACTAGGCCTCTTCAGAGCAAGCTTTATTTTAAAAAGCTTCTTTATTTTGTTAAGTTGTCTAGACCAGGGGTCTCCAACCTTGGCAACTTTAAGACTTGTGGACTTCAACTCCCAGAATTGAAGTCCACAAATCTTAAAATTGCCAAGGTTGGAGACCCCTGGTCTAGAACAATAATAAAGCAGTCTTTAAAAAATAAGTCTAATAATTTGAACATTCTATAGACATTTATAGTTATTCACTTACCCCTTGCATCCAGTTCAGCAGAAAATAAAAATCTGTGTGTCTCTCCCAGCTATTTGCCTCTTTGCAGCTACTTTCAGTTTCATTTTAGCACATGGCAAATCAGCTGGGGGTCTGGAAGCTGCTAATGACTTGCTTGCCTTAACAGGCTCTTCCCTGTTTGCTGCAAGCAGGTAAATTGCTGGAAGACATAGGCTAAAGGGTTGGGGTGGCTGGGTGGGCGGGGCTACATTCGGTGTATAAGACGCACCCAAGTTTTCACCCTTTTTTGGGGGGTAAAAAGGTGTGTCTTATACTCCGAAAAATACGGTATATTGTATGCTCAGATATGTGTAGGACCTATTTCAAACAGAAATCTATCTAGTTCATTTATCCCATGTAAGGATAATGAGAATAGCCCTTCTGAGATGGGACTAGACAAGATGCTTTGTGGGTATGCCCCAAGGACTATGGAACAGTTTATTTCCAGATATTCATTTTTTAAAAAAATATTTTTTGATGGGCAGCTTATCTCTGGAGGGCAGCTTACCTCCAGAAATTTACCATATTTTTGAAAAGCAGTGAAGACAGCTTTTCACTGACCAAAAGCTAGGGAAACTGCTTTCTGTATATTGATTGGGGAGGAGGGGGAGTTTTGGAATTTTCAACCACTTTTTTCAGCTTTTTGTAAACCACCAAGAATTCTTCTGAGGTGGGCAGTATACAAATACCACAAACAAACAAACAAACTGACGGGATAGGAAATTATTCCTACCAGAGGCGATGTATGGATCTTGTACCCTTGAAGTCATTCTTACTTAGAAAATAAAACCGAGATTTAATTCTAATCAACAAAATATTTATTTCAGTATAAAAGTAACAAAATATAAACCTTAATAAGCTACATTTTCTCAGTTAAGAATTCACGTCTGCCTTGGGCGAGGCTTGCAGGAGAAGAAGGAGGAGGAGACAAAACTCCTGGAATGCACACATGCGCAGTAATACATGTCACACGTCTGCTTGATTAGAAAATACAATAAATCTAGAAATATAGTAGAGAGGCTCAACTGGCAATATATTCACATCGTGACACAAACAAATCTCCAAACCCTGGAAAGCAATACTTTCAAGAATAACATTCAGGGATTTCTGTTCATATTTAAAGAAAGAACCAAGTTAATTTCTACCTGCTGCCAAATTCTACCAAACAATTGCAGAAAGGGAAAAACAAACACTGGTTGTGCAAACTTATTCATCATGCTGTCTGACTCCAGGTCAATGGTGGACATTTCTGTTTATTTTACTGAAGTATATTGATGTTTCTGGAAATGGGATATCTATGACTTCCCTCTGGACACATTATTATGTTACCGATTTGAAGGTCATTGGTTTTCAGCACTTTTTATACACACACACAAAATCAAATTGGATAAAACATGGCTTCAAAGGAGTTATTTTAACTATCATTTAGAAAGGAAGCTTCAAAGAACTGATGTTAAACTTTCTGAAAACTATTGTCATCCTCAGCCTCATAATAATAGACAGTTCCTCAGCTGCCAAATGTAAATAACACTGTACAATCTATTTCATATGGTTGTTGGAATATAATGTATTTTGAATCAGGTATGGTTTTAATTGAAATGAGCTTCCTTGTTAAAGAAAAAGGTCATATTTAGATAAATTTGGAGAAGACAGGAATATTAGTGGCTATTACTCTTATTGACCATACATCACTTGGAAGCAATTATTTGCCTTTATATGCTGTTTATGAGTTTCCTAACTGTCTCAGTTTGACTATTGTGCAACATGGGGTGCTAGATTAGATGGCTATTTGATCTGATCAACAGGCCCGTTTCTTACAGTCTTTATAAGGCACAAAGAGTCCTACAAAAAAGGTGTTATTTCTTGCAGTGAACTCTCCTAGCTACCTCTCTTTAAAATAAAATAAAAAGACTGACACCTTTAAATAGCCGCACAACTTACTTGTATTAAATAGTTATAAAATTGCAGCTAGCCTTGCCTGATAATTACTAAATGGTTGGAGGAAAAATCTTTCACAGCACTTGGAAGATGATTTACTAGAAAGAAAGCTGAATAATAATAATATGTAGATTGACAAGCACTAGGTATCTATTTTTTGCAAGGCCCTAAGAGGGAGTCATGATTATTTTGTCCATAGAAATTAAAAAATCCTACTGTTATGTGAGACTTATAAAATTACTGAAATCAGTATATATTCTCTCCACAAGGAAAATGTGTACAAAAGCCCATTCTGCTGACAATGTAGGATTCCTCATCTTCTTAGAGTCGATTTATAGAATTCTGAAGCCTTGTCAGACACAAGCAGCAAATGTAAAATTATTTATTTATTTTTAAAAAATTAAACCTGAACTGCACGATCCAAATTCTCCATTTACCTTGCTCAAGGAAGAAGAAGGAAGCAGGAGTGAGACAGGATATCCTTGCAAATGGCAGAATATGCATGCACAACATTGTAGATGTAGCATTTTTTTCATGGAAGAACACTGTGACTGAGCATTTTACTAGATAAAAATCATGGTTATTATTTTTCCCCTGTTGCTGCCTGCCCCTAGGACAGGTGTCAGCAACCTGCGGCTCTAGAGCCACATGTGGCTCTTTCATCCCTCTGTTGCGGCTCCGTCACCGGTTGGCACCAGAATTTTGAGAGGAGCTTCCGGTTGGGGGGGGGAAGCAGGGCGTGCCAGGAGGAGACTCTATGGCAAGGGGCAGGTTTTTCCAGTCAGCTCCACAATTGATAGGCTTTTCGGTTAGGACTGATAGAGGAAAAAGGACGCCGCGCTAGGAGGAGACCCTATGGTGAGGGAACCGGACTTCTGGTCGGCTCCAGAATTGAATGGGGGGCTTCCGGTTAGGACCTTTGTGGCTCTTTGAGTGTTTAAGGTTGCTGACCCCTGCTCTAGGATATAGAGTAATCAGTCATCATGAACAGGAGGACAGGGCATTTATGAATATCAGCTGACAAAATCTGTTCTTTATACTCTATCTTTCTATGAAGATAGAAAGATAGAATATAATTTCTATGTAAATTCTAAGTAAAATTTCTATGAATGCAGCTGGCTGCTTTCAATTTAAACCTTTTTTTCCTATTAGTTTCTTACACAAGTCCATCAAGTACTCAGAAGAAGATTTGAAAACCCTATAACAGAGGACCAATCATATGAAAGGGATACTGCCCTCAGGTCTTTCCACCAGAATTTGGCTGGACTGTTTGGTTGGAATGTGGAATAAAACAGTATGGATGTAACACAATTTTTGTTCATTTTGTAAACCAACTAATTTCCCCCTTGCTAGAGTGTGGTCAACTTCTGGAAGGCAAAAGTCTTGCATGTTGAGAGTTTCATGCTACCTCATTGCAAAACATGACTTGCTAGCCAATGAAAAGGAAAATATAGGAATTTGGAGTTCCTTGAGAGTCTTTTTAAAAGCTACATTGTCATCCTAAACAGGAGTTATACAGGCAAAAGAAAACAAAGTATAGATATTAGATTACTCACATGGTTGAGTTCACAAATCAGCCTTAAGGGTGTGTGTGTGTGTGTGTGTGTGTGTGTGTGTGTGTGTGTGTGTGTGTGTGTGTAAATAAATAAATAAATATACTGTATATCAGTGCAGCTTTAATCTAAACTACAGGGATGGCAATTAATCTTGGGCACATCACCAAGAACAATTCTTTTTCAGTTTTTCTCACAGATTGATAGTTTCAAAATATTTATAAAAGTCAGAGGTTTCACCTAATGAAAATTTTCCAAGGATCAGTTCCTCAACAAAAGCTCAAGAGCTATTATCTAATTTAGACATGTCATGCTAACATTAGTTGTCTATAATTTGCAAAATTTAGGGATGGGAACGGAATACATATGACTAAAACTAAAAATTAATAGTGTTATTTATATTCCTGTGTGGATTGCAGGGATACATCACCTGCCTACAACTACAAAATTAGCATTTACAATTAGATAACAGGGCTAATTATTTTGGCAGGAAGACCAATTTCAAGCCTACACTTTCCTCTTAAAGTTCATCCAGCCCATTCATGGTTGGTGTCATATCTCCCTGAGGCTTCTTCACTGATGTAGCAGCTCTTTTTACATTCAATATTCCCTCCAAACAATTTCTCAACAGACTGGCAGCACAACTTTAGAATCAGCTGTCCAATTGCTTCTGAACAACATTTAGTTTTTTATTCCATGAACCGAAAGATATGTGCAAAGTACCAGATCTACTACCTTATCCCCTCAACACCAACTTCCCTGCAGATAACTGATACTTGCATTAAATGCAGAATCACAATTATAGTATCAGCTGAGGCTGTGGGTCACATAGAATTAATCTTTATAATTAATTAATATTAATATTAATTATAAAGATTAATTAATATTAACCATTAACCCTCCATATAATTCCTTTATTATTTTTAAAATTAAATCCTATTAGCTCTTCAATGGTTGGTTAAAAAAATCTTATGGAATTAATTTTTGGATAGGAAAAAAATGTGATATATTTGCTTTTGCCCTTTTAATTGGAGCTAATATTGTACATACAGTACATAATAATTTGTGTTCTGTCAATTTAAACTCTTGTTTTGATTTTTTTCCTGTAAGTTCCTTCGGAAAAAGTAGTTTGAAAGACAAGATGGAAATGTCTCAGACATTTAGAAATATAAAGACATGCATATTTCTTTACTATCAAAAGCAGAGGAGAATTTTTATAATAAAAATATTCTTGTAGTGTGAAACTATTAGTTTCTCTACCTCACTTCTGCCCCCTTCTTGCAATGGCTCTCTTTTCCAGTCCCTGCCAACAGCTATCAGGGATAGGATTGAGACTATTTCCATACAAAACATGCAAGTAAGTCAAGTTCTACACAACTTCTGCTATCTCCATCTATGAAGGAGAAAGGTAGTCTCTAAATAGCAATAGCAATAACGCTTAAATACTGTTCCACAGTGCTTTACAGCACTCTTTGAGTGTTTCACAGTGTCAGCATAATGCCCCCAGCAACCTGGGTCCTCATTTTACTGAACTTGGAAGGATGGAAGGCTGAGTCAACCTTGAGCCGATCAGGATTGAATTCCTGGCTGTGGGCAGAGTTAGCCTGCAATGCTGCATTCTAACCACTGTGCTGCCATGGCTCTCTGAAATATGATAGATAGATAGATAGATAGATAGATAGATAGATAGATAGATAGATAGATAGATAGATAGATAGATAGATAGATAGATAGATAGAAAGATAGATAGATAGATAGATAGATAGATAGATAGATAGACAGATACTATACATGAATGTGGTTGCCACTATCTTCTTTGTGTTTTAAAATCTGATGGAGAACTGATGTCCATATTAAAAATTGACAAAAGAGCACAAGTCCATGAATATTCAGTCCTCCCTTTAGAAAATATAAGTTGATGCTCCCTAGAGAAAGAAAGGGATTTATTTATTTGTTTGTTTGTTTGTTTGTTTATTTGTGAGATTTATATACCGCCTCACAGTGCAAGCACTCTCTAAGTGGTTTACACCAGTAAGCAATGTATATTTACATCGCCCCAAACAATCTGGGTCCTCATTTTATCTACCTCAGAAGGATGGAAGGCTGAGTCAATCTTGAGCCGGTGAGATTTGAACCGCTGACCTGCGGATCACAGTCAGCTAAAGTGATCTGCAGTATTGCCTCTAACCGCTGCGCCACCTCAGCTCTTTTTCCTTGCATTTGACAATCGCACTGTATTTCCTAATCCTTTTTGAAGAATAATTATAATAAGCTGATACTTTAAATACAATACATAAAACCTATTACACAATTTTTAGAAATCATTTAGGGAAGTAATAGTGAGTGGCAATACTGTATATGGATACTTTTCAATATTCCTTTTTATGTAAAACTTTAAAATAAAATATTAGTATTTTCCAATTGTTTTAAATGCTTTTTAATGCAGCAACAACAGAAGAGGATCTCTCCTGTTTTCCATCTGTACTTTTGCTATCCTTGGTGAAATATCTGTTCATCTGTTAAGATATTTTTGCATGGCTATATGGTCCAAAGCCCCTAATATTTCCCATAACATGTTGGTATATACAGTAGTTGTCCGGATAGGATATTCAAGCTGTATCCTTGAAGTCATTCTGTGTAAGCAATTAACATGAAATCGTACAAAAATGTAAATGTACTTGCCAGCATCTGTACCAGCAGTCAGAAAACTAACATTTCATATGCATACAGGTAAAGGAATCAAGATTTCTAGAATTGTTAAAACAGAGATTTTTACACTAGATACTCCATTTAAATCAGAACAAGATATTTACAGAAAACCATCCAGACTGATTTGTTATTAGGATTCATATATTAAAGTGTGACCAATCATTTGAAGGACACATCTCAACCACTGAGTTAGTTATTTGTAATTTTCACTGTCCTCTAGGACTAGATGATGATGATGATGATGATGATGATGATGATGATGATGATGATGATGATGATGATGATGATGATGATGAAGAAGAAGAAGAAGAAGAAGAAGAAGAAGAAGAAGAAGAAGAAGAAGAAGAATAGAATAGAATAGAATAGAATAGAATAGAATAGAATAGAATAGAATAGAATAGAATAGAATAGAATTCTTTATTGGCCAAGTGTGATTGGACACACAAGGAATTTGTCTTTGGTGTGTATGCTCTCAGTGTACATAAAAGAAAAGATACATTTGTCAAGAATGGTTGTCATAGGGTTCAAGTAAGCAATCAGGAAACAATCAATATGAATATAAATCGTAAGGATATAAGCAACAAGTTACAATCATACAGTCATAAGTGGGAGGAGATGGGTGATAGGAACGATGAGAAAAACTAATAGTAGTAGTAATGCAGCCTAGTGAATAGTTTGACAGTGGTGAGGGAATTATTTGTTTAGCAGAGTGATGGCGTTCGGGAAAAAACTGTTCTTGTGTCTAGTTGTCTTGGTGTGCAGTGCTCTATAGCGACGTTTTGAGGGTAGGAGTTGAAGCAATTTATGTCCAGGATGTGAGGGGTCAGTAAATATTTTCACGGCCCTCTTTTTGACTCGTGCAGTATACAGGTCCTCAATGGAAGGCAGGTTGGCAGTAATTGTTTTTTCTGCAGTTCTGATTATTCTCTGAAGTCTGTGTCTGTCTTGTTGGGTTGCAGAACCAAACCAGACAGTTATAGATGTGCAGATGACAGACTCAATGATACCTCTGTAGAACTGTATCAGCAGCTCCTTGGGAAGTTTGAGCTTCCTGAGTTGGCGCAGAAAGAACATTCTTTGTTGTGCTTTTTTGATGACATTTTTGATGTTAGATGACCATTTTAGGTCTTGAGATATGATGGAACCTAGAAATTTGAAGGTCTCTACTGTTGATACTGTGTTGTCTAGTATTGTAAGAGGTGGTAGGATGGGAGGGTTTCTCCTAAAGTCTACCACCATTTCTACGGTTTTGAGTGTGTTCAGTTCCAGATTGTTCCGGTCGCACCACAAAGAAGAAGAAGAAGAAGAAGAAGAAGAAGAAGAAGAAGAAGAAGAAGAAGAAGAAGAAGAAGAAGAAGAAGAAGAAGAAGAAGAAGAAGAAGAAGAAGAAGAAGAAGAAGAAGAAGAAGAAGAAGAAGAAGAAGAAGAAGAAGAAGAAGAAGAAGAAGAAGAAGAAGAAATTTTCTAATTTTTGATTAGTTGACAAAGACTCAGCATTTTGCCATGCTAGGTCTCAGGGCCTCTGAACAAGCTGCATTACAGTGTTATTCTTACACATTCATTTTTAATGTTTTCAACACCTAGACATGTGTTTCATTTGACTTTAAAATTAACTGATAGCTCCAGTTTATCTACTGGGTCTGTACCAAATACATCTGACAACTGATATTCATGTAATTATTTTGCCTCTTTGAGACTGGTATTAATCATATATCATACTAAGTGTCAGGGGTATCCAACCTTGGCAACTTTAAGACTTGCAGACTTCAACTCCCCAAATTCCCTAGCCAACTATGCTAGCTGGAGAATTCTGGGAATTGAAGTCTGCAAGTCTTAAATTTGCCAAGGTTGCACACTCTTGTGCTAGGTCATTGGTGTCAAACTCGCTGTGTCACGTTGCCTTCACGTGACTTTTTTGACGTTTATCCCATTTGCGGAGCTGGGATGGGCATGGCCTATGTGTGATGCATCCGACCCACGGGCCGCCACTTTGACACCCCTGTGCTAGGTCATCATATTGCTTTGTTTGTTAAGAGGTATAATTGAAGTTCAGGAAATATATTTGGGTTGTTAACTATGAATAATCATGTGAATCATACCAACAACTTCTTCAGAAAGACACAAAAGCTTTGCAGCCTATCTCACCAGTAGCATAGATGCCAGTACTATTACTTATGCCATGCATATTTGAGTCATCCTTGGATGGATTCCACCTTACAAGAAAAAACACAAGCTGTATTTCTATATTAACATTATAGAAACTCTGGTGGCAGTAGTATTCTATTATGAACACAGTTAAAAATTCTCCAAACTTCATTGTCATGTATCAGCCATTATTTAGTCACATCCTAAAATTATTTCCCTAAAACTTTTTAGGGGTTTTCTTAAAAACAACAACAACAACCAAGGGGTATTTGTGAGCTTAAATAGAAATATCCCAAAGAAATTCATTATACTATAGTGATACTTGGCAATCCTAAATAATCCTCACTGTGGTTCAGAACATGAAATAGAGCCTTGACAAGGGTCTTACATGACGCATGGCAGGACTATCAGACAATATAAATGCACTTTAAGTGGATTACATCCATATAACAAAATCTTCACAACAGGTTTAACTGCCTAGCAACCTACACAATAGATGGTTGGATAAAACGGATTACAAGCCATTGATTAGCCCCAGACAAATATACGACCAGCCAGCCAGTCAAGTTAATTTTCACTCTAAATCACAAATGACACATCTTGGCCCTCTGGCCAATAATTACAAGAGAAACTTAGACTGCTGTCTGTACAGATTGGTGACTGGAAAGTTGTTATAGCATAGTTTGTCAATAGGATCTGAATATAACTGCAACTCCAGAGACAATTTTCTTAGGAGAAAATAATCCATTTGGCATAATGAGATGAACACGCTCATTTGAGATTAACGTAATTTGTAGTGCTATGAGGTGTCTACATAATATCCATTTTATCCTATATTTATTAACATTGCCACATCTGAAAAACTGTTTTGGCTCTACCATCCTGTCCATCTGTCTCTCTTCATGGAAAACAATCAACACCTATTTTTTGTGAGAACTTTTTCTATGTATAGATTTTGTATATGTTTTATATGTTTTATATATTTGTAAATGTATATGTTTTATATGTTTTATATTTTATTGTATTGTATATGTTTTATATGTTTTATATATTTGTAAATGTATATGTTTTATATGTTTTATATTTTATTGTATTGTATATGTTTTATATGTTTTATATATTTGTAAACTGCCCAAACTGCTCTCTCAGCTTGGTTGTTTTCTTGCAGACATTTCAATATCCAATTCTGTTTATATACAAACAATAAAACAGTAAACAACATCCTAATCAAAGAACTACCGACAAGAAAACAGCACTCCCATCAACGCTGACAAGGCAAGCCACTGAATATAAACGGAGAGCAAATTCCACTCCCTTCTAGAACTGAAGATGTTACTTATTTGGGTAATGAAATGTCTGCAAGAAAACAAGCAATCTCAGAGAACATCAGGGATCCTACAGTTCAAACCTGAACTACAAATACTCTCTTCTCTGGTCAATTCTATGAATGGATTTTGTGGCAGAATTCATTTAGGTGGGTTTTTTATTTTCTTAGTTACAAACCATGATTTTTAATTTTTCCAAAATGCCCAATAAATTATTTATTTGAAGGTTTCACAATTTTAGGAGAGAGACTAATCACTGCCTTCCACCAAGACATTGTTGTTAGAAAGTCTGTGATACTCACTGAACTTTTTGGGGCGGGGGGGGGGGGGAGAATGCTATTTTGAACAAAGTTCTCTAAATTTTCTATTTGAGGTCTTAGACGATGCTGAATTGGTTTATTTCCCTTCTCTCCAAAATACTCCAAGATGACCATATCTCTGGAGCATTCTAGAGGAGGTGAAATGGTAGCCAAAGTGACAAAAGTATATTTGCTGTGGATACCATTTACAATAAAAGATAAACCACGAAGACAAAATAAAATACACTTTTTGATACAATTGCTGTGGTGAACCCACTGTCCTTTTTGCCTGTTCCTCATGCACAAGATCGAGAATTTTGAAAAGCTCTGGAAAATACATTCCCCTGACATAGAGAATTTTGACCTGACAAATTGGCTTATTGGACTGAGAATGAGAGCTGAGCTCATTAAGAAATTATTTGTAAAATAAGCAAATGTTAACATTCCTGTTGAAAGATACAATAAATATTAAGGGTGGGGCAGTAATGGAGCTTGCCACTCTTCCAGAATGAATGGTGTAACTGAAGTGCTGATGGCCTTTGGAGAAGGAGAGAGAAACGCTAATGTAAATATGATATCCCTAATAGGGGTTCAAATGTGCTTATGAGCAGTTCCCTTGGCACTCACTAAACACCCAGCCTATTTCATTTTTTTCTTAGATTACTTTGACTTGAACCAAGTGTCATATGCTAGAACAAGCTTTATCTTCAGGAATGTCCTCTCAGTTTAATATAGGCCTCATAGGAAGGTTTAGGATAGGGGTGGGGAACTATGGCCCCTTTATGACTTGTGGACTCCCAGAATTCCTGAGCCAGCATGGATTCCCCACCCCTGTTTTTTCAAATAATGAAAATGCCCCTGTGGTTTGTTCAGAAATGTGCTCTCCTGGCTAGAAAAAATACAGAGACGAGGTAAGATTATAATTTTTACCTATTTGTTCATTCACATGTTTTCTCCTTGCTGTAAACCACCCAGAGTCCCCTGGGAGTTGGGCGGCATACAAATCTGAACAAATAAATAATCTCCTGTGCTTAAAAAAAACCAACTAGGCAGAATGAAGTTTTTTTCGGTTTAACCACCATGCAGCAGCCATTTTATTGGAGAACTCCCGACATGCTCTCAAAATGTCAAATACGCCCTCAGACATCAAATGGATACTCATTCAAAAAAATATTTATCCTAATAGTTTAGAGTTGCCATTTTTCTTTCCTTCCAAAATTCCAGAAGTTAAGTCGGCTTGGACACTGAGAAAAACATTAATTTACATTCCAATACCACTTTTGTTATTTCACCCACAATACAATAAAAGGACTAAGTGCACTGTGGATACATACAAATGATAGTTGGAAGCTACGGTACCTGGTAGAAGACAACCAAAAATGTTTTGACAAACTATTATTTTTGTTTGTTTGTTTTAAGGGAGGGGGTCCTTGGTGCTCTCTGAGCTTGGTTGTTTTCTTGTAGACATTTCATTAACCAAACCAAGTAACATCATCAATTTGTTTTAATTAAAGAGTGTTTAAAGCAAGCTTCAGCACTAATCCTTGAAATTTTGGTCTATGGCTTTTGCCTAGAATGCCAGATACCAATGTTGGTATTGACCCTTATTTTTATGAGCAATTGTATTAAAAATTACAATTGTACCAATAAAAAAACTAATACAAACTTTAAAAAAAGAATAAAAAGAAACATGGAAGGTACAGAAAAGAAAAAGAAAAGGAAGAAAAATAAAAATATGGTCAAGGAAAAGAAAATATAAAAAGAAATGACTTTCCCCTTCATCACAACATATAAACAATTTTAGTAACATCTCCTAACATACAGCAAATGACCTCTTCTTCCCATATCCCATCTCTTAATGTATAAACAAATCCTTAAATCCTCATCATTTCAGTCCCGGTGTCAGCAAAAGTCCTTTAAAGGTTACCAGAGACAACAACAGCTTTTTGTGGAGCTGTCTTCAACCTGCCATTTTTGCTCTGCAAGAGCAGTATTTTTATTAGCTACTGTTAGTGCATGGTGGACATCTTAAGGCCCCTAATCCATCTCGCACTTCTGGGACCTCCTTCTAATCACATGGCTGAAATCAGTACCACTGTTCTCTATAATTTTGAACAGAAAAAAGAACATCCTACAGTCTGGGACCTGCAGCTAGATTAATATTGTTAAAGCAAATGCACTATGAAATGTTATTAAAAATATAAGGGAATAAAGACAATTCCATCCTTGACTAAGCATTATTAGCTTACTAATAATTATTAGCCTGAGACCTTCTAAGCCTACTCTACCCCTGGTTTTAATAATAGTTAGGACTGTAATTTGGAACACTTCCAATTCAAACAGGACACCAATCATTCTTTCACTAGACAACCAAACCACAATATCCCAGAACTGTAGACATTGCAGAATATTGATCTGCCTTACAAGACTGTAGTTCATATATGTGAAGCATCAGAAAGACTCATGCAGCTATATAAACTACTAAGTATTATGCTTTTCTGAGGAATATTATTGCATCTACTACAAATGAGATATGTAGATTTCAAAATCTGAAAGGCAAATTTCAAGCATTCTGATTAAAGAATTCTTTCCACAATAAGCTTAGTAATAGAAATTTCACTATGCTCGGCACAGCACTCAATTCCATACATGTTCCTGTGACATTGTTTTGCCTGCAGTTCAAAAATAAGCATTTCACACCAAAATTTAGAAGGGAATCTAAAATGAAAGACATAACAGAAATCCAGAAATTGCAGCTATTATCATTTTTCCAGGCGTTGAGACTTGAGAATCAGAAAAAAATCAATTTAACTGTTTATATTACTAATATTATTTTAATCTGGAAGCTTTTAAAACCTATTTTAATGAATTTTTATAAAAATAAAATGTGTAAATTCACATTTGTATTCCCATATCCTCATCAAACCTCTTAATATTTCCCCAAATTTGCCCAGCCCTAAAATGATAGCGGGCAATTCATGGTCCCCCCCTCTAATCTGCCCAGGCACATCCAAAATATAGCAAACTGTTATGGCAACAAGTTTGATTATTTTAAAGCCATTTTCATCAAACACATATGCAGTCATAAAAATCTGAAACACATTATAAGATTGGGGGGCTGAGAACTGAATAATTTAGATCCCACCCACTTATTATTATTATTATTATTATTATTATTATTATTATTATTATTATTATTATTATTATTATTATTATTATTATTATTATTATTATTATTATTATTATTATTATTATTATTATTATTATTATTATTATTATTATTATTATTATTATTATTATTAAAATAGATTTGTATGCAGCCCAACTCCCAGGGGACTCTAGGCTGCTAACAACACATCAAATCCATTATTAAATATAAAATCACATAACAGTTAAAAATTATAAAAGTTAAAAAAAATCTAACATTCATAACCAGGGGGGAGACTTGGTGGACACCATCCTGTTGTGGCTCTCCGTGTCAAAATATTTTTTTTTAAAGGCATGACCTCAGCCAGGTTTAAAAGTATCACATTTTTTTCAAATACAAGAGTTTTCAGATATTGGATATTAGATATTAGACCCATGTCACCTGAAATTTCCTAGAAGCAGAACACTCAAATTTGCATCCAAGATAAAGCAGGTTGGAATGCTTGCATTTCTATTGCACCAGAACTTTAAAGTGACATTTTGCCAGCCCAGATCATAAAAATCACAAACTTTGTTTATTCTGAAAGTTTAGAAGTTTAATTTGCTTAAGTAAATGCCATACTTATCAATATTTCTATGAAGTTATATAACCATTTCAAAAAGATAAACAGAATAGAACTGGCAAAGAATTCTTTTTATATCTTTAGTGCCACCTTCTGGCATTTCAGGTGCAATACAATACATTTATTTTTATATTAAAATCTGTTAGAAGTAAATTCATTTTTAAAGGAGTTTACAGTACAGAATTATGTGGTAGATTGTGGAATCACAAATAGTTTTATAAATATGGTTTAGAAAATGAGTTTTCAATATCTATGTGCAGGAAAACCCAACAAAGAAAGGAAGTTGTAATTAAAATTCCACAAAACAGACAAATGAAAACAACCTTCAGCAAAACACAACTTTGGGAGAACCTTAGGAATCAACCCCACCCTGGGAATGGGTGAATTGGTCTTCCACCAATCCATATTGCCATCAAATGTGAGACAGATGCTCAAGATTCAGGCAAGATACACAAAACCTACCATTCTGTTCTATTGCAATTCTCCGCTTAAAATGAGAATGCAACTTTGCATTTAATTAATATATTTCAAATATATCATTTAAAATATTTTCATTTCATAACTTATCTTTCCAGACATTTAACCCATCTCCTAACATATTTTGACAACTGCAAATGTTAAGGCATAATTAAATTATTAACTGTATGACCATCCAGGCGGTGAGTTTCATCCAGCTCACAGGAGACTTCAAACTCCTTGACCAGATCAGTAATTAGCTATGGGGTAGATCTAGATAGCTTACCTTGGTCTGGAAGCAGCAGTACAGCTGTGTTAAATAAGGATGCTTTCGTGCTAATGCCAGAATCCGTTTTTCTGTCATTGTACAGTCCACATCATCATCTTGAAGAATGACATCTTTCTTTAAGACTTTCACAGCATATACTTCATCTTTACCTTTGAGTTCCGCCAGCATGACCTAGGATCAAGGACAACGTCTCATTTATAAAATACATTGCACACTTGTTACACTAATAACAACTGGGGGAAAATAAACCATCACAAGCATCTTGAAGCAAAATATTTTACAAAGGTCATATGTACAATATCTGTCTGTCTGTCCAACTACAGACAAATCTGTACATATCACTTAACAATTCAAGATATAGTTTGATTTAGATCCGTGAACTCAGTATGAAAAGGTAAGCAGTGTCAACTCCAATTGAAAAATCAGCTTTTCATGAAAGACATAGAGCCAAATCCAGTACTCGTCATAAAGTTTAGCATCCGTGTGAACAAGTAGACCCATTTATTGTCAGGGTACCTTTATAATTGAAGTTATGCAGAAATTCTTGTGTTTGATGCACCATGAAGAAATTTTTGCACATGTTCCAACAACTTCTGGACAGCTGCTATAGATGAGATATATTTGTAATCAATAGCAATATGCCCATTCACACACTCAGAGTAGAAGGTTTCTATTGCTATTAATGCATTATTCTTAAATAAACAGAGTACTCCACAAGCCTAATTTTGAGCAACTGTAAGGGAAGATGACATCTATCTATCTATCATTTATCTATCTATCTATCTATCTATCTATCTATCTATCTATCTATCTATCTATCTATCTATCTATCTATCATCTATCTATCTATCTATCTATCTATCTATCTATCTATCTATCTATCTATCTATCTATCTATCTATCTATCTATCTATCTATCTATCTATCTATCTATCTATCTATCATCTATCTCTTTAGTGGCTACTTCTTATAAGCCAGCAGGGAAAGGATACAGGGGTACACATATAGATATTTGTAATTCAGGATCTCTGGCACTAATTAGAAAGCCAAAGATAGACACAATGATTCTACTTTGAACCTGACTGATACATTTCTGGTTTCAGTTCCATTAGAACATCCCTACCCAAGTAAATCAAGGCACATAAGTCTTATAAGATTTTGTAAGTAAACCAGATGGCAAGCCCATTCTATCAAGTCTTACAAGTAGTAGCCACAAACTTTGGGACCTTTGCCAACATGGTTCAACATTCACCTTCCCTTTACTATACCAAGTCTTTCTGCTTCTGGCTGCATGATCCTTATCCACTTGTTCATGAACTAACTCTAGAATGGATAGGGCATGATGTGAATTTCCTCCTCAGTAAGTTTCAGTCAAATAGTTTGCATATTCCTTGCACCACAAAACTCAGTCTCTGAATGCAATTCTAACTGGAATAATCAAACTAGGTATTAGCTAGATAAACTGAATAGACCACTGTAGAGTTCTGCAAAATCATTGTGTGATGACTTCACAAATAGTCCAGTAGTTGATCTAAGTCTCACGGATCACATCAACACAAAGCAATTGCAAATAAATGTGGACATGCATAAATAGTGTTCTTTAATTAATTATGTAGTTAAAATATATCAGTATTTAGTAACAAATAAGATCACCAAAGACATTGAAAGGCATATAAATTAGCCTTTTCATTTATACTTCACAATACAGACGAAGATGTCATCAGAACCAATCTACATTCAATATGTAGTTTTTGCTGCAGATGAGAGCCAGGTTCAAGATTTAGTAAAATTATACACCTACCAAGAGCCTATGGATTGGAACAGCTTATAATCAAGTGATTCCTATTTACCATAGCCTATTCACTCAGGCATGATAGTTAGTGGCATGAAGGGACATTGTAGTAAGAGAGAGAGGGAGGGAGGGAGGGAGAGGGGGGAGAGAGAGGGAGAGAGAAAACAGTGGATTGGTGAAAGCTGCTTGTTCTAGTACTGCAACCATAGCTGTGTATCTGGACCATGCTGCATCCATGTTCTTACATATATACATTATATATACATCCATATATATACATCCATATATATACATCCATATACATCCATATATATACATCCATATATATACATATATATATATATATATATATATATATATATATATATATATATATATATATATATATATATATATATATATATATATATATATATATATATATATACACACACACACACACACACACACACACACACACACACACACACACACACACACACACACACACACACACACACACACACACACACACACACACACACACATATATATATATATATATATATATATATATATATATATATATATATATATATATATATATATATATATATATATATATTACCCTAAAGAACATGGATGCAGCATGGTCCAGATACACCAATTATTGCAGTACAGTACTAGAACAAGCAGCTTTCTCCAATCCACTGTTTTCTAGTTTGACTAGAAATACCATACTTCCTAATCAGCAGTTGCAGGGAAGCCTCGAAACTGCAGATAGAAACATATAAAGGAAG
The DNA here is from genome assembly GCA_023053685.1 of Diadophis punctatus similis. NCBI lineage: Eukaryota > Metazoa > Chordata > Lepidosauria > Squamata > Dipsadidae > Diadophis > Diadophis punctatus. Next base: position 43,166,543 of record JALIGW010000001.1, read on the forward strand.
TGAACCTGGGGAATGTTCAAAGAATGTACCCTCACACAAGTGAGGGAATCATGGCAAAGTTGGGTCTCTTTTTTTAATAACACAGGTCTTCTTGAGTAAATATAGTGGCCCCAATGAAGATGTTTGGCACATGTCTATGACCTTTAGAATTGTAGATATCCCTAATTACCTTGCACAGAGCTGAAGAAACCAACAATGGTTCAATAATTATAGAAAGTGAGATTTGCCATTACTTTTTTCACTATTTTGTAACCGCTTTATAAGGTGTAGTGATTGGAGCCAGAACAAATACAGTCTAATATCTACATGCCATGTTAAGTTTGCATAGCTGGCAAGCAGAAAAAAATAAGCAAAAAATTATTCGATTTGCAAGATCAGAAAAAGCAAAACAGGAATCATCTAAACAGAGAAGAAATGCCAATTACCTGACAGAACACTTTCTGCAGTTAGGCTCCTTGACAAACATAATTTAGCACTTCAAAAAGTAGTATGTATTCAACTCACAGTATAATACTGACTTTTTTTTAAAATCAAACTTTGAAATGAGAAACATTTCTGCCACAGGACTTGTAGAAATTCACAGTTATACATTCTTGCTATAGTTCTTTTCTGTACATAGATGGCAACATATTCTTTTATAAGAACAATAAAACAACAGATTGTCATGTGTACAAAGACATGTGAACAGAACGTCTTCTGCAACTACATCCCCAACTTCAACTTTTGTCAAATTACTCTCCTGAAGATATATTGGCTTATGATTCTATGTAAGGCCAGAAATTCTGGAAGGTGCAAATCTTCATGCCTAGAATGCATCAGTTGAGGAAAAAGTTGCCTACATTATCCATTGATTCAAACTAGTTCACAAGGCAGCAGCATCTGAAGGAGACTGAAGTCAAGATGATCTGACAAGAACCCATTGTACCTACCAGCTTAGTTCTGACACCACTTAGTGGGTCAGCAAGTTTGTCTGTGCCCAAAGTATATTTGCACTGTGTAGGTGGGATGGGAACATTTAACAAGCAGTGTCATAAATGACTGGAGAAACCAAAGTCAAATTGCAATTTATTTGTAAGATTCATATACTGGCAGGGATAAGTCTGCTGGTGAGGAAGACCACCTGACTTTATAAATGACTCCTCAAGATACTTCCAGATCCCAAAATCATGGAAACAAATATCATCAGTGCAAGCTGAGATACAGAGTCCTATGAATTTCCTATAATCTTTCAGGCATGCATTTAGCCTTTTTTTTTGTCATCCTACTGGATTCTTCCTTCTATTCATCTTTTCTTTTCTATTTTTAAAAGTATTTATATGTGACTCTCTAGAGTTATGGGCAAATACACTTTAAGAGCAAAAAGCAAAAATAAACAAGGAAAAAAATAATGTAGGAATAAAAAACCAAAACATAAATTAAGGCCAATGATGTATAACAATGAATGAGCTGCCAAAGACTTGTGGAATAAAATGGATTTAACTGATTTTAGAATGCCAGCAAAGTTGAGGCCTCGTGTACCTCTGGGAAGAGAAGGTTCTGAAGGATGGGGACCACCACAAAATTTGTCTTATCCTCATTTAATGTATTTCACCGGAGAATTTGGGGGGGGGGGGCTTTTAACAGCCTTTCTCTAAATGAACAAACTGGACAATCCAATCCAATAATGATAATGTGATGCATGATATATCTTACTGCTGAGCTTTGAAGGAAATAAAAGCACTTTGAAATGGCCCTAGAAGTCTAATATCAACTAACACAGGGGTAGGCAAAGTTGGCTCTTCTATGACTCGTGGACTTCAACTCCCAGAATTCCTAAGCTAGCATGATTGGCTCAGAAATTCTGGGAGTTGAAGTCCATGAGTCATAGAAGAGCCAACTTTGCCTACCCCTGAACTAACACATTGATGTTAGTATTATTCTGCATAGATAAGTACTAACTATTATACTATTTGTAGCTTCTGGATCATGTCCAAAGATCATCCCAATAGAGTGCACTGTAGTAGACTAATCACATTGTGATCGGGACATGCATTATTAATGCCAGAGCATCCTGGCAATTCTACTGGGAGAGTTCAACACTGTCCAGAGTAACTAGCAGGATCAAGTTTATATTATGAGGGTACCAAATGTTTACTAGCAAGACAATCTTGGTAAGATTTAATCTGAATGTTGTTTCACCTCATCCACATCTCTGTTTTCAGATGCTCAAGACTTCCACATCAGTTGTTGCTCAGCCTGGGATGCCAGGACATTATTGAATCTAATCAGCCTATTGGTAGATCTCATCCTGAATTTACAATTGACATCTCTCAGAGGTTTCATGTAGAAACTGAAGAATATAAAGGAGAGTTGAGCCCTGTGTAACCTCACACTGCTGGTCCCATGAATTCAAGAGCTCCCCTACCTAGAACATAGACCAGAATCACTCATTTATTCAGGCAGGGACTTAACCACTGTAAAATGAATTCTCTTACTTTCAACTTTTTTTTTTGTAATCTATTGAATGTTGCTTAGAAGTCTAATAAATAATATCTAATTCTGGGAGAATCTATGGGTTTTTATTCACATGGTTATTTTAAACTTGGAAATCAACTTGAATACAATGGGAAGGGATTGTTGTAAATGTGTATGTAAGTACAATAATAAAATAACCAAACTAATTAAAATGAGTAATAATTTATATAATTTAGGTTGGTCTCCTGCACACTGCTTTTTATGTGGCCCTTTTATGTGGCTCTTTCTTAATATGCTATTCTAAGGCTGTTTTTGGCAAAACCCGAAGTTGCACATCTTGGCCATAATTTTATGTGACAAAGAATGTATTTCTATAGGCATTGTAATTGTAATGGTATATGAGAAAGACTTAGAGAGACAGGATGAAGAGATGCTGCCTAAGAAACAGTCAGATAAGAGACCCCATAGCCTGCAGCAGGATAATAGGTGGCTTAGAAGGGACCCTCCCAAACTTCTCAAGATGTAAAGGAGATGGTAAGATATCTCTAGTTTCAGACTTGCAATATTCTGTTAATGTATTCTTACAATAAAGTAACATTAGACCATCTGTTCATGTTTCCTGTCTAGTCTACCCGAGAAGCCTGCAATATTTTCAGCTTAGGAATCATGATAAGGCAAGTGACCAAAAAGAACCAAGTAGCATTTGTAGGCTGCTCACCTTTCCAAAGCTGCCTTTTCCTAATACTTTAATGAAGTTAAATTCTTCCAGGCCCATTCGCTTTGTCTGAGCTTTGACGTCACCATTTTCCCCATTCTCCCCGGGTGTGTTAAGTTGGCTATCAGTTGAGCTTGTTGCTGCTCCCCTATGTTCTTCTCCCCGATTGTCAAATGATAATGCTTTCCTGATGTTATTTTCAAGCTCTTTGATTTCTGTGTGAAGACAAAAAAACAGTACTGACCGGCAAGATACTTTACAAAAACCACTGCAGGATTTTATATTAACTTTGGACACAGATGAATTATATCAGATGCTTTTTGAGTCACAAAGAATGAGAGGTTAGGGCTCCCAATTTTACGCATACTTTCTTGACTGAATTTAAACTGGTCTAGGGACAGAAAACAAAAGAATCTTGTGGGAAAATGTATGCCTCAAGCAGAGAGCAGCCTATCAGATTTTGGCTCTGCTCCAGGATTCCTTTAGGACAGGGGTCACCAACCTTTCGGACCTCAGGGACCACTAAATTCATAAATTCATAATTTTAAATCCCGCGGATCACTAATATGATCTGCCTAATGACCAGCTGGGTGGGCGTGGCTAGATGGTCATGTGACTGGGTGGGCATAGCCAACTCAATGTCACTGACGTCAAGGGGCGCCTTGTCAGTCTCTACTCACCCCTCCCCTCTCAGCCACTCCTCCCCTCCCCGCCTGGGCTCCTTAGGGCCCCAACAGGAAGCAGTTGTTGGAGCTAAGCAGCCACCATGAGAAAGAGTTGGCAAAATAGCTGGCTCAGTTCAAATTGGGTCTGACCGAAAAGGAGACTCAGTAAAAGCACCTCACTGAGGACTACAAGCATAGGCTTTCCAAGCAGAGGGAAGACCTGCAGGAGTGCAAGGCCAGGTACCGGCGCCTGGAGGCTCAGCGGGCTGAGATGGTCAGCCAGTTTCAGGCCATGATGCAGTCCCACTGGAACGAGGCCCTCTGGCTCTTCTCCACCAGCGGCACTTCCCTCCAGTCTACGCCTAAAGCCCCGCACCAGGAGGACGAAGCAGACCCCAAGTCAGAATTTCTGCTCCCCTCCGACCCACACAAAAAGACCCCAAAGGGGGAGACTCTCTGTAGAAACACAAACATTCATTGCATGTATCTGTCCCAGGGGCTGAGGACGCCTGATTTAATGCAATATAAAGAATACAAATAATTTTTCTGTGGACCACCAATAATTTCTCGTGGACCACCAGTGATCCGCGGACCACCAGTTGGTGACCACTGCTTTAGGAGGTTCAGAGCCCTTAAAGGGTACCCTGACATTGCACACTGGAGGCTTAGCATGTGACATAGAATTGGGTTGTTTTGTCATTTTAAGGCAGCAGTGATAAATCGAGGCTCCAGGGCTATTTGTACCTCTAAAATGTCTTCTGACTATTATTATTGACAACTGGTGGTGCAATTTTCTGCCATTTCGAAATTTAATTGCAAATAAACTCTAAACTCATCATAAAAAAGAAGAAATAGTTGTGTGACAACTATTTGTCTCTTGACCACACTCATTGTGGACACTGCCAAACATTGATTTTTCTTGTTTGAGATTATTAATTATTAGATCCCAATAATCGATGCTTTAATTATTGGGATGTTTTAAAAACAGTTACAGCGTTGGGTCCAGACAAGATTTTAAGGCTTTTTGGAATCTCATCAGCATGGGAGCTTTACAGTGCTTAAGGGGACATCATTCCAGGCACTGCTACTAGAAAAGTATGCTTCCTGGATCCCAAAAAATGACACTGCTTAATTGAGGGGATCTGAAATATGCCCATTCTGCCAGATCATATTTGGCAGGCAGAAATCACAGAAGACAGATAGTCCCAAAAATAGCTAGATGCTATACCAGGTAGGGCTTCACAGGTGATAACCAGGACCTTGAATTACACCCGGCAGCACAATGGCAATCAGTATAGCTCAAGAAGCAGAGATCAGTGTGCTGAGACAAGACAATCAATGCTCGCACCACTATGTTCTGGACCAATTGAAGCTTTCAGGGGAGGGTGGGCGTCTTTAAGAACACCCCATGTAGTCTGCACTGCAACAGTCACACTGTGAAGTGACAAGGGCATGAGTGACTATCTGAAGGCTAACTGATTCAAATTATGATATTGTTTGAAGGTTGAATGTTCTGATAAATTAGAACTGGTGGAACTGCATTTTTAAATGACATAGGTTAGTCAAAATGTTAAGGTAAATGCAATTTATTTATTAGGAGAAAATATATGTTGATGAACCTTGATCACATGGGGAAGTTGGTGCTGACTTTGATCTGTCATCTTCTCCTGGTGAGGATCCAGGAACTGGCGGTTGAGATTCTGCACCTGGAACAAGCTAAGAATAATCCAACAAAAGAGATACTTGATCAGAGTTATGTGCTCTTCTGACATGGCATTTATGAGACACTAAAGATGTAACTTTACATAACAATGCTTTTCTGCAAAAGGGGAAAAGCAACTGAAAATACATTTTACCTTTAATCAAAGTTTAAATCTGGAGTTTCTTTAAAAGTTATTCAACTTTTAAACCCCTTTAAACGTCTTTTTAAAATGCTCCAACACTGGAAGTTTTAAAGAAGATTTTGGATAACCATTTGTCTGAAATGGTGTAGGGTTTCCTGCCTAAGCAGGGGGTTGGATTAGAAGACCTCCAAGGTCCCTTCCAACTCTGTTATTCTAGTCTAGCCTAGTCTAGTCTAGCCTAGTCTAGCCTAGTCTAGTCTAGTCTAAGCTTCGGAAACAAGATTCTAATAAAATCTTCATGGATTTAATAGTCCATCATAATATGCTTCTAACAAAATATTGATGACATATGAAACTGTGCAAGACTAAAATCTGAGTGGGTTTTAGATAGATTATGTTCACCAAAGCATAAGGCTGCTTGATTTTAACAATTTTTGTAGGAGCATGAGCCAAAAAGAAGATACAATTTCATGCTAAGATTTAAACATATACAGCTTCATCAGAAATCATTGCTGAGCCCGAAGTACCCAACAGCAATGCAAGACTACCATTAACCACTAAGAAATCTGTGCTGGTTTCTTGTATGGAGGCTCTCTGTATGGATCCATCTAAGGTATTAAGATCCACTTGAAAATGCTCAGTATTCCATACAAAAAAGATGTGAGAATTATGGAAAATCAATAAATATATTTTTCTGTGTCAGTGGGAGACTCCCCCTTCGTGGAGGACTGGTTAGCACCAATCTTGAGGTCATTCTGTAAGGCTGAAGATAACTCTTCCACAGGACTTTTCAATTATGATGTTGTGTTGCAACACAAGTTGGCACCATCTATGGTTATCATTTTTCTGTTTTTATTGTTCTATGCTGTTCTTTGAGCCACCATTTTGTTTCTATAACTTTTGTTTTTTTTGTTGGAAGCTACTGTGAGTTGCTCCATGCTTGCTAGTATTAAGTTTATTAAATAAAAGTATACAGGACAGGCCGACAATATTAAGTGAAAAAGCAGCACATGCCAATTCTGCTTCACTATTAAAGCAGCTGCAGAAAGCAATGTTTAGACACCTAGCTGGGAGAAAGCCACACTATCCATAATAGGATTTACATATTAGTGTACACAAATTGTATTGACCATGTACGTATCACTGGGTATAACTATTGTATTCTCCATATTTATTTTATTTATTTTATTAGTGAGACTTATATACCGCCTCACAGTGCAAGCACTCTCTAAGCGGTTTACACCAGTAAGCAATGTATTATATTGCCCCCAACAATCTGGGTCCTCATTTTACCTACCTCGGAAGGATGGAAGGCTGAGTCAACCTTGAGCCTTGTGAGATTTGAACCGCTGACCTGCTATATTTTCTAACTGATGTGTGTTTGAGTGGAAGGGTCAGTTTTGCAAATATCTACTGAATTGTTTCAGAAGAACGTTATTTCACTGTGTTTCCATTTGACATCATTGTAATAGCATGGAGGGCAGAGAGTTTTTCAACTAGATAAGAGTATTTACATTTAAGAGTATTTACATTCATGTGTGTTCCCAGAAAGGGACTTCAAAGCAGTGGCTGTGATGTTTATGTGGCTTCCTGACAAGAAATGTTCTTTCTAACAATTGAAAAAAGAATGCAACCATCTGTGATTTCACTGCTACTAAGGTCACATCAGTCTAAGGGACAAATTGCTAGTAATTGTCCCTTAATATGTTTCATATGCATGATGCAGCTTCAGGTTTTGATTATAATTTAATTAATTACAGAAGGCAGGAGAAATTGGGGGACTGGAAATTTATCTCTTTTCTTCCAGAATCCCTTCTCACTCAAAAGTCAGATCCCTAATGATCTGATTTATGATAGCCATAATTTCATTTCTATTGGATTACTACTTTGTGGTCTGGAATCTTGTAAGGAAAATTGTTCTCAGCTAGCAAGAGAAGAGAACCATACCCTCCCATTCCTGTTATGCTGCAAACACCCACCCTTAATATTTTTCATCAGAAATAAAGGGCTTTTTGTCTGATGTCACATATATTTTCAGTGTAGCATCTAATTTATCCTTTAGCCCCATTAGTCTTCAGTCTCTTCAAAAATAACAAAGAGTTAATCTGGTATTGTAATTCTAAAGCAGGGTATTTACCTGGGCCATGTAATTTAACAGAAAGGAAAAATAAATGTGTCCACAGCAATTCATCTTCTTTAATTAAAATAACAAAGTATTTGTTCTAATCTACAACATGCCACTCAAAGGGCTAAATTGAAACAAGTTATATACCCTGGTTGATGGTGTTTGTGTAAGGAAGCTGTAGGAGAAATGCAAATTCATGGATTTTAAGCACAACGTTAAAGCTTTCTTATTCATAGGTAACATGTTTTGGTTACTATGTCAAGAAAAAGTTAGATCCCCCCCAATGTAACAGTCTAAATCCAATTTCTTTCTGTCATAATCATTTAAAGCAAGAAAAAATTACAGTACATGTTATAAGTGATGCAGTTTTGCTGTAACAAAAGTCATCTGCAAATCAGGAACTCAGCAATGATTAAAAACACCGTTGTCCATCTTTTTATTGTCTAGATACATTATAGACAGATTATAGCTCTATAATTTAGATATCACCAAGTTAAGGAAGGCTATTTTAAATACTTATCTTGACTTACGACAACATGATCTACCACTCCACCTTATTGGCTGCTACTTTGTATAGGAAGGGAGTAGGGCAACATTTTCAGTGGCACCAGAAATAAATATTTGGGATGGGTGAAATATTTCCAGGTCATTGCTACTTTTGCACGTTTTATCCAGACAACACAGAATCATTGTACTGTCATGCTGTTACATTAATTTGCAAATGCCTCTCCATAAATGTATTCTAAATGCATATTTTAATGTATTTAAATGGCTAAAGAGGGAATTTGGAAAGAGGAGGAAGTATTTTCAGCAATTTGTTGTTGTGAAATCTGATAGATAGCTGAAGTGCAATCTGCCCATTGGTTTGTGAGGGCCATCGTCAGATTACTTTGTTTAGGAAGTGACAAAGACATTCCTTGAGGATCCTTAAAGGAACAGAACATATAGTTATGCTCTAAAATCCAAACTAAAATAAAAGGACACAAGATGTCTCCCATGCTTCACAGTGCAGAACCATTATTAGTTCATATTTTAAACTGTTTCCTTGGTTACCTTCTTCCTCCTTTGTCCGCTATTAGTGATCTTATCTGGAGTAACGCCAAGATCCGCAAGTACTTTAGCTATCCCTCTAGCATCTACTCCACAGTTGGGTGCTACGTTTGTTTCACAGCGTCTATGTACATTCATCTTGCAAACTGTAATTTAAACCAAACAGAAGGGAGGGGGGCAAGAAAGATCCAGGTTAAATAAGATTAAGCTGTCCTGATATATTACTATCTATTATTTATCTGTATTATTCATAAAATCCCTTTTACAGTCCCTGTAGTGAGAATCTGATTTAATAGACTAAACAGATTGGTGACAATTCAGATACGTTTTATTCTATAAAGAACTGGCTTGCAGCATCGAACTAAAGAGTAACTCAGGGATGAATAATACTCTCCTCACTTTGGGGGCTCATAGAGATTACTCCAGATTACTGCTGAATTTGGCAGTCCAATTCATCAGTACAATTTTGGAGCCATTTGCAAATCCCCAAATAAAGAAAATAAGCTCAATAATTTGCTTCCTTACAAAACAACTTTTCTCAACTCATCAAAAATGGCAAAGAAACATGGGAAATTTTTGATCTTGCATGACATTATGGTTGCTTAGAAAACCAGAAAAATATTTTGGGGGGTGGGGATGGGGAGGAACAGAAATTAAGCATGGATGCTGATAGGAAAAGTTCTTTAATCTGCCCCTATTCTAACTACAATATTCTTTTACAACAGCAATCAAATAAATACACTGTAGGGACTTGTTCCTGTCTTTCTTTCAAATGTTTGGCTACAAAGATTCAATAGCAGTATTTCTGGAAAATAAAATCAACATATCCATTGTGGTACAAAAATAAGAAAGATCATGAAGACCCAGGTCACATTGTCAGTCATGAAATTCATAGCCGACTCTGGACCGATCATTACTCTTCATTACAACTTAGCCCATAGGACTTTTGTGAGGAGGGAAGTACTTGAACCTGCTTGAGTTCCTGAAGGAAATGTGGGAGAGAAAAAAAGCAATGAACAAGGAAAAGAGGAAAGCAAAACAAACAAGCTTCCTTGTAAGATTTTAGAGTGAATTATATATAGCTAAAATCAATACGAGCACTTTGACGTTTTGACACCTCAAAGAGCTCACAATGTTGTGTTAAACAGGAACAGTATTTTTGTTGCCATTTTAGTTCAGCCAATTCTGGTAACTTTGGTGCATATTCCTGATTCTCTACCTTCATTCTCAGAAGCCTTCACTTATCTAGATGGTCATCCCTTTCTCTGGGCTTTCATTTTATGCTCTTTTGGGCACAGCATGTTTGCATTTAATGTTACCACTTTGATCATCATATCTCACTCATTCCTCCAAGATCTCACTGGAGTCCTTTCTTTCAAGTTCCTCTTACTTTATTTTCCCTCCATCTCTATACCACAGCTACTTCTGAACCCCATTTCACGCTTCCCAGAGATCTCCCTTATAACCCTCTCATCCCCTAAACAGTACCCCACAGTATTCTTTTTGTTATTTCTGCACCACAACAGCTTTCTGAAATCTATGTTTATTCTTTCATTTCTTTATTCCCCTGGGAGTTGGGCGGCATACAAATCTATTTAAATAAATAAATAAATTTGGTTCAGTTTAATTTCCCTTACATTATCTCTGTGTTTCCTCTGTAGAGATTCACTTGTTCTCTTTACCTTCTAACCACAAAGCTTTTACTCCCTTAGTGGAAAATAACTGACAGATGGGCCGTGCATGTAACTTGCTTCAATAAATAGGGATAACTGGCAGCAATTTTCCCAGTTATAGCCAGTTATATCAGTTACCATGGTCATAGTAACACAAGAATTTCCCACATCATCCTGCCTGTTTGCAGAAGAAACTACAATCAGCCTTCGATCCTTGTAAATGCAGACCCAAATTAAGGCCAAAAAAAGGAAGAATATATATGCTTCAAATGTACAAATAACTGGGGAGAGATTGTTTAATATCCAACCTCTTTTTGGGGTGGGGGTTACTGTTGTCATAGCAGTGCTGGATTACACTTGTGCTTTCTTGGGGAGCAAATTAAAATAACAAATGCATATTTTGCAGAAATGAAACAAAAAAGTAAGGAAATTTGTGGGAGAAAATTCCTCTGTACCAAATTGATGCAGAGATTGCTAAAAATCTGGTGGAGAAAAAAAATAATTTGAATATCTTTAGGTCCATTTTACAATCCTATCCTTTCCTGTTTTATTGTCATTATGTCTGGAGTGATGCCACACAATGAAAGAATATTTATTACAAAGCTGAGATTTCTATTTGCCCTTTTACCCAAAGAAAAAGGTCATTGTGCTTTCAAAACAGCATCCTTCTAGAATGCCCCTTAAATTATTCGGAAATCAAAATCCTCACGTGATTTATCTCTGTCTTATCTGAGTTTTTACTGAGAAAGAGAGACCAAAGCTTACTCTGAATATGGCCCAATGTTGCATTTTCTTAAAACACGCAAGTTACTGAGGAAAAGTAGAAATGTCTCCCACTCAGATTTGAAAAGGCCAGTATGAAAAATGACAGCAGTGACTGGACATCCTTATTTCCCCTGGTCTTTCTCTTTCTGTTCTGTTTGCAGTTAGAAATAAATAAGTAAAGGGAATATTCAAAGTACTAAGCTTTTTCCCTCATGTGTGCTATGGCAGATATAGCAAAGTATAAACTGCAAGATGTATAACACCCATTATGAAAATGAGATGGCAAAATAGAGAATGCTGACCACTAAAAATGTGATTTTACATTGGAAAGTTGAAGTTTACAGCATTTCTCTTTATTCTAACATAAATCTAATGCTGGCATAGATGTTTGGTACAGGTTTTCGAAGGAAGGTTATTTATTGCTTTCACTTTCTAATTTTCCAATGCAAACAAAAATCCTTACAAAAGAAGAATGCATATAATTCACATTTTCATGCCTGATTCTGTGGTGGAATGTATGTATGCATACTAAAGCCATAATAAAACAAAACAGCTTCATGAATCTATAGAAATATTAAATTTGTGCAAAGATCTGTGGTAAGACTATGCTGTTGAATATCTAATGTTGGCTCTCTTCCCATCCCCCCCAAAAAACATTAATGTCAGCATTTAATAATCAGAGAATTTTTTTAGCTTTGGAATATAATCTTTGGTACTCTTGCCTATGGATTTATATTCCAATGGAAAGACAAAAAAATGAAAAGAATCATATTTGGGATATTTAGGTTTAAGTTCTGTGTTTACCATGCATTCATTATTTCATTTCCATCTCTCTGTTTCTCCTGTGTTATTCCTAATAAAATTTGAGAGAGATCTTGCAGATAGAATGAGTTTATTTAGCAAGTGTGCTAGTTCACATCAGATGACCTCTCACCTCTAAAGTGAGAGTGGGAATTGTGCTCATTTTACATCAGTTGTAACTAGTGAAAAGAACAGACAGGAGAGTAGATTAAATGTGCACAGTGAATACATGTGTATTCAGACTCAAGAATTATGTCAGAGAATATAGTAAATTCTCAGCTGTACCCTTTGCCTTCACTATGTGATCCTAATTGTCCCACACTGCAATTTTTTCCCTCCATATTGATCACTGTCAAATAATGCCATTAACTTAGGGAGGTTTATATTTTTGCATGTCACTTTCTGAATCTAGTCAGATTGTCCGCCATGTGCTTGCAATTTTTACTGCTCAGACAGACAAAAATTCCCAATGAAAATGAAGTATTTTATTCCAACATGCAACAAACGGGTAGGAAAGCAATTGGGACTTAATCAACCACACAGACTGAGAGTTAAATCTGAAAAACATTTCAGTCTGGGCAAAACTTTCTCTGAACTCAAGGCCAGAACTATATATCAAATTATTCCATTAACTGGGTATTACATAATTTTCTGAGAATCCTGTTTTAGCTGTCACATGCAAATTAGTGCATTACTGTGCAATTACACATGGAAATTGCATGTGTATCTATTACAACTGGGTCTATAGAGCTTGATCTTAAAAACATGCTCAAGGCTACTGACTTGAGCAGTGCAAGGATATTTAACTCTTACTTTTTAGGTTGCAGTTTACATAATTTACTTGTAAGAGCTAGTGTTGTACCAACCAAAGGGGAATCATCTAAGACCTATTTTGTTTCAGTTTAATGTCCCACAGGTGCCTTTTCAAAAGGCAACTGGAGTTACTGGACTTTGGGGCAACCATGACCTGGATGACCAAGAATCTCCATAGACGTTTCAGTTTAATGTACATCAAGGTAGACATGAATGGGACTAAGCTATAACATTAATAACAAAATCCTACATTTAAAGAGAAAAAGTATCTTACCTTTGCATTGTAAACCTTGTCTCAGAAGACCCCAAAGCAATGAACCACAGTGGTCACAGAAGGTGGGCACTTTGTAATTGTGAATGCTAAACTTGTGAGGCATGTTGACACTGAAACGCTGAGAACCCACCTGCAAGATAAAAAGTGCAAAAGGACAAAAGTTAGCATGCTACTGTTTAATCCAGTGTGGCTGGTTGGTGAATTTTGGGAGATGAAGCCCACCCATCTTAGAGTTGCCAAAGTTAAAAGACATTGAATTAATCTCAACTACTAGAAAAATAAAATTGCTACCCTCTCAGGTTTTTGGGTTTTTTTTTTAAAGTTTCCTATCGCACTTAAAGATATACAGTACTACTGTATCAGTTCAGAAATTCCAGAAAACTGGAATCCAAGAATGAAATCAATACAGGAAATCACAAGGTCCTGCTCTCATAATATGTAGCATTAGTTGCTACTGTAGGTCACTAACTGGCATAAAATATCTCTTATTGAGAACACTGAACATGTTGTCTTGCAAGGCAAGGGGGACATTGAAAATGAGGTAAGAACAATGTCCCTTGGAAAATGGAAATGCAATAGAAGAGGGATCTGACAGTTCAGTTGAGTCGGAAGGGATTTTGCAGGTCATCTAGTCCAACCCCCTGCCCAAGCAGGAGACCCTTACATCTGCCTCTACCTAGGATCAAACTCACAACCTCCTGATTGTGAGGCAAGAGCTCTACCTCTAGGCCACAGCAGCAGGTGAACTTTTTAGCAAGAAGTCCATGAATGCACAGTATCTTATTCCACTCTGAGAGTTGAAATTAGTCTTCCCCAAATTAGTTGCCCTCAAGAAATGCTGAAGTAAAACTTACATTATAACTTTCACAAAGCAAATTGCAGTCAGTCACCTTCATAGGCTGGGAGGATAGTTCAGAATCTATGCTGTATTTCAATTTTTAAAGCAATAATTACTGCTTCCATTGAAATGTTTCATTCTCCCCATGCAGATATAATTAGAATGATGCAAACAAATCAGAAACCAAACAAACCCTACCAATCCTGTAACACTTTATCTCTCTCTTTTTTTAATAAATGGGAGAGGTGGTAGCAATTTGAGAAGGTTAAGAGGCTTTCCAAATGAAAACGCAGTCCCTAGGGTGGGTAAGGTGAACTCCCATTGCTAATCACATTGACACGGAAACAATTTTGATCTATCCCTGGGCAGATCAGGGATAGATCAAAATCAGATATTGTAGATATGGACAAGAAACCATTGTGTTGAGGCAGTGGCTCCAGTATATGACTGCAATATATGACTGCCCTGTGCTTGAAGGGACAGACTGTATGATCACTGGAGGAGTCATATGGCTCACCAAACCTACCATCATATGGGATCCTTTATAGCAGGATGCTGACATAATTATGAAAACTGGTAGGATGGCATACAGCATTAGGAATTAGGAAAATAAGGTGATGGGCATTTGCCACATGGGAAAGCACTAGCAATTTATTATCTTTTATTTTCGTGAAGAGAACAGAAGAATGAGTATTTAGACATGGACTTGAGGGACAAGGCAAGTTGCCAGCAAGGCAACACTGACTGGCTAGCAGTCCACTGTGATCAGCCATTGGCCAGAAAAGGCCATAGCTAAGTAATTTTGGCTCTCTAAGAGCTCTAGACCTGTCTGTGCTCACAGCGTCTTGATGTCTAGATCTGAAGAGAGTCAAAACAACCTAGATCAGTTTTGTGTGTATTTTAAATCAAGAGATGGAAAGACTGGTTATTTGGAAGAACCTTGTCTTAAACACATTAACTGCACAGTTTCCTTTTATTTAGGCATTCCTTCTGTAAATATTTACCTCATCATGGGCTTCCTGCTTCTTCAAGCCAGCACACTTTGTTATTATAAGCTCATGGCATCGCTTGTGGACTACGCAAGTGCAAACTGTAAACAAGAGATTATTTTATCCATTATGAAAGAGAAAAATTAAATTAAATGAGAAATTCTGGGGGATTCATCCCTATCCTCATTCCTCTCCACAGGTCTTCTAAAAGGCCTAAATTAGATTCTGGTCTGTGTGGAAAAGGGGGCAGGATGAAAGGATAGTCTAGGAATCCTATTGGAATTGTGGCTTCCAAGTGGGCAAGAAAACTTTCAAATTAATAAGAGTAAAGGTAGTTCATATTCTTATGATTCTTATCACATTTTAAATAGTGTCAAAATATCTGTTTGCACTTTCACAGAAGGGAAATGAAGTTTTGAGGCTCCATAAACATTCTAAATCAATGAAATCATATTGAACAATCTGGAAAAGGCAACAGACTATTCCAAACTACCATATAAGGAAATATTCCTAGAATGTAACTGCCTCTTGTTGAAAATGAGCTGTTTACAGTGTTATTGACAAGTGGTTATGAGGATATTTTATTGCTTTAGAATTGTAAGCTACTTGGAACAGACTGAGTAGATGGTATACAAATAATACAAAGAAGATATATAATAAATTCATATTTATTAAAAAATTGAACTGTTTTGAACATGTTCAACCTTAATGTAGTGATAGTTGGACTCTCATCCTTCTATTTCACTGCCTCTCTTGGCATGAGAACAAAACATCTGAAGTGTTTATTTCTGTTTAAGGTTACTCATAATTTGCTGTGTCATCCAAAGCCAAACAAATTGTAGTTAACCTTAATTACACCTATCTGAAACAAAGCAACTTCTAATAATGGATTTTGACTAATCACAGTGACAAAAACTGAGGTGAAGCTAGGTAGCAGCCAAAATTTTACTTAATCTGTAAAAATAAAGACTGATCAGTTTATTTGAAGAAGAAAACTGGGTAAGTTATAGAAGCTTCTATACATGAATGACCTGATTTTACCATTTGTTTTGCAGCAGTTAAACAAACAGCACACTTGTAAAGTGAACACAATGGTCATTAAGAAAATCAGTGAGGTCCTATGGGCAGTTTTTGCCAGAAACCGGCCCAAAGACCAGAAACTGACAAAATACCTTATAAATCATGGTCATATGACTGCAGAGTGCTGCAACCAGCTGTAAAAAAGAGCTGGTTGCCATGTGCCCAAAATATAGTCATGTGACCAAAGCAGGGTTTGAACTTCAGAACTGGGTCATAAGTATGTTTGGGAAGGTTGTCAGAACTTTGAATGGTCACTAAGCAACCAGTTGTTAAGCGAGGACTACTTGTATTTGCTTGCTGTCAAGCCATCATGGATCACCATATCAGTACACTAAACGTACGACTACAACTATAGTTTGGAGCTTATTAACGTTAGCTTCTGAGTCTTAACCTTTTAAGGTTTCTTGGGTTCTAAACTCTTTTCTGTATAATATTTTTAGTATACTGTATCTTTCTTTCATTTTCTTTGAATTGGCTACTACTTTGAATTGGCTAATATATTGTCAATCTTTAGCATACCAGTTTGAAGTGGGAACCTTTTTCTGAATTTAAAGATCTTTTAGAAGGCTATCTTTATATCTATTCCTATCTTCAACGTCATGTTGTTGTATTACTGCTTCTTGTCTTTTCTAACAGTCTCGTTATCATATTCATCCTTAATGATTTCCTTAAGTTCATTCCAGAGTACCTCTGGTTCTTTATCAATAAGTGATTCAAAGTGATTCCCGATATTCTTCTTGACAATGGTATTTATATACATAAGATCATATTGTGCAAACGATTTGCTTTTCTTCTTCTTCTTTAGCTTAATTCGGAGCTTGTTCCACAGTCATGTCCTTGATGCTATAACTGAAGCATCAATCATTGTTGACAATTATATAATCAATTTGATTTCTATGTATCTGATGATGTCCATCTAGAGGTGTCATTTCAGTTGTTTGATGGCTATGTTTGCTTTGAAGAAACCCTGCCGGTGACATTCTATGAAAGTGAAAGTTGGACTTTGAAGAAAATGAACAGAAAAAAATACTGACAGTTTTGAAATCTGGTGTTGCAGAAGATGTCTGAGAATATCATAGCCAGCCATGAAGACAAAGAAATGGATTGTTGAATAAATTAACCCAGAGCTCTCATCCAAGACACAAATGACCAGGCTCAAATTATAGTATTTTAGAAATATTATGAATTAACAATCAATACTCATGATAAAAACCTGAGTCTTAGTGGAAATGAACAAGCTTTTTGTCAAAGAGTCTATGCAAGGAAATATTTCATAATTTAAAACCTAAAACAGATAACTAATCTTAATCCTAAGAGTTATATTAATATCAAATAATGTGTCCAAAAGCAGCTAACAGCTCTAGGTATACACTGATAATGCTACCTAGTTTGGGTAATGAAACATCTATAAGAAAACAACCAAGCTCAGGGTATCTTAACAACATAAGCGATACAACTAGAATTTTCCTATTGGTTTACTTATAACTTTTAAATTAAGAATCCAATGACAACCATTTTTGTGTTATCAGTTTATCCTGTCTGTACTAACACCTTCTACACCTTCTACATGTTTTCTACTCACATAGTAAGTTGGGAAGGAGTGGGGGAAGTGTAATAGCAATGCCAGTTGTATTCAATCCCAGACTGTAAGCTTCTGAAAGACATCTGATGAGCCATTGTGGGCAGCTGTTAAATCAACACTGCTTGCACTGTACTTTAACCAGGACTTTATGGGGGCCATCTGGGGATTTTTATTAATTGTATGTCTTTTTGTGTTTATTTTCTATTTTTGTTCTGTTGTATGCTGTCCAGATGAGGTTTGCATTACAAAAACCATGAAGGAAACCGACAAACAATCTTGCTGGATTAAGAGGAACGGATTCAGCAAGGCTTATCTTTTATCCAAAGTCCATGGAGGCTCTCCCAGGAGCAAACACCAGAATATTCTTCATTATTCTCTGTAGAGGGACATCTCAGGTGCTGCATATTCAGAACAACTTTTCCCCTTGCTGAAAAGGACTGAAAGATCAAGTTGACTATATACACATTTTTATTATTCATGTAGGGACTTCCTAAATTACTGGGAATTTATTTAAAAAAAAACTGCAAGGAAGTCATTTCCTCTAAGCCTCTAATGTGATGGGATGTGAAATTGATCTTAACAGAATAACAGAGTTGGAAGGGACCCTGGAGGTCTTCTAGTCCAACCCTTGTAGAAGCAGGAGATCCTATCCCATTCCAGAGAAGTGGCTGTACCGTCTCTTCTTAAAAATTTCCAATGATGGAGCATCCACAACTTCTGAAGGCAAGCCGTTCCACTGTTCTCATTGTTAGGAAATTTCTCCTTAGTTCTAGTTTGCTTCTCTCCTTGTTTAATTTCCATCTATTGTTTCTTGTTTTGCCATCTGGTGCTTTGGAAAATAGGTTGACCTCCTTTGTGGCAGCCCCTCAAATATTGGAACACTGCTATCATGTCACCTCTAGTCCTTCTTTTCACTAGACTGGACAAACCCAATTCCTGCAACCATTCTTTATATGTTTTAGCATCCAGCCCCCTAATTTTGGGGGGCTGGGGGAAGAGATGCTGTCTAGGAAATGATCAGATAAGAGAGGGCATACGCACAGCTATTTATTGGGCATAGAAAGAAACTCAGAAAGGAACTTGCCTATCTTTTGGCTGATTTGTACTATCAGATTTTCAAGATTCTGTTAAGGTAGCCTTACAATAAAGTAGAATTAGCTCATCTGGTCAGGATTCTGGTCAGAGAATCCTGACACCTAATAACCAGGGTTCCTTATACATTCCATACATATTCATAAAATGTACAATTTTTCTTACCTTGACATTGGTACCCTTGCTTTCCTATTACTCCCCTGTTGTTATTGTTGTTGATGATGATGTTGTTTTTTTTAAAAAAAGAATAATAAAGAACACATTAGGGATAGACCAAAGATATAATTTCACATTGTCATTTATCATATAGTGAATGGCTAAAAATGACTATACAGTATGGAAGACCATGCTGGGTACATTCCTATTTATGCACGAACATTCTCCTTTAAATTCCACAGACGCAAATAAATAAATAAATAAATAATGTGATAAAACTCACTTTGCCTTCTTTCCATCTTACATTTTATGAAATGCTACCAAGCAACTTATTTTTCATTTTCTCTACTAATTCAAATGTTTCCTAGTATTGATAAGGCTTTGCCAATCTTATCCCTAACATCTTCATTAGCTGTGAAACTTCCAAACGTTTGACAAGGGCTACCTTCTTTGTTTCTTTGAAACCAGAAAAGCTATCGCTAAACTCTCTTCGCCGCATACCTATTAGAAGTACAGATGTAACACAAAGAGGTCCTGTAGTCCAAATTAATCTTACATTAATCTAAGCATGACCTTCTGCTGTGCTTCTATTACAGTTCTAACAACAAATTAGATCCCACTGATGTTCGCTTCTGTGTAAAGATATATGGATCAAGTTCAGACAAAGCGTTTCTACCTTACACTGAGGGACAGTTGCTTAGCAATAGCATCAGATGGGATGAGATAATCTGAAGGAGTTCACTGAGCTATAATTTGTGTAACCATGCCATAGTAGTGGCTATGAACTTCAGTATGGCTGAATATTTTTGATATATTCAATTCTTTTTCACTATTTGGCAATGAGAAAATCCAAATCAAGGAAAATCTATACTAATTGCCTTACAATGCAACCCTGTACATGCCTACTCAGAAGCAAGTCCCACTATATTCAGTGAATCTTACCCCAGTAATGTGTTCACCTGATTACAGTCGTAATCTTTTTTTTAAACTAGAGTACAAAGAATTTGATACCCACTGTATATGCTTGCATAATGTATAATTAGGTAAAAAGGTACATAATCATAAAGTTACAGAAAGCCTTTGCATTTTTCAATGTATAAAATAATGACACCATTATTTCATTAATTGTTATTTTCCTGAAAGGATTAATGCAAAGGGTTTCCAATAGCCAAAACAACAATAGTAATCATGTTACCGTGAAAAAAACTAAGTCAGATGATATGAGAAAAGTCTCCATGTAATAAAATTTACCATATAAAGTCTCGGCAGTGTGAACAATAGGTTGGTTGTCTAAGATAGGTGGCCATAAACTTGTGCCCATTAACCTGATGGACCCTGCGTCGCACTGCCCCCTGGCGCTTCCTGGGGCGCATCCGTTCCCTAAATACTCTTTCTTCATTGTCTTTGGGTGCTGAAGGGAATAAAAAGAGAGACAGAGAGAGAAAATGGAAGAGATTAACAAATATTAATATTCCAGGCACAAAACTGAAGAACAGAAACAAAAAAGCAGAATGCACAACTTCAAATCAATTCTCATATATCCAGGTTTCTATATGTATTCCACCACACCACCATACTCTTTTCTGATATAAGCATTGTGAATCCCTTTGTTTTAAAGCAAATGTTTAATATGTACGATTGTATGAATCGGCTTAAATGTATGCAGAAACTTCATTAACCTAGTGCCTTTGAATGTGTTGGACTTCAACTCACTCCCAATGGGCATACTGATTGGAGATCAATGCATTCAGAGATCACCAGGTTGGAAAAGGCTGGTGAAATATTTGAAGTCATAAAGGATTCAGCTATGGATATATAATTTTGAATACTTTGGGGACTAATGAACTGATGGGTGGGAGAATGTCTGAGATATTAAATTAGATCTATTATATCCCACCTTTCCTCCTGGAGTTTAAGATGATTTACATGGAGGTCTTTTATCCTTTTATCCTTACAATAATAACCCTATGAGTATTTTGGGGTGAGAGAAAGAGAGAAACCCAAAGACAAGGTTCCCTCCCTGAGGATGGATTTAATCCAGGGTCTCCCAGTGTGTTGATCTTGTCCAACATACTGATTGCTATACCACAATAGCATATTTTCCAAAGCTTGGGGTTCAGTGAATTTCACCAAGACATCTCTCCACAATTTCTTGTAGAGGTCTTGATAATAGATCTTGCTGGAGTGAGCCCTTTTGAAGATATAATGTGCTGATGATAGCAATTATGGAAGAGCTGACAATGCTGAATCATAACACTGTCACCTACACTGGTGTCCAAGGTCCAGCCCCCAATCCTTTCATGACCATTAATCCTCAGAAGTCTATATATTGATTGATTGTAACAAAATAAATCACATTATATCTCTTCCCTTAATGAAATTGCAGGATAATAACGCAAATTAAAACAGCATGAATGTGAAGCATCAGCACCCTATCTGCATTAGATGTATTGAAAATTAATTATTGAGGTGAGGTAACAGCTAATTCTATCAACATACCTCCTTTCAAAAGTATAACAATCAGCATTTTTTCTACAGTTGCTTTAGGCAAATCGGATATAAGAGCCAAACATTTGTTGTTGTTGTTGTTGTTGTTGTTGTTGTTGTTGTTGTTGTTGTTGTTGTTGTTGTTGTTGAGAAATTCTCTTTTGTACATCAAAATACTGGGATTTTGTATTTTGCATTTTTTGTTTTTGTTTTAATGGAAATGCAGCACTTCTCCCCCCCCCCTTATCTTCAGCTATTGCATTAATCATTGTTGCTGAGGAAGCCATGATGTGCAGAGCGATCTCTCTCTCTCTCTCATACACATATGCACATTTTGGCTACCAGCTGCATTTCCAGCATCAAAGCAAAGCCACACTGATGCTGTGCTGCTGCTTCCCGCTGTGTTACATTTATCTGAATAAGCATCTCACAGCAGCTTCAACCCCAGCTTTTGGGTTTGCAGGGAGTGGGGAATTATAGGAAGGACTTGCATCATCCAGCCCAGTTGAAGAGGGACATCTATGGGAATAAACCCAAAGGATTCAACCTGCAGGTGATGATCTCAGACAGCTGCCTTGTGTCATAATGAAATATATAGGATGAAGAGGGATCAGGAAATATTTCCAGACTTGATGCTTTGGGTTTCAAAATGGCCAACATTCAGCTAATCCAGAGCTACTACTGTCCTACAAAACCCTTAATGCTCTTAGGAAAAGTGTGAGCTAGCACAATGTGAAGGGTAACACACCTGAAAGTTTTCCCCGATTACTGAGATCTGCCTTTGAGATCCTGTTTTAGTCTAAATGTGTGGCATGTAACACCCTTTGATGTCAAACAGTTTTTACTGAGGCAGCTCAAGTATCTCAGGGCACCATAGCAAGACTTCTGGTAAAAAAAAAATCCTCTAGAATTTCTATTATCTTGTATTTTGGTTAATTTTGTTCAGATACACAATGGTCGTAGATCAGAGATACAATGCAAATTTTGCATGAGTTTGATCCATGGGCTCTCCAGCCAAGAGAACTGGTTGCAGCTGAGGAGAAGCATACCTGGAATAAATTAGCTTTTCTATGGATCATGATGTCTTGAACTTATAACCTAACAAATCTGGAAGTTACTTGGTAAATAATCTGATTCAGCTCAAAATTTGACTCAACTGAATAGTGAGATGTTAGAGGTAACAACTCACAGATGATTGAAGTTCCTCTTCTTTGAGTGGGACTCCAATGTACAGAATCTGATCTGCTATCTTCTGAAGTTCCTTCCCCTGATGTTGTAAGACAAGATAAGCAACAGTTCAATGTGCAAGACAGTTTTCAAAGAAGAAAAAATGGACAGTCTTCATATTTATTTTTTCCTGCTGTGTTTCTTTAGATTACTGCTGAATATTACTACTGCTAATCCCTTAAAATTTAAGGAAGTCTTCTCCAATGGTTTAAGACCCCAATTTTTTAAATTAACTAGTTAGAAAGAGCCAGAGTCTCCCAAATTATTATCTAATGAGAAACAAACAAGTCCTCATTCTCCTCTCACATACAGGAGGAGAAGATAGGACTTGCCAATCCAAAGATGCAGCAGTCCAACTATAATGTTCTAAATCAGGGATCTCCAACCGTGGCAACTGCGCTGGCTGAGGAATTCTGGGAGTTGAAGTCCACAAGTCGTAAAGTTGCCAAGGTTGGAGACCCCTGTTCTAAATGAAGGTTCAAATGATCACTTGATCTACATTTAGAAGTGTATGCAATACCTCTTATAAAATTAGCCTGTGCCTACTCAATTGGAGTACAAGTGGTAGAAAGAGCAACTAAATGAATTGTTAGGAACAACTCTTGTACTCTTCATCACCGACTAGAACAGTGATGGCGAATCCTTTTGGCCAAGTGCCCAAACCGGAATGTGTGTGCATGTGCGTGCGCCAGAAACCCAAAGACCAGCTGGCCGGCATGCACATGCCTGTTTTTTGGCTGTTTTGGGGGGCATTTTCAGGCCATTATTTGGGCAGTTTTCAGGCTGTTTTGGGGCCATTTTTGGGCCGTTTTCAGGCCGTTTTCTGATGCTCCAGCGCTCACGAAGACCGCTGGCATGCTGGAAACTACAAGAGCAGCTGGCAATGGCACACATCCCCACAGAGATGGCTCTGTGTGTCAGGTCTGGCATGCGTACCATAGGTTTGCCATCACGGGACTAGAACATGTGGAGCCTCATCCCACTATATCAAAGAGTTGTCCTAACTCTATCATGCCCCATGAGACTAGAAGTAGGCAACTTGGTGCCCTCCACACATTTTGGACTTCAGCTTCCATTAGCTCTAGCCAGCATGGCCAAATACAAGGTACCATATAAGCTGTAGTTTAAAATATCAAGAAAAAATTAGTCACATCCTTTTTTTAAAAAAAGTAAAAATAATTGATAAACAGGTGGACCGATTCTACTTTCAGCCTGTGAAAAGGCTTTACTGCAGTCCATGTTGGAGAATGGCATGGCTCATAGTGTATAGAGATTATAGAAATGCAGAAATGCAGAGAAGTTCTGAAGGATAATCAATAACGGGATACAAATCAATGATCCAACTCAGCAGAAAAAGATTATAGTGCCCAAATATGTTCTCTGCCTTATTTTCTCAAAATGTGGTCGGTTGCTCTATATAAGTGCCAGGTTTGGAATATGTATGCTACACTTTACTTAAAACTAAAGAAAACTAAAACTAAAGAAATATATAGCACTGTATTTCCAACCTGTTTTATGGGACTCTAAAATAGTCACTTGTGCCATAGCAAAATCAATGATGTAATGAAAAATCATTACTTAATTTAATTTTTGGTACACACTCAATGGAATTTAGGAAGGAATTTAGTAACAAGGTCTGATCCAGCGAAGGGGTGCCAAAATGCATTAGCTCAAATCCAGATAAAGCAGCTGAGCTGAAACAAAGTAATTTAGAATTAGAAGTCAATTATCATTGGGCAAAGGGCTAAAAAAGGAGTGTTGCTTGCACAATACAGACCAAATATGACTATAACTGATCCAAAGATGAGCTAGTCCATGTTTCACCCCATGTTAGAATGCAGCATAGCAGCAAGCCTTGTGATAGCATTGTTTTTGGTTGCAAACCAGAAATAGGATTATTTTGGAAAAGTCATGCAAGCTGTAATTTCTAACTTCCTGGGCTTCATATAATCTCATATTAATCTCATTTTTAATTTTTTTTTACCAATTGACCAGGGGAAGAACTTAAAACATCTATACTATAACCCATACATTGAGAGATGTAATTTAAAAAAATGTTTTAGTAATCAGACAGATCCTGCCCTTCTGTTGGCTGAGAAGTCTGAAGCTGTAATTCCTATTCATCTGAAAAGGCATGTCAAGGACTTTTGTTTATGTTACCTGACTTTCAGGATTTTGGACTTGTGATCTAGTGATTCTCCAAGGATACTTGCAAAAGGAAAAGTGATGCATTTCCTTTTACCTAATGAAATGCCTTCTGATTGTTCTTGCTGCAACTATTGTTTTGTACATGTGAACATTTTTTTGAAATTTCTCAAATATAATTGTAAAGCTAAAAATTTAGACAGAATTAATACCATTACTATGGTTGAAAAAAAATATCTTTTGGAGCAAGATAAAAGAGGCCCATTTTATTGGAACTTAGTGTTAAAAAATCAACCTTCTCCATTTAAATAGAAACTAACTCTTCTTGACGTTTACTCTGTTTGGGGTGTAGCTCACTGAAGAAGTAGGCAACCTTTTGAGTTGGGGCGCTGTGCAATATTTAGAGCTCACAAAATGGCTGCCCCTGAAACATATTCTTACACACAACTAAATATGATGCTAGAAGCTAGTGCTCTGCTTTGCAGCATGGAAGCTTATTTGATTTGTTGTTTGTTATTGGTATATTTTTTTAAAAAATCAGGTAGGATGGAAAGTCTGAGCTAGCTTATCCGTAGATTTACTGGGTTAGCATGATGTCCAAGCAAAGCCCACCCACCTGAGTGGTATTGTATATTATGTATCTATATCCTTTCAAGATTCCAAACACATATGTTGATATCATATGGGCATAGAAAATTGTTCATTTTCATTTAGCTTATTAATTTCTCAAGTTTTCTCTTGTGCCCAAATTATAAAACATGTGCCTGAAATAAATTCTGACATTTCCCTTTTCTCAGCTGCTACAGACGGGCTGAGGGAAAGGGAAAGGATGAAAAGCCGTCCGGGCTACAGAAAGTTAGGTTACTATTGCTGCTACTGACTTAAAATGTTGTTTATATAGCTTGTGTACATAGCTTAATTAATTATTTCCTAATTTTATCAAGTCATAATTTGTCTATAAATTAGACTAGGATCACCCCTCTGCAGGCAAAGGACTAATTGATTAAACCAGACAGTAATTTATTAAGACTTGCATTCAAAGAGAGGAAGGAAAAGTTGCAGAGAAACAGAAAAGGATAAGGATAAGGTTCAAGCATTGCTTTGGAGGTCTGTGTTAAAGCTGGGAACTAGACTCTCCCAAATCCATTGGGGCTCCAAAATCTGTTGGTCAATGTAGGAGAAATCTGGAAGAACCAGAATGACATCTGAACATATCCTTGTACGTGGAGCATGCATGTAAATCAAGCGTGCACAACTTTTTCTGGGTTGGCATGAGGTCTGCATTCCAAGCAAGTTGATGGGGCCAGGATAAAAGCAAAAATAGTTTTAATTCATATTTAAATAAACTTGAACAAGTTAAATACCATCAAGGCAACTATTTACAGTTAATACTATTACAATTTGAGGGCAACTTTTGAAGGGTCCTTAGAGTAGCAGCAAAATTCTTGAGGGCCATTGGCAGCGCAGGGCTTCTAGCTGGGATCTTCTTCTTTTTTTCTTTTTTTCTTTTTTCTTTTTTTTCTTTTTCTTTTTAAACATACACAAAGGACACTATTTGGTCACAGTTAAAGCACGTTTGAAGTTTCATTTATTCCAACGAAATCTTTCCTGTTCAAAGTAAGGAAGCTGTTACGTTTTTCCCAGAGTGTGGCTGATGTTTAACATTAGCTGGATTATGCTCCAAGTCACATTATTACATTGTTACGAATACACACACACACACACCAAAAAAGTTTGACAATTTGTGCTTCAGTTTATGCTCCTGTGAATAAAGTGGCTGGATTTAAGGCACTTTTGTGTGATTGATGTGTCAAACAAAAGGGAATCCAATTTGAGAGATACAAGGCATTTAGTCTCTCTAATGTTTTTAATTATACTTCAACACCCATAAAAGTTTGAACAATACTTATAATAAAACTATAAATTATATGGACAAATGCAGCTATTAACTGGAAGCCAGCAAAGGGTGTGTGTGTGTGTGTGTATTTGTACAGTATATATGTTTTAAAGTAAAGTAGGATTACAGGAGTACCTGATGAATAATCATGGAAAAAAGTAATTGAGATGGGAGTAGCAGAAATCTCAGAAGGAACAGAAAATGGCATCATATGCAGACTTGACTAAAGTGTAATGAACATTATCCAGAACATTGCCTTTTAATTTGGCTTTAAAATGCGAAGCTGAGAGTTGGAAGGTATGACACAGGCATAAAATGATGAAAGCTAACAAAAGCCCAAACTCTCTACCTTATTCCTAACTCCATACCAGAAAAAATGTTGCTAAAAGGATGCTCCTTTTCTATAATTATACAAATATACGAACCCTACAGCTATATGATTATTTATAGCAAATATTCATGCTGGAGTGTGACTATATAATTGTTACTTCAAACCCACACAAGTGAATCATTTCCCTCCAGGACAACAATTTAAATAATTCCTTCACACCACCGGGGGTCACTCTAGTCTGGAATTTAAAACAGTATCACATGTTTTTCTTTTCCATTACTAGGTTTTGAAGCCTCAAAAGCCAATTTCCCAGTAGCATGCACCAAGAATGGAGTTTCACACAAAATTTGGGTGTGTGTGTGTGTGTGGGGGGGAATCTGTGGAAGACTCAATCATGTGTAGGAGTATGATTTGGTCCAAAATATATATCTACAAAATATATACAGTACTATACTAATTTGTGAATTCATAAAGTGTGAGTGAGCAGGAGAGACAGACAGACAGACAGACATTTTGTTATAATAAATTGATTGTTACTCAGTTTCTGTCATGAAAACCATAAGGTGCTAGGCAACAGGTATCAACAGAAATAATTTAATAGCCAAGAACACAAAAAGGCCTTTTATCATTTATAAAACGTTGGAGACTTAAGCTGCAATATTAGCATCTTCATTTTCTATAAGTACATGCTTTCCCCCCTCCCACTTTGAGAGTAGCTACACAAAAATATTCAGTTATTTAAGGGAATATCCAAAATATCCATATTCAATAATTTCTACGATAGAAATATAGATGGAGACTCCTGTTTGTACTGTAAATTTCCTGATGCAAATGTGAACAAAATGTGGCTCAAGGATTTTTCAATACTCTTTGCTGCTGTCCTAAACATGCTTTTCAAAAGGCAACTGGAGTTCGTTTTTTCCTTGAAGACGTTTCGCTTCTCATCCAAGAAGCTTCTTCAGTTCTGACTGAATGGTGGGGAATAGAAGAATTTAAATCCTTCCATTCCCCACCATTCAGTCAGAACTGAAAAAGCTTCTTGGATGAGAAGCGAAACATTTTCAAGGGAATAAACCCAATACAGATTTACAGATTAACAGAGTTGGAAGGGACCTTGCAGGTCATCTAGTCCAACCCCCTGCCCAAGCAGGAGACCCTACATCTGCCTCTACCTAGGATCGAACTCACAACCTCCTGATTGTGAGGCAAGAGCTCCACCTCTAGGCCACAGCAGCTGGGTACATTCCAGTTACCTTTTGAAAAGCACCTTTCGGACAACCATGACCTGAATGATTGAGAATCTCCATAGAAACTTCATTTAATTGCCCATGATACTTTCTAGAATGACATTATTTTAGGGATGTTACAGAAAATTAAACAGCAACTTTCAGATCCTACAAAGGAGACCAATGTTATTGATCAACCGTTTAAATATCACTATTTGGTAAGTAAATTAGTAGGTGGAATGTGTGTGGGTGTCTGTTGTATAAGTATAGTACAGGACAGGGGTGGGGAACTATAACTTATGGACTTCAACCATGCTGCTCAGGAATTCTGGGAGTTGACGTCCACAAGTCATACAGGGGCCATTGTTCACCACCTCTAGTATAGGAGAAGGCCCATAACATACCGGGTCTAAAGGTAAAGGTAAACGTCCCCTCCGCACATGCGTGCTAGTCATTTCCGGCTCTAGGGGTGGTGCTCATCTCCGTTTCTAAGCCGAAGAGCCAGCGCTGTCCGAAGATGTCTTTGTGGTCATGTGGGTGGCATGACTAAATGCTGAAGGCGCATGGAGCGCTGTTACCTTCCCACCAAAGTGGTCCCTATTTTTCTACTTGCATTTTTTACGTGCTTTCGAACTGCTCGGTTGGCAGAAGCTGGGACAAGTAACGGGAGCTCACTCCATTATGCAGCACTAGGCATTCGAACCGACGACCTTCTGATCGACAAGCTTAGCATCTTAGCCACTGAGCCACCGCATTCCTTATACCGGGTCTAACACTCCCTAAAAAACCTTGAACTGACATGTGACTTGGACCTGAATTAAGTATTTTCTTATACTGAATCAGCCTTCCCTAAGGATTCACTTTATTCTATTTTTATTTTGTCTATTTTGTTCTGGTATGTGAGGAATATTTCAATTATTGCTCAGAGATAGCTGGGAATTATTTATTTAAACTCTATCTCTGTTTTTCAGTCTATAACTTTTATTTTTTCAAAAGCAGCTTACATAAGATCAAAATGCAGGAAAACATCAATGGAAAATAATCAGAGCCAAGCTACCAGTAAAAATCAACAGAATAAAAGTAATTTTGGCAGGTCTGAGTAACAACTGTTAGTCAGTTAGGTAAAGTTTATTTGCATTTTTAAAAAAGTTATGTAAAAATAATTATCAAGCTAACCTGATAGACCTTCCTTAGATGGGAAACTCCTCTTAAATATTCCGCCCTTCAGTGGAAAGATGTGTGAATTCAAATGTAAAATAAATAATTCCATTCCATTAAATTCCATTCCCCACTATCCTGTCAGAGCTGAAGAAGCTTCTTAGATGAGAAGCGAACCGTCTTCAAAAGAAAAAGAAATAAAGAAAAAGAAAAAAACAAGAAGAAAGTCCAGTTGCCTCCTGAAAAAGCACATTTGGGACAACCTGGATGACTGAGAATCTCTACAGACTTATAAAATAAATAACTTTCTTTCTGCAAACTGCTCTAGCCCTCTAACTGCAATGTACAAAACCAGCTTTAATTTAGAACCTATCTCTCCTGAATTATCTTGAATTAGAATTTTGCAAATTAAAACAAAATCCTGCAGGGGAGTATACTGTTTTTGTGGACAGCAGACATTCTAGTCTATTACACACCAACACACCCACATGCCATGCATAGTTTTTACCCAAATAGGTAAACCAGCACACTCAGTCCTTGTACTCTTCTCTCTTGTTCCTTCTAATTAACTTCTTAGTGTTTTTGTTGTTTGGAAAACCTTAGTGACTCTATGGTCACCATACCTTGGTGAAGCTACAGATATCCTCTGTGCACCAGTAGTGTAGTTTTGGCTACAAGTAGGAATGTTTGTAGCTTTAATTCTGGAAAGACAGAACAACTCAACAATTACAGAACAGAACAGAACAATAGAATTGGAAGGGACTTTGGAGGTCTTCTAGTCCAATCCCCTGCTCAAGCAGGAAACCCTATACCAGTGATGGCGAACCTTTTTTTCCTTGGGTGTCGAAAGTGTGCGCGTGCGCACTGTCGCACGTGCGCGAGTGCCAACACCCATAATGCAATGCCCCTCCCGCATATCCCACCCCCTGCGCATGTGCACACGACCCCTGCGCATGCGCATGTGACCCACTGTTTTGGCCTCACATACCAAAACAGAGGTGGGGGGAAGCCTCCTTTCCCCAAACAGAGCTGGGGGGGTGAAGCCTCCTTTCCCCAAACGGAGCTGGAAGGGGGGGGGAGCCTTGCGTGGCCAAACAGCTCTGGGGTGGAATCTCCAGAGATCTGGGAAGGCACGGGAAGCAGAAAGTGAGGAGAAAGCATGCCCGTATCTGACCTGAAAAATCAGCTGGCTGGCGGGAGGCACGCACATGCGCAATGGAGCTGAGCTGGTCAATTGCTCACGTGCCTGCAGAGAGGGCTCCATGTGCCACCTGTGGCACGCGTGCCATCGGTTCGCCATCACGGCCCTATACCATTTCAGACAAATGGTTATCTAATCTCCCCTTAAAAACCGCTAGTGTTGGGGCACATACAACTTCTGGAGGCAAGTTGTTCCACTGATTTAATTGTTCTAACTGCCAGGAAATTTCTTCTTAGTTCTAGGTTGGTTCTCTCCTTGACTAGTTTCCATGCATTACTTCCAGACTGTGCTGTCCTTAAAAAAAATGTTTAACTAGACAGATTCAAAACAAATCTAAAAATTAAAATATCCGTGTGAAATAAACTGAGAGTTTAAAAAAATAATTGTACAATTAGATTTCCTTCCATCATGTCATGGACTACTCCAACTACTACATTGTAGAAAAAGAATTAGATGTATTTACTTGTCAGCATGAGTGTCTATATGAGTGTAACTCTTACATTTCACAACTCCCACCTGAAATCTTAAAAAATAATATTTCCTTCCAGGAGGAATTAAATCCTTTTATGGCATGTCAACTACCAATTCTGGTTTAGTTTGTAGGTTGCTTGGCTCTCCAAAGTACTGCAGCTGTTACCGGGGGCGTCATAGCTGTCTCTATGTTTGGTAACTGCATCATTGGCAGATTTCACTCAACTACCGTCATTCTTTCCCACGTATCCTGATGTCAGAATAGTATCTGCTGTGAGAACGCAATCCCAGCCAAATAATTTTGGGGGGAGGGGGTGTCTGGTCAGTTTGAAGGCACTCCCTAATGTTCTCCTCCATTTGCTCCTGAGCTGTTAAGCCAAGCAGTTGCAGGTAAGATGGGTCAGGAATGAGAAGATAGCAATTAGTCTCTCCCTTGAGTTTGCTCTTCTCCTTGCTCGTTGTTGGGAAATCCCACTTGTAAGCATGTGTAATAACTGGAGCAGAAGGATCACTTTGGAACTAAATGGTAACAGATACCAGCTGAAAGCAAACAAGGTAAAAACTGGCTGAGTTCTCTTGTAGTGTATGCTTCCTGGAAAGCTGCTAATATTGACTGGGCAGTAAAAATATTTATAAGACTTATATCTGACCTTGTTTTAAGAAACGGCTAGTAATGCCTGTCTTTTTGTTATGCTTAGCCTCAGATGTGTAAGAGGAAAGCTTTACCATACCTGGATCCATCTAACGAGAATAGTAATTTATTAAATGTATATGCCACCCGACTCCCAGTAACTCTCCTGGTCCATATTTAATTCCCAAGTGACAGGGAAAAGATTAACCAACTCTTCTACTTTTCTTCCATTCCCTCAGGGGTGAAACGCTACCGGTTCAGCCCGGTCTGGGCGTACCGGTAGCAGCGGCCGCCGGTGGTTCGGAGAACTGGTAGCGGCGGCAGCGCGAGGCTCCGCCCACCCACCCGGACATCACCATTTTCTTGTTTTTAACCCTCTGCGCATGCACACAGCCTTCTGCGCATGCGCAGAGGGTGAATAAGTGTGCGCTTCCGAACCGGTAGGGAAGGTAAGTAGATTTCACCATAGATTCATTGATCTACAAGTGGATGATCATAGCTTTACTTTGGATTCAGATCTAGATGATCGTAAGACATTAAACAATGTGACGTTATAGAATAATCCTCTGCTTCTACTTTTCCTCCTTTCAATTGTGTCTGATTCTCAAAGATTGCCTGGAGAAGTAGTTTTCTTTTTCAGAAGTGGTTTGCCATTCCTCCTTTCCAAAGCTGAGAGAAAATGGCCAGCCTAAGCATACCCAGCTGGCTTTGTGCCCAAGTCAGAACTAGAATTCATGGTCTCCTGATTCTTCCAATAGTTGAACCTATTCTTCAAAACACCTGAGGGCAGAGCAAGAAGGAAGGGGTAGAAGATTATTAAAAAGAGATCCAACCTAGAATTAAGGAGAAGGTTTTTTGACAGTGGAAACAACTAATCATGGAACGGCTTGCCTCCAGAAGTTGTGTATGCTCCAACACCAGAGATTTTTAAGATGAGATTGGACAGCCATTTGCCAGAATGGTATAGGGCAGTGATGGCGAACCTATGGCACATGTGCCACAGATGGCATGCGGAGCCATATCTGAGGGCACATGAGGCGTTGCCCTATGTCAGCTCCAGCGCGCATGCGCGCGCTGGCCAGCTGATTTTTGGCCTTTTTTCCGACCGTTTTTGCTCTCCCCAGGCTTCAGGAAAGCCTCCTGAAGCCTGCGGATGGTGAAAAATGGCCCAACAGCCCAACCGGAAGTTTGGAAACGAACTTCCGGTTGGCCTGTTGGGCCATTTTTCACCATCCCCAGGCTTCAGGAGTCTGGAGGCTTCAGTGAGGCCTGTGCGCATGTGCAGGGGGGCAGCACGGGGTGTCTGTGCACGCATGCGTGGGGGGCAGTGCGGGGGTTGTGCGCATACGCAGGGGAGGGCATGAGTGTGGGCACATGCACGTGCACTAGCATGCACGCACACACACCCTTTTGGCACGCGTGGCAAAAAAGGTTTGCCATGACTGGTATAGGGTCTGCTGCTTGGATAGGGGTTGGACTAGAAGACCTCCAAGGCCCCTTCCAACTCTGTTGTGTTTAAAGTATATGGATGGGCACCTCTCAACCCCAGGGAAGACAAAAATGGAACACAGGTGCTTGCTGGCTTCTTCCCCCAAATCTTTCATCTTTGTGTTTTAATGGAGCCATCTTTAGTTGCATGTTTATTTGGTAAAAGAGAGAAAGAGAAAGAAAATTTCCTTTCAAACAAACATACCTGCCTCACAAAATACCACATTTCTCCTTATCAAGTCTCCTATGTAAAGGTATGGCAATAGAAATAACTGAAAGAAGGATAATGGAAAGTGGAATAATTTAAAGTGGGATACTTACCTTCATATAGTCTGTAACTGTAACTTCCCCAGTAAACTCCCTGAAATGATGCAAACACACTCTGGGTCTAAGATTATGTTTCCCCTCCTTTTCTCCCTGAAACACACACATCTCACACGCATGCACACACTTTGCATAATGGCTGCCATAAATTTTGGAAACTGAATGGTCAAAAATCCACTACAGGCAAGTTACCCCAGATAGCCACAATCAAAGTGGCTTTAAAAATAATGCAATTTATTTACTTTATTGATTAGATTTACATCCCATTCTTATCTAATCTCGGGAGAGAAGCAACTGCTCGCTATAAATCAACAGCAGTGCCCTTCAGATCCATGTGATCAGAAACACACAAAAGGTACATTGTTAATAACTTCTAATTCTTGTATTCAACACTGAGCCAGATTATGTTATAATGTAAGAAGATTCCCAAAGCCTGTCTACCCCAGCAAACATGATTCTGGGAAGCCCACAGGCAAAACATAAAAGCAAATGCATTTTTCCATTAGTGCATACTAATGTACGCTTGCTCTGATACTGGAGGTAATATCTATCCCTGATGACTAGTAGACTGCCTTGCCTGAATGTCCTTGAATTTAAAAAGGATTTTCCTGCTCTCTTATCTAAAAAGGGTACCAGTTACCACTTCACAGCTCTATTCCCAAAGATGTGGGAGCCGCAATGATCCATAAACATTAGTGTAGTCAATTGGAATAGTTTCACTCCCTTTGCGCCATCAAAGGGGATGAGATTAAAATCTAAAGAGCAGAACTCAGGAACTAGAAATCTTTGCAACAGGGCTTTGATTTAAATGCTTCTTGTGTCTAAATGAGGGGGAAAAAAGCATAAACTTTTGTTGAACTACAAACATGTGCCATTCACCAGTGTTTGGGTTTTTTTTTTTTTTGCAGGGTTCGAACCATGCAGAGAAAAAAATAATATAAATACAATTTCTGTCTCTTTAATGGATCATCTTTTACAGAAAACCTGAACCACATGAGAGAAACAAAGGCCAAATATTATTCTTTAATTCTAACCAGTAGTTTGAAGACATGACAGAGCTTATTAAATATGGGCCTCTGGAGGCAAAAGAATGTTCTGTGGCTGACTTGGACTAAGACAGCACCACGGTTTATAAAAAGACTGCATTTCTGATGTTTATGTAGCCATAACAAAAAAGCACCCCACAACTTGCAAACTTGCACAATGAATTATGTACATACAACACCTCTAAAAAACCAGAAGTAAAACATACATACACGGAGGAGACAGTCATGCATCTCAAAGCTTAGCTTCCAGCTAAGTTCATGACCTTGCAAACAAACAATCACCAATATCTGATTTTTTAAAAAAATGTTTCTTGGCTGCAGAGCTAGCGGTATATCAAAACTAAGATTGACCATTTATATAATGATATACAGTGAGTGATTGGGCAAATATACAGTCTTATCTTTTGGAGAAAAGTTATCTTTCTTAAATGCACCATCAATAAGAAAACAATAGTTTTATCTTTCCAGAACCCATGTGAATTGGGTCAACTATGAAGTTAATATGAAATTCCTAGATCTTTTTTTTCCCTCAAAGTCAACTGATAGTGGTAAAGAGCCACAAGTAAAGTTAGCAAATAACACAAAGGCTAACCCCAGTATGTGGTTTCAAATCTTACTGGTATCACATACTTTATGTTGAAATAAATTTGCATCCTAGCTGAGGATTCTAGGAATTGCATTTTCAATGTATAAGGAAAGCATCAGATTAGGGAAAGCTGCTTTTAGCTTTTGCAAAAAACATCTTGCCGAGAAAAGATAGTGAAGATGGAGTGAACATGCATGGCCCCAGTGGACCAAATATAGTATCCATTATGGACACTAAAAAAACAGCAACTCTTGCAAGTGCAAATAATCCTTACAGCATTCAGGTAGGCTTACAAATACACTTTAAATGAATTCCAAATAATATTATTCATTAAAAAAAAGATGTCTAGTAAACCAAATGCTTTAAAATGGGAATTCAAAAGGAACAAGTGTTGGAACTGTATAAATCTAGAGGTAACTAATAACTTATATAAGTTATAACTGTTACAAGTTACTTATAACAGTTATTAGGCATTTGACAAAGAACTGTATCACTATCCTATTTTGTTTTCCTACTTTGATTTACTTTGGGGCCTCTTTCATGTTATGGTTGCTTATTTTTCATTTGTAAACAATTGTTGAAATAAAACAATACATTACATACAGGCATTTAAATGTTTCCCCTTCAGATGCAATTATATCACCTTAAAAAAAGGAAAACAAAACCATCAATGCACATACATTCACCGTACCCATAGAAATGCTGTAACTGCTACTGTTTTCTTGAAGAAATGATTTACATGTTACTGGCACATGATGGCTTGTGTGGGCTAAATCTGGTTTCTGAGCATTTCCCATCTGGCCTATGAATCTAGTAACCTTTGCTTGTTCCAAACTCTCTCTTCTTAAAAACGAATTAGTAATAAAAGGTTACAGTTGAAAATAGTCTGAAAAATGAGAGAGGAAGCTACAAGCATGAGGTGCAAAATGTGCAGCTCAGTAGCATCCCTTTAGTCTGCAGTCTGAACCTGAGGGTACTCACTGAACCAGTACCAAATTTTAGCCATAAAGCTTGCGGAGTTACTTGGAACCTGACATGTCCATTTTGGGAATGTGTTCCTTGACATGCTGTGTAAAGAATAGAACTAAGACAAGTTTGGCACTCCTGTTATATGGCAAAATGTGGCCTACCTTACAAGACTTTAGGGATCATCCAGACCACGGGTGTCAAACTCACATCATCACGGCGGCGTCACATGATGTATCACAACCCCCCCCCCCCTTCGTTAAACCAGGCATGGACGTGGCCAGTGCGTGATGCATCCGGCCTGCGGGCCACAAGTTTGACAGCCCTGATCCAGACTGATCTCCTGGATGTAAGAGCTGGGCATTTGTCAAAACCAAGAAACACCTTGGCTAGGTTTATGTCATAAATCCTAAGCTCAGGATAACAAAGCACAAATACTATATTCTATATATTCATATAGAATAAACTATAATGTAGTGTGAATGTTGCCTCACCTAACATACTAAAAACATCACAACAGGCTGAAGTATAAAGTTCCTAATCCCATTTCAATGGCTTCTAGTATCTTACACAAACCCAGCCACTACAAATCCACATTATCCTTCACTCTATGCCAGCTACCTCCAATCTAGTATCCTCCAGATGTTTTAAAACTATGATTTCCACCATCCACAGCTAATTGATGGTCTTAT
This sequence comes from Diadophis punctatus similis, assembly GCA_023053685.1. Classification (NCBI taxonomy): domain Eukaryota; kingdom Metazoa; phylum Chordata; class Lepidosauria; order Squamata; family Dipsadidae; genus Diadophis; species Diadophis punctatus. Next base: position 43,203,335 of record JALIGW010000001.1, read on the forward strand.
AGTTTACTATAGTCCCACGGGATTGGGCGGCCTATAAGAGCGTCTAAATAAAATAAATAAATAAATATAGTCCTATATTTTATAGGAATATAGGAATAGAAATATAGGAATAGTCCTATATTTTACGATTAACTTTGACCTTTTTTTAAAAAAAAAGAATAATTTTTGTTATTTTTTTTAATTTAAATTTTTACGTAAGTTATTTCTTACGTTATTTCCAATACAGAAAGTCCTAATGGCTGATCTGGTTGGGGAAACCCATCCTAGACCTGAAAATAACTGTCTTCAGCACCAACAGATATTTGGCAGCTTTTGACTGCTGGGAATGAGAGGCTACAAACTGTATGAAAACAAGAAAGCCAGTAGATTATTAGCTATCTTGAGATTCTCATCATGTTGGGATCGGGGGGGGGGGCTTCTTATAGTGGTACTTTCCTCTGCCCCCCCCCCTCAACAAAGCTCCTGGTGGTGTCATTATCTTGAACACTGCTGGTAGCTGGGAGTTCTACTTTTTTCAGAAACAACCCAAGTCTTTTTTGCAGCTTGAAGCAAATGATATTCCAGGTAGAAAAGTAATTGGACAGCAGCTAAAACTTACTTCAACACTGGTGATGGAACAATGTCCTTTGTAAAAGTTCAGGTAACAGTTTATAGTTTGGGAAGCCAAGGATAAATCATGTGCTATACAAAGCTGTCCAATGCTCTGTAGTATTGCCATATCTCAGGATTGTCAAACTCGCAGCCCGTGGGCAGGATGCGTAACACGTTGGCCATGCCCACACCCGGCTTAGCGAAGGTGGGGGGGAAGTCCCGATACGTCATGTGACACTGCCGTGACGAGGTGAGTTTGACACCCGTGCCATATCTCATACTTTATGTGAATTATGTTTGCTCTAGCTAAAAGTAGGTATAGGTCTTAGTCCTTTGACCTACATTAGCTACTTATGAGATATTAAGTATCCTCTAATGATTCAGCCACCTGACCAGAAGATAAATGCATGCATACAAACTGTATTCAAGTAGTTCTCGACTTATGACAACAATTGAGCCCAACATTTCTATTGCTAAGTGAGACAGTTGTTAAATGAATTTGGCCCCTTTTACGACCTTTCTTGCCACAATTGTTAAGTGAATAATTACAGTTGTTAAGTTAGTAACACAATTGTTAAGTGAATCTGACTTTCCCACTGACTTGCTTGTCAGAAGGTTACAAAAGGGGATCACATGATCCCAGGAGAGCATTTAGTGCCGTTTGTAACTTTGAACGGTCAGGAGGATCAAAACGGTTAATGAGCAGAGCAGGCTGCCAGAATCCTGCCATAGGATGGCAGTCCTGATACCAGAGAAAAAAATAATTTAATACAACAATAAATTCATCACAAATGTACAATCAGAGAGTGCATTTTCAGAGGTTAGGAGAGATGGAGTTTGTTTTTATATACCTACCGTATTAGCCAGAACAGATGGAAGATGAGTCCAAGACAGCCTCTGATTTCTAGCAAGAAAGGCAGAGGCAAAGACATAATGCAACATATTTTTAAAAAATTGACAAAGGCCATGGGGAACCAGAATGAAAATATTTTCATACATCCCACTTTTCTATTAATTTTGAAAAAAAATCCTAGATTAAAAAAAATACTACAAAATAATTCAGCCACAACGTATGCTGCTAAGCAGCAAAAGTTCGAATAGTATAAAACTATTTCTGCTGGAAATGATGAAGAAAGAGAGCAATAATCACTTCTTTTCCTCTGTGCCATCCAGACAAAAGAAATCTACTGTCAAATATGTCCAATTCAGGAACAGCTGCTGTCTCAAAGCCGTACATAGTTTTATAAAATAGAACAAAGAAAAAGGGAATGACAGAATTATGATGTTTTAGACACTACAACCATAGAACAATATCTTTATTAGTCATTAGGGATGTCCCTGGCCAGGTCTACTTTTCCTTAAAACAAAAACAAAAACCCCAAAGAAAACAAACTGGTCAGGAACATCCCTTATGACTAATTTGGTTATTTCAGATTAAATTATTGCAAAATGATCAGGCATGAACTAATAAACATTCTTGGATGATTCCATTATTAACACAATGGCTGGGTATAGATACAGTTGTGAGTACAGCAGCAATGCAAAGAGCTGCTCAAAATGTCCTTTGGATAGCTATGCTTCCCAACCTGTATTGCAATGCACCCTTCTCCTTGAAGAGAGGTGGATGCCTTGCATATCAAGAAATGCTGTAATGCAGTTGTGAATCCAAACACAAATCTCTCTCCTGCTAGTACAGATGGTTTATGATTTACAATGGAATTTTTTCTTGGATAGGGAAAGACTTCTAGGAACTGCCACAACTGCAGAATCCAGTCAGGATTTTAATCTATATATATATAAAAGCGAAAACCACTCACGCCGTAATCATGAAATCTCCAGAACCGTAAAGCCTACAAACTTGAAATTTGTCACATATGTTCCTCTTGGCTTCTAGGTGCTCACTAAGAAAGGATTTTTCAAAATGGCCATCAGAGGGGGTCGTGTGCACATGCACGGGTGGCAGGGATGATTAGGATGAAAAAATACTTAGGTAGCGCCGGGTCATCAGCTAGTAATATATATTTTAAGGTGAAATAGTCTTGACAGATTTTTTAAAAAAAAGTGTTTATGGAGATAGATTTTTTTAAAAAAAGAACTCTCAGTGTGAAAAGTAGAATAAAATAGATGGAACTGAATCCAAGTTTTCTTTTGTTCACTGTATAATTGAGCAGTAATTAATCTGACAGTCAAATTCAAGAGTAGATGAAGCAGTGTATGTACCCAAAGCTTATTCATAATGGCCATCTCAACGGATGAATGTGGACAATTGCCTCTTGATGTGCATTTATTTCATGTCTCTCTTCAGTGAAGACTCATGTCAATCAAAGTATAGAATAAAAGGATTAGATATTGGACAGTAAAGGTTTTAATTTAAGTTCCAGCTTGTTGAGATCCTTCTATTTCAAATTTGTCATGCCATTTATATTTGATGTACCTGCCAACAAGCATCTGTAGAAGTTCTAGAACTTCAAACATTTTGCAGCATTTAAAGCATATTTTCTACTTCATGCACATATAGTTGAGAAAAATAACACCCACGTCTCCAGGGAATATAACTGTGTAACACATTCATTTTCCACTTTCATACAGTTACGTAAAAGATTTTAGATATCATGATAAAAAAAAACACAATGAAATCGATAGCAGCACCATTAAGTGACATCAGTCTTCCCAACTTTTCCATCTCCAGATTTTCTCCAAATTAGCATAGACCATTCTGGGGTTTGTAATCCCAGAACAATAGTTGTTGTTGTTAGTCGTGAAGTCGTGTCTGACCCATCGCGACCCCATGGACAATGTTCCTCCATGCCTTCCTGTCCTCTACCATCCTCTAGAGTCCATTTAATTTCATGCCGACTGCTTCAGTGACTCCATCCAGCCACCTCATTCTCTGTCATCCCCTTCTTCTTTTGCCCTCAATCTTTCCCAGCATTAGGCTCTTCTCCAGTGAGTCCTTCCTTCTCATTAGGTGGCCAAAGTATTTGAGTTTCATCTTCAGGTTCTGGCCTTCTAAAGAGCAGTCAGGGTTGATCTTCTCTAGGACTGACCAGTTTGATCGCCCTGCAGTCCAAGGGACTCGCAGGAGTCTTCTCCAGCATCATAGTTCAAAGGCCTCAATTCTTCGCCGCTCAGCCTTTCTTATGGTCAAACTTTCACAGCCATACATTGCAACTGGGAAAACCATAGCCTTGACTATATGCACTTTTGTTGGCAGGGTGATGTCTCTGCTTTTTAGTATGCTGTCTAGATTTGCCATAGCTTTCCTCCCCAGGAGCAAGCATCTTTTAATTTCTTGGCTGCAGTCCCCATCTGCGGTGATCTTGGAGCCCAGGAAAATAAAATCTGTCACTACCTCCATTTCTTCCCCATCTATTTGCAAGGAATTGAGAGGGCCAGATGCCATGATCTTAGTTTTCTTAATGTTGAGTTTTAAGCCAACTTTTGCACTCTCCTTCTTCACCCGCATCAAGAAGCTCTTTAATTCCTCTTCGTTTTCTGCCATTAGAGTGGTATCATCTGCATATCTGAGATTGTTGATATTTTTCCCGGCAATCTTAATTCCAACTTTTGATTCATCTATCCCCACCTTTCTCATGATGTGCTCTGCATATAAGTTAAATAGGCAGGGTGACAGTATACAGCCTTGCCGGGCTCCTTTCCCAATTTTTAACCAATCAGTGGTTCCATGTCCAGTTCTCACTGTTGCTTCTTGACCTGCATATAGGTTTCTCAAGAGACAAATAAGATGGTCTGGTACTCCTAGCTAAGGAACACCAATTTGGGTAAGGCTGTTGCATAGATAACACAACATTCATTCTGCTCCTCCCCAATAAATAGGCACAGAAATCTGCCTGAAAGAGGTCATGAGTTTTGGTCTACCGTATATAACTTGGCATGAGGTCCTCTAACCAGCAGTGGTTCTCCAGGGATTCAGCGAGAAACATCTACTAGACCTTTTTGATATACTAAAAAATTATCCTTAGACATTCAGTATAATCCATCTGCTTTTTTCTTTTCACATAGTAAGTTCTTTTTCTCCTTGATAGTCTTTCTCATTATGCTTAAACCAAAATTCTGCCGATGCAAATATCTGATGTTTCTCCAGTGTTTTGATTACAATGCAGTCAACACTGCTCTTTCTGTTTAACACCCCCAGCAGCACCTTCCATTTATATAAACCTGGCCTTTATCACAGGAGACCATCTTAGTTGTTGCACCAGCATCATGGCTAACGTCAACACAGTTCTCAGAATAGCATTTATTAGCTAAATGAATGCCAGAGGGCCAGCAATGCAAATACACATTAATGTGTTGAAGCCGTGTATGTATTAAGCCGTGAAGACATGGCTATTCCTGCAGGTGGGGGGGACAGCTTAATTCCACCTGAGCCTACCCCCCAAGTATGTATGTGCTGAATGGATGTTGCTGTTTTAAATAACCGTTTTAAATTTTGTACTTGTTTTTAATTCTTTGTAATTTTTGATTATTCTTGTATTTCTCTTTGTTGTACGCCGCCCTGAGTCCCTCGGGAGTTGGGCGGCATATAAGAATAACAAAATAAATAAAATAATAAATAACAGAGTGACTATGGTTTCTGCTGGTGGCTGGCTGAGGAAGCAGGGATGCTCCAGGTAAACTCAGGACTTCTTTGCATAAAACTAAAGGGCTGGAAACCATTGACTGCAGGGTGAAGGAAAATATCTTGGCAAAAATCCCCCAAATAAACCACAAATCTTCCCAGAAAAGGACTAGCAACAAACCAGAAATGCTAGAGAACAAAATAAGTGATACAAGCAAACAACCTAAGTGTGAAGAACCAAGCACTAAACTGGGGGTGATGTGAGATCATAATTAAGAAGCAGATATGAAAATAAATACAAATATTACAGATTCTGTGAGGGTGGGATTTTTAAACTAAAAGGCATATTTAAATGGGTATTTGCTCTCAAAATACATATCTAAATGCATATTTCAATACATTTAAACTGATAAGAATCGCATCTTAATGTGCTATTTCATGAATTCAGATCTATGCATGGGGTGGCCCAAGAAGACCAGCCTGAAGTGAGAAGAGCATCTATTGCTCCACTGGTGCTTCCACACTACATTCTTTCCCCAATGGGAGCAGCCCTACCACTCAGCCTTTGGCTGCTGTCAAGCAAATCTCTCACTGATAGCCGATTATGGAAAGCAGCATGCCTTAAGTACAATGAAGCAGCTGTTCTAAGTAGTAATTGGGAACAGTTGTCTACAGTAATAGTAGTGGGGCTCTGCAGTCCTACAGATTCCCAAAAGTCTTGCTTGGGTAGAAAAAGTCAACCTAGTGCAGCAAGGTATTTTACAGAGAGGTTTGCTGTCTTCAATTCAGTAATTCACCAGGTGAGACAACTGCGGCAATCCTTGCTCTGTGTTCTTTCAACTGCAAGAGAGATCAAATAAGGGAGTAGAATTCTAACTCCATTTGTTGGGCATGAGTAGATCTCTCCATCAGTTGGGAATCAGGTGTCAATAGAACTCTCTTGCAGATGACTATGCCCAACATAGTTGGAGAACTCAAGAGGTAGGAATATTATACACAATAAGATAGGAAGCAAAAATGAAATAGGACATACGTGTCCTTGGTTTTATCCTTCACACTTTCAGGATAATAAAAGAACAAAGCTTTAAGTATTTACTGTCATTTGCCAAAAAATTCTGCAGGCCAAATGTGACATGATTTATTAAAGACTGTTGTACTGGAGCAACAGATTGGTTTAGGACTATGACATCAGGCAAGGGATTTAACAATTTCTCAAGTAAAATCACATCTAAATCTCTCAAAGTATTGAAATCTCTGAAAATGAGGGAGTAATTTTAATTAGGAAAACATGGAGCCAACACATACACCTTCCTATAATCTCTGCCAAAAATTTTGCTGGCCTAAATTATATGATGCATTAGTATCTCATCTATTTTCATTTATTCTATTTCGGAGGATAACTGTTTGGCCTACATGCGTGAACCCCTGAAAAGGATTACTAGCAGAACAGAATATACTATTGGGTTCCAGCTGGTGCAATAAGCAAGCAAGCAAGCACCAAAAGTTGGTGAAGAAGGCTCCTGAATATGTGTCTCTGTTTGGTGGTGAAGTAACTGCTTCAGTTTGGGTAATGGTCTATGAACTAGGAAAATTCTCCTCTTAAGATCTTTCCCCCTCAAAAGCCTGTTTCCAAAGTGAGGAAAAAAGGGGGCTACTGAAATATATGACTGACATCTATTGTTTGTTCTGGATCTGCCCTAAGAATCCAACTGGCTGATTCATTGTGCTTGATCAAGTCTACCATTTAAATGTATGGTAATGCACTTAAAAATCACCTATTGCTAATTATTGATTTTGCACAGCCTTTCCCAACAATGTGCTTTCCAAATGTATCAAATTTCAGTTTCTGCGATCCCCAACCAACATGGGGATTGAAGCCTAATACATTCTAGAGATTAACTGGCTAGGAATGGCTGATCTTGCAAATTAGCACAATGAGAATGAAAGGCCTACATTAAAAAAATAGACCATAGCAGATTTCTAATTTTACAGATTATGAATGGACAAAAATGTGGAAAGCTTTTTGACATGTGCTACTACTGAAACAAAAGAGCCGATATAAAACTGCCAGCCATGCCTCTATGGAGCTAAGTTTCATACTAACAGAGAGAGTTTGTTTCCCCCCATGCTAAAATATTTAGCCAAGTGGTTGTGAAGAAATCCTATAGTTTCCTATAATGATGGCGAACTTATGGCATGCGTGCCACAGGTGGCACACGGAGCCATATCTGAGGGTACGCAAAGCATCGCCCTATGTCAGCTTCAGTGCACATGCACATGCATGCGCTGGGCAGCTGATTTTCAGCCTTCTTTTTGGCCGTTTTCGCTCTCCCCAGGCTTCAGGAAAACCTCCTGAAGCCTGGGGATGGTGAAAAACGGCCCAAGGGGCCAACCGGGAGTTCGGAAATGAACTTCCAGTTGGCCTGTTGGGCCATTTTTCACCGTCCCCAGGCTTCAAGAGGCTTTCCTGAACCCTGGGGAGAGCAAAAAACAGCCCAATGGGTCTACCGGATGTCTGGAGGCTTCAGTGAGGCCTGTGCGCATGCGCAGGGGGGCAGCATGGGGGGTTGTGCGCATGCATGGGGGCAGCATGGGGTTGTGCACATGTGCGGGGGGAGGGCATTGCATTATGGGTGTGGGCACATACGCACACCCTTTTGGCACCCGAGCCAAAAAAGGTTCGCCATCACTATTATAATTCATTTGAGGTACGGGTTGTTCCACTTCCCATAATGTAGGCATTGAACCCATGTATGCAATCCTCTTCTCACTAATGTACGTAAAATGAACTTGCTTAATCTGAAAAAGTACTGACTCATTTTTAAAACCTTTTTATCCATTAATAATAAAGGGCTTTCAGATCAGATGCAGGCAATAAAAAAAAAAGCTTCAGTTGGTTTATAAAATACATCATAAATTTGCTTAAAGAATAATCCATTTTCTAGGAATACCTGATGGGTTTTTCTTCTCTGTATTGATGAATGTCTAGCTGACCTAAACATGAAAATGAGAGTCAGCTGCAACAGCTTTTTAAAAGTCAGCGCTTCATCAGAATGGATTCTATGCTTTGCTATTATTTCCTGCAGCATCTGATATTTGAAATTGTCCATTTTAAGACTGTACAAAGCATGCTTGCAAAACATATAAGCATGAATGAAGATTTTAACAATTTGAAATGTAAATGTTACTTCCAAAACTGAATGAGTCTGTTTCTATCTGTGTGTACAAGCACAACCGCTTCACTTTGCACAGTAGTCTCACAGTGGCAACCAAGAATTTTTTAAAAATTTATATGAAGATATATATGGAGAGAATAAGTTTTCAGAAAACTTTTTTGTAGATATTTTTCAACAAAATTGTATAGAATTCTATAGAAGTGATACAGGGATAATTGGTTCTTGTGACAGTAATGCAGTTTTTAGTGCCGGTGCCACAACAACAAAAATGCCTTCAAAAATGGACTCAATTGACAAATCTTGCAAGATGGAGTTTCTTCTTGAAATCTGGTTATATTTTAACATTCTTGCTAAAAATCTTGTAAGAATTTGAATGGATAGCAATAGCAATAGCACTTAGACTTATATACCGCTTTGCCATGCTTTCCAGCCCTCTCTAAGTGGTTTACAGAGTCAGCATATTGTCCCCAATAATCTGGGTCCTCATTTTACCGACCTCAGAAGGATGGAAGGCTGAGTCAACCTTGAGCCTGGTGAGATTCGAACTGCCAAACTGCTGGCAGCCAGCAGTCAGCAGAAGTAGCCTGCAGTACTGCATTCTAACCACTGCGCCACCAGGGCTAATGTCAAAAGCCTTTGATGGCATTAATACCCAATCACTGCTTGAATATATTTATAAAATATAATTTTATCTCTGTATGTATACTTTTTTTCATGTAGTCGTTGGCTATAAATAATAAGAATATTAATAGAAAACAAATGGAAAAAGTAATAAAATGTCAAAATTTGTAAAAGTTGAAAAAATTTAGAAGAAAAATGTCAGCTATAATACTAAGAGTAATTGCAGGCTTTGAAATCATACCAAAGTGTTATACCAAATATTGAAAGTGGATGGACTTTAAATGGACTTGACTTTCAAAAACTATCCTCCTTGGAACTTCCTACATACCGTATTTTTTGGAGTATAAGACGCACCTTTTTCCTCCTTAAAAGTGGCTGAAAATTTGGGTGCGTCTTATACTTCAAATGTAGGTTTTTTTTCCAGCCCTAACTAGGTGATAACAGATCTTCCCAGCTCTTACCTTGCAGGCTTTTTCATTGTTACTCTCTCCAAAGAATGTTTTTCCAGCCCTAAGTCTTTGCAGATTTTTTTTTCATTGCTCTACTTGCTCCGAATAAGTTTTTTTCTAGCCCTAACCAGGTGCTAACGATCTTCCCAGCTCTTACTGGCTTGCAGGCTCTTTCATTGTTATTCTCTCAGAAGAAGGTTTTTTTAAGTCTTAACCAGGGGATAAAATAATGTGCTGAAGCTGACCAGACTAAGGACGCTAGCCAGATGAATACCTGGTAGGCAGATTGTTTTTCCCAATTTACCTCCCCAAAAACTAAGGTGCGTCTTATACTCCGAAAAATACGGTATATACTATGGCAATACCTCCAGGTTAGAACCCCAATAATTGGAAAATGCCTATCTAAATATCACAATATTTGATGGCTAAACAGATAATAACAACAACAGGTGACAATCTAATGATTTGCATGAAGGAAACTTTTGGGAATCACTGAGATAAATGAACATAAATAAGTAGAGCAGTATAAAACTCTTATTCTACTCTATAAATAGAATATAATAAAACAAGGTATTATTGGAAGCCACTTCTGACAATAACACTTCACTGCTTGTGACCTACCAAGTTTAATGTACCTTGCTAGCAACATATCACACCACACTGTTGTTTTATTTCAAAGAAGGTGAAAGTCAAGAGGTTTTTCAAGTTCCTGTCGGAGTGCCATACTTGGATTGTAGGTGGCAAACTGTGAAAGCTTCTTCTAGAAGTACTGTTAAATACAATTCGCAGATATATGTGAATTGTATGTAACAGTAACTGATTTCCATTATGTAGATGTTCATGGAAACTATTTTGAGTATAGATGTACTTTGACATTATTTTGAATATTTAAAAACCAGAGGAGAAAACCCTTCACAACCCCAGCCTAATTCACTGTAGCTTTTTGAGAACGGAACAAGACCATCTATTCTTAAATACCATTAATTTAAAACAACAATACCAATGTGGAGGTGGGCCATTTCCCCAAGAACATTGCCTGTGTGTGATATTCCAACCATTGTGGATTACTGTTTCCATGGCAACAGCAGCTGGATGAGAAATCAATTTTCAAAGCAATTCTTAAATAAAACAAGTTACAAACTGCAGACTATATGCCTACAAAGAGAAGAGAAATTAAACCCATGGCAATGAAGGGGAAATTGATAAAAGAGCATATTTTTATCTGGATGCAATGCAATGTCTTGTGAATGCACTGATTGCAATGCAGCTGACCTTAGTCAGAAATAAAGCTGGTGAAAGCCTTGGTAGGGGACATACCCCATTGAATTCAACAGGAACCACTCCTGTATAATATGTTTAGGATTGTTCTTTAAGCCTCTGAAACCAACTGAATAAATTAGGGCCAAACTAGCATAGCACATGGCTATGTAGCAATAGCAATAGCCCTTAAGACTTATATAACTGCCCCAAAATGCTTTATAGCACTCTCTGGGCAATTTATAACATCAGCATATTTCCCCAATCTGGGCCCTCATTTTACCAACCTCAGAAGGATGGAAGCAGGGGTGAAATTCAAAAATTTTCCCTACCGGTTCTGTGGGCGTGGCTCGGTGGGCATGGTAGGGGAAGGATATTGCAAAATCCCCATTCCCACCCCACTCCAGGGGGAAGGATATTGCAAAATCCTCATTCCCACCCCACTCCAGGGGGAAGGATATTGCAAAATCCCCATTCCCACCCCACTCCAGGGGGAAGAATATTGCAAAATCCTCATTCCCACCCCACTCCAGGGGGAAGGATATTGCAAAATCTCCATTCCCACCCCACTCTGGGACCAGCCAGAGGTGGTAATTGCCAGTTCTCCGAACTACTCAAAATGTCCGCTACTGGTTCTCCAGAACCTGTCAGAACCTGCTGAATTTCACTCCTGGATGGAAGGCTGAGTCAATCTTTAGCTGGTCAGAATCGAACTCCTGGCAGTGGAATGCAGAGTTAGCCTGCAAGACTGGCATTCTAACCCACTGCACCACCACAGCTGAATGTATGCTCAGAAAAGATGATTAGCTTTCATTCCAATGTCAGTCAGCAGACATAATGGAAACAGGGATGGAATGTATGGAAGATGATTCCTGAGGCTTGAAGACCAATGCTGCATATCTACAGTACCAGCAGAGTAGTACAAGCTCATCTTGCTGACTTTAGTGTTCCTTGCTTACTTTCTGAAGAAAGTCTGAATTCTAAGAACAAACTCTAGTAGGCATATTCCCACTGTTCTTCAAGCCACACATGAACAATACAAAATAAAACAATACTCCAGCTAAGCTGGGGGACATAATCAAAGCCTAGATGCCTAACATTAAGCCACTTACTGGTTTGCACTGCACTGCTCTCTCAACTATTCCCTTGTTGATACAAATAACATGTCAAAATATAGCCTAATGCACTGTTCAGTAGTTGGGGGGAAATACACAGCTAAGGATTGGCTGACACAATAGAATAAACAGAAAGTGCTCACTATTTAAAGACGCCTTATCTAGTCTAATACAGAAGCATTTCATAACATGCTAGGATAATTAGAAGGCATAAAATAACCAGACCAGTTGTTTCAATGAGTCCTGAGTCCTTCGGGAGTTGGGCGGCATATAAGAATAACAAAATAAATAAATAAATAAATAAATTCTCAATAACATGAAGAAAACTTTCCACCAAATACACAAATGTAGCAAGATAGAAAACACCTTTCTTGGTTAATACAATTAAGTTTAATATTTTTAAGTCTATTTCTCTCTCTCTCTCTCTCTCTCTCTCTCTCTCTCTCTCTCTCTCTCTCTCTCTCTCTCTCTCTCTCTCTCTGTGTGTGTGTGTGTGTGTGTGTGTGTGTACACACGTCACACACACACGTTGGGCAAATCAAACTATTCACCAGGGTTCAACCAGATAGCAAGGATTTTCTTCCATTGGTAATTTATGCAAGGGAAACAAATTAATTGTGCTTCATATTCAATTGGACCTTCACAAAGATTTCTTACACAACACAGAATAACAGAGTTGGAAGGGGCCTTGGAGGTTTTCTAATCCAACCCTACACCATTTTGAACAAATGGCTGTCCAATGTCTTCTTAAAAATCTCCAGTGTTGGAGCACCCTCTGAAGGCAAGCTGTTCCACTGATTGTTCTTATTGGCAGGAAATTTCTCCGCAGTTCTAGGTTGGATCTTTGTTTAATAAGTTTCCATCCTTTACTTGCCCTCAGTTGCTTTAGAGGATAGCTTGTCCCTCTCTTCTTCGTGATATCCTCTCAAATATCTAGATAGACTGCTATCATGTCATCCCAGTCCTTTTTTAGACTAGACATATCCAATTCCTTCAACCATTCATCATATATTTTAGCCTCTAGCTCTGTAATCATCTTTGTTGCTCTTCTCTGCACTTCTTTCTCTGCACTCTGCTTTCTAGAGTCTCAACATCTTTTTGTTTTTGTTTTTGTATTGGATGCAGAATACCCAAGACAGTATATAGATCTTTATACTATTCCTTTGTTGATGCAGCCTAAGATTGCATTGACTTTTTTGGCAGTTGAGGTGAGCCAATCCTTGGTGGAGCAATGTGGGTTAATTTGGAAATAAGCTAAATAAAAAACATCAGAACATGGTTCAACTTTTTAAAAGAGCATTCTAAATTCAAGGCAATTCTCTCCTGACTGGACTTCAGAATCTTCTTTGATCCCCAAGAGATGTTTCATATACTCAAATAAGGAAAAACAGAAGAAACAGTATTTTTTTCAGCTACAATGTTACAATGACCACATAATCAAGAATGGATGGGCAACTTTGAAAGGCCAGACTGATCCAACAAATGCATCAAACAACATGGCCAATAGGCCATAAAAAAAGGAGCAGCAAAAAATGTGATCAGTCCTATCAAAATCATTTAAACAATTTTAAATTCTCTCTCTCTCTCTCTCTCTCTCTCTCTCTCTCTCTCTCTCTCTCTCTCTCTCTCTCTCTCTCTCTCTCTCTCTCTCTCTCTCTCTCTCTCTCACACACACACACACACACACACACACACACACACACACACACACACACACACACACACACACGCAGGAGCAATAAAGTAAACAGTACAAAAGCCAGAATGCTCTTCACCATAAAGGAGGCATTACAATCTGATACAATCCTGCCTCAAGTACCAGTTTCTTCAAATTTCAAATGCTTGGAGCAAACCCTTTTGGGAACAGAGGAGTATATACAGTAGATAGAAATAAGCAATTTTTCACACTATTGCTGCATTTACCACTTAAATATAAAAGAAATTAATTTTTTGTCAAGTGTCAGTTATTCATATACTTCTGCCAGACACATAATACTGCCTTTCAAAATTATTTGCTTAAAATTCTGATGTCTGATAATGCGCATCACGGGACAAAACCTTTTCACTCAAGGTATCTCAAAAGAATGCATCAAAAATCCATGATGAATAACTCCTGTGGGAATTGAAAATTGGCAATTTAAAGACATTTTCTCACAAAACATTTCCTGATATTTGACTGTGGAGTACAGTTCAACATGGGCTACTTTCAAGTTAAATACATCTCCAAATATCTCCCTGGATTTTATGAACTTTTCAAGTATATTAAAAGTTCTTCCACTGTCGAAAAGGACTTGAGGAATCTGGTAAAGAATATCTGCAGGGCTAGGCCCCTCAACTTTTCAGTGACTGATGTCAAGTTGGCCACGCCCACCCAGTCACATGACCACCCAGTCACGACTGCCAAACCACTCCCACCCAGTCACATGACTATGAAGCCCCACCCACCATCACATGACCATCAAGCCACACCCACATATAAGCCATGCCCACATAACCGGTAGTAAAAAAATTAGAACACCCCCCCCCCTGCTGCAGGCAAAGAAATGGCAAAACCTGGGGGAAGAGCGCGAAGGGGGAATCTGCCTAGAATCAATACATAGTCACAAGTGAACTAAGTCCAATCCACTTTGAGTGCTATTGGCCCTTATCTAACGTTATGCAGGGGTCCACCTTTAGTTGAGAAGATTCTTGTGCATAGGCTTTAGTAATACTTCAGTTTAATTGAACCTTTGCATGTGGAGCTTGTATTTTGCCACCTGACAATATCCCTGAAATGATGACCCAATGGGACAGGGTTGGTCTAGTAGTTCCTGTATATAAAACTAATGCATTTTGATAACTTTTATTTTCCCCTGTTTCCATTACAAGCTCTTTTTGCCAATCCCACTGATTATTCATAGCATAGTAATAATTCAACAAGGAGAGGGGGGGACATTGTCATTGCACTTGAAGCAGAGCAATTAACAAAAGTAGACCTATGACCGGTTAGGGCCCACAGAGTTGGTCTCCTCCAGGTCCCATCGACCAAGCAATGCCAGTTGGCGGGGCCGAGGGGGAGAGCCTTCTCTGTGGGAGCTCCCTCCCTTTGGAACCAGCTTCCTCCAGAGATCAGGACCATCCCCACCCTGCTGGCCTTCCGTAAAGCAATAAAAACTTGGCTCTTCCGGCAGGCGGGGTGAAAGTGAGACCAACTAGACCAGATATGGGTCTCCCCCATTGGTTATGAATGTTAGTTGCTCTTTTTAATTTTTGTAGCTTTTAAATTGTTGTGTCTTTTTATATTGGAAAATGGATTGACATGTTGTGAGCCGCCCAGAGTCCCCTGGGAGTTGGGCGGCATATAAATCCATTTAAATAAATAAATAAATAAATAAATAGATTCCTGCTCAAATTTTATGCTATATTATTCCCCATCTTCCCCTCCCCACCCCTTAAGAATAAGTTTTCCAACAACAATCTCCTGTGTTGATCCTCTGGTGAAGACTGGGCCTGAGGAAGAGACAAATATGGTGATGTATTAATGAGAACTTATTCCCAGAGAGAGAAAGGGAAATTAAGAGAGAAGGGGGGGGGCAGCAGCTAGCAGAGATGTCAAACGCTTGGGGGAGTGGGGAGGCTGTCATGTGGTAGAGTGCAAAAGGAAGGAAGGCTGCTAGAAGAAAAACAGCTTTTTAATCATTTTTGTGCTGAATTAATTAACAAAGGATGAACACATACACGCCAGCAGTGTTAATAACGTAACTTCAAACACAGTAATACAATCAAAATTTAAAAAGGAGTAAAAAAAAGGAAAAAGGATGCCAAATTATGTTGCAGCCAGAAAAAACTCCTACAACTTTAAAAAGATTGCTTGAAAACTTCTTTGTGAGGAAAAAAAATCTAATTCAAATATGGAGAAACGTCTTATCAATAATCAGCTGCTGAAAATTAGATGTAGATTTCTCCTTCCAGTGTTATATAATAATGCTTTAAGACAGTATGTTTCAAATTTGACAATATTAAGCCGTGTCCCTTCAACTCCATGTATTACCCAGCCATGATGCTTTAAACCAAAACACATGCCTGGAAAAAAACCCCAGTTCTTTATATCTTGAAAATATAATGGGATATATCTAGGAAGAACATTTTCATTTTTAATGCTCAGCAATTATCCATGTTCATTTTAATAGTCCTGTTGGCCTCAAATCTCACAACAATACGACAATACCACCATGCTTATAAATTATTGCTTTGAGCTACAGTATATCTCCAACAGATCATAACCAAAGTTTATTAAACATTCTTCATTTCCAACAGGTGTAAAACAATTTTATGTTATTGTATTAACTTTATTTTAAGGTAAAATAAACCAATTTTATGGTATTTAAACTAGCCTTTCATTGTTTACCATGAAAAAGATCTAAGTGCACCTAAATTCATTAACTTTCTATAGAAACAGTTGCTAGTTTAAGAGCCACAGTCAAATACTCCAAAAGCTAGAAGCAATGTAGCATCTGGATGATATAAACCTGGATGATTTAAGCTAATTTTACTTTCAAGAAGCAATCCAATATAAGCCAAGTTAAGTTTTTAAATTGTTGTAAATAATTTAAAGTAGTTTCTCAAACTAAGCTGATCTGAAATAATGTCAAGAGAAGTTTACAAAAAACCAAAACAAAACAAAACAAAACCAGATCTAGATGCCATTTTTACACTAGAGTGATACCATAACATAATTCCAAAGAAAAGATGCTCAGACAGTGATAAGACTGAAATTTTTGGTAGTTAAACCCACCTGTCTCAATTGGTATAATGAAAATAAATACATTTTTCAATTATGAAAAATAACTAAATGCCTTGGGAAGTAAGGAATCTCTCAAAAAAGCATGGATTTGCTTGAAAGGAAAATTACTTTTCAGTAGCAGAAAATGCGCTTAAAAGAATAAAGGACATTGAGAACAACAATGGCTAGAAATGCAAGGACATAAGATAAAATATTTTTGCCCCTTTCCCTCTTTCATTCAAGAGGTTGCATTTGATGTGACCATTTACTTTTGCTTGTCTTCCAAAAAGCAAAGCAAAATCACATTATTTCTTATGCAAGAGTGGACTGCCATATTTTCTTGGAAAATCAGGAAAGGCCTGTAGATTGCTGGTTTAAGCCAAGCGCAAATCACTTTTTCTTCCATGAAAAAGAAAAGTCCAATTTTTCTTATCTTCTCCAGAAAAGTCCTTTGTATTTTTTTTTCTATTCACTGTTTACCTTTTCTGTAAATCTTTATGGGGATTGTAAACAATTTCTGCTTGTTTGTGAATAGGGATAAGCAACGATTAAGTTGGAATTTAGAATTTTATGTCTAAGGTGGAATAGAAAATGGCCACTGGGGTATTAGTAACAGTCTTCAATATTCCTGGTCACGGACCATAGCAGAAAGTTCCAACCTAGTTCAAGAAGATGTTATTTGTATGGAAAATATGCCACACCCTCCTGACATTTCGAAAGAGCCTTAATAGCTGGCTCTGCCAGACAGCTTGGGGACCCAATGGGGAAGCTTCCTATTTGAGGTAATTAATTAATTAACACCTAATCCCACCTCCCGGCCCCATGTCCAGCTCTCGCCTTTCTCATCTAGTTTTTAATCGTCAATTATTTTATCTGCTGTGTGTGATTTTAAAATCTTTTATGCTTTTAATGTTTTATGCTGTAAGAGGCCCAGAGTCGCTGGATACGAAATGGGCGGCAAATAAATTTTCCAAATAAATAAGAAATAAAATAAAAACATCTGCTTTTATAGCTAGCCGTATTATTGTTATTGTGAGAGAGTATAATACCTGTTACTACTCTTTAAAATATAAAGATTAATAAATCTTTAAATTTATTTCCTGACAATGAGACCTATTAATCAACAGAATAGCTTGCCTACAGAAGTTGTGGGTGCTCCATCACTGGAGGTTTTTAAGAAGAGATTGGACAACCATGAAATAGTACATCATCTCCTGCTTAAGCAGTGGGTTGGACTAGAAGACCTCCAAGGTCCCTTCCAACTTTTATTCTGTTAAATATTCTTTCACACAGGATAGTCATATCTATGAATAGATTATGCAAGTAGGATGAATCAGATTACATTTCTGAGTATGAAGAATCAAGCAAACAAAGTTTCCATGCAATTCTGCAGATTAACAATAAAATGAATTTAAAAATCCCGACTCTCTTTTATTTATGATAGGCAGGAAAATATAATCTAAATAAATCTAAAATAAACCCATCAGTGACTTCCATAAAAGCAGACCTGTCCAAGTGGACTTTGTTATGGCACAGATGGCAATCCTGAATAAAGTTTCCTAGTATCTATCTTTTTTTTTTGTATAATTGCAACACACACACCTTGTTTTTTCTCACAGAGATGTCTGACAAAGGACATGCAATTATGAAGTGTAGGGCTTTTCTTAAAGCTTCTACTGGGGAAATTTAAATAACCAAAATGATTATATATAAACCCCCCCTTTTTTTTAAAAGTAAAGTTCTTTAAAGTTCTGAATCGGGTAAAAGAGAAATTGAAAAACTCAAAAACAGATAAGGGATTAATTATGTTTCTTTTTAAAGAAACAATACTAACAAGGGCAATTAAAAAAATTAGATGTTTGCCAATCAACTGTGATGTTAAATAAGCCTAAATCACAGGCTTAGAAACAAAGGAAAATACTTGATATTTTCTCAGCAAATTTATTTATTTATTTATTTATTTATTTATTTATTTATTTATTTATTTATTTATTTATTTATTTATTTATTTATTTATTTATTTATTTATTTATTTATTTTGTGACATTTATATACCGCCTCACAGTGCAAGCACTCTCTAAGCGGTTTACACCAGTAAGCAATGTATATTTACATTGCCCCCAACAATCTGGGTCCTCATTTTACCTACCTCGAAGGATGGAAGGCTGAGTCAACCTTGAGCCGGTGAGATTTGAACCGCTGACCTGCAGATCAGTGTCAGCTAAAGTGGCCTGCAATACCCCACTCTAACCGCTGCGCCACCTCGGCTCTTCTGAAGTACCCCAGTACTTTTCCACTTTGCTACCAAGCGCCCCACCTCACAATCTGCCCCTGTTTGACTTATTCCTGGTTGCATTGAATATACATCTTTTCTGCTATTATATTTTTAGATTTCACATTCAATAAAACACTGTTGATTTCTATTGCTTGGGTTTCGATGTGAAGTTTCCCTCAGAATATTTGCCTTTAAAGGGGAGAGTATGGTTGAATTTATTGGCACATATAATTCCACGATGAGATAGTTTTATGTTATTTCCCTTCTATAGTAACTATTCAGTAGTTTATGAGCCAGGTACTCTAAATTTCCAAGGAAGTGCATTTAACTTTAACTTAACTGAATTGTACTATTAGATGCAGCACTTGGTTATAAACAGCTCATTATGTATAAAACTCTAAAAGACAGAAAACTGTTCTTATATTTTGATGCAGCATTTCAAATATATTTATATCTCAAAAAAATCTGCTGTTAAATTTAGTTCATGCTGAGGCACTGACAGTCTGAATACTTCCAAGAGCTAGACCAAGTTATTTCTGATACGCCAATCAGAGCTTGGAGACATTTTATTTTCACATCTATCAAGCACATTTTCCTTTTCTGGACTCAACCAAAGCCAATTCAAAGTTGCTTTAACTCATTCTTCTTCCAAGTTCCCCCCTCCCTTTAACATAGTTGACAGAGATTTGGTTCAAAGTGGAGAAGGCTGTACAAGCCGTATCTATTGTGAAAATACACTCAAATCCTCATGCAATGAAATAAATTTGAACTAAACACAAATCACAGTTAAAAATTTATTTATGGGACTTTCTGTACTGTTATAAACAAGGAGCCATTACAGGTTAGCATGTATCCTGATTTCAGGAAACTATTTCTTTCTATGTTTTATCCTTAAAAAGGTGTGGGGAGATCTTCCCCAAGAGATCCCTAAACTCTTACAGTGTTCACAAAATGGTAAAAAAATAAAAAATAAATTAAAAGCTCTAAGAAACAGTTAATTTATAATGGAGCTGCATTTTAGTCACTAGTAAGGATTGTATATTTTGTGGTCTGGTTTTAATTGAAGATTTTGTGTGTGTGGTTTACTAGCTTTCTACTTGCAAGGTAAGCATCCAGATGTCATAGTTTTACAGAGACACAATCTCATGTAGTAGCATTCTTTCTGGCAGTTACCCATTTTATCCTAGAATCACTTCCTAAAATCATATAATGTTATCTTAATGGGACTTCCAATCTTAACAGGAGATAATGATAAGGAAGAAAATTTGCTGCCAACCAAACCCCTTGCATTTTCTTCCATTAAAGAGAAGGTGAGAAGTGTCTTCTCAGACTGAACAACGACTTCCCTTTCTTTACCGCTCACAATAGCAATAGCAATAGCACTTAGACATATATACCGCTTTACAGTGCTTTACAGCCCTCTCTAAGCGGTTTACAGAGTCAGCAAATCTCCCCCAACAATTTGGGTCCTCATTTTACCCACCTCGGAAGGATGGAAGGCTGAGTCAACCTGGAGCCTGGAGAGATTTGAACTGCCAAACTGCAGTCAGCAGTCAGTCAGCAGAAGTAGCCTGCAGTACTGCACTCTAACCACTGCGCCACCGTGGCTCTCTTCACAAAGGAGAAATGCATGGATATTTGGCCGTAGCGTGAATTAATTCATTTCCTAAAGGGATGATCTTTCACGGACAGAGCAACTACATTACAAATAGCCCAAAAGGGTCTGCTTGTATAATAGTTTTATTTGTGAGTAGTGATTTACATCCATTGTGGGGAAAAGGTTAATGTTATTTTATTGCATATCTTCTTTTTAGGAAATTGGCTAGTCTTCTAATCGCATCTGGGAGTGCACAGAAGCTGTAAATACATGAATCAAATGTTCATTGAGATGATTATTACTGAAAAAATGGGGCGGGGAACCCTTGGGAAAATAGTACAATTGAAGCTTCATTATATCTTCTTTCCTAAAAGCTAATGGATGTTACTATCCAAAATGAATAATGAATAACGGAACTGTTAAAAGAATCACATCAAAATATCACTACAAAAGAAAGGAGTTGGTCTGTTACAAAATTGTAAACCATTCATCATTCCAAAGGATCTCCTAGAAAAAGCCCATTTCTGGAACTGAAAATGTTGATACAATTCCTACAACTTTTTTTCAAAAGAAAAAATATTCATTTGAAAATATTAAGACTGGCTACAAGTGTATGGATCCTGGATGGGAAATACAGAAACTTTAGAATTCTGGAGCCTTTTTCTTCTGTCTCCGGAGAGAACAGTCTTGTGGTTTTTTTAAAAAAAAAATCCTTTCAAAAAAGATATTTTTGGAGAAATTCTCATGGCTGATATGTAGAGTTCTTGCACTTAACTAATGATGAGAGGACCAACATGTGTTGTGTGAGTGATTGCCTTTTACTGGACAATCCTCTCTTCAGCAGCCCACAACCTGCCAGACTGTGGTGCTTTGCTTAAATCCCAGGAGAAACAACAAAGCAGAGCTCCTTAAACTGGTCTTTTTTCACTGGTGGTGCTATTGGCATTGCTAATGGACAATAATGCCTTCCTTTGGGAGATAGTGAGGAAAATCACTCCTTTCTCTGGAGAAACAGAAAATGTTCAATCAATTTCTCTGCCTTGTAGGAAGTTAGCACCCACCCCCTCCTAGAAAAATGAAATATCCTAGGAAACATTGAAAAAGGAAAGAATATGTTTCCCTGAATGAGGAAAGGAGAAACATGTTTTAAATACAAAGCAGCTTCTTGCAGTTCTATGCCCCCCCCTCCTTCAGCTCCAGGGTGATGGGATTAAGATCTTCCCCCTTAGGACATCAGAGGATTAGCCCTCTACCACCTGGAAAATTACCAGCAATCAAACAAACTTGGGAGACAGCCTAAAAGCTAGCTAAAAACCCCGCCCCTAGGGGGGTTCTGACCACCAATTGGAGGGCATTACATACACAGGAACAGGAAACTAAGAGGTGGGGCCCAACAGAGGTCATAAAACCAAGGGACTCAGCATCTTCCCTCCCCTTTTTTTCTCTTCACCCACATCTGGAAGCATGTGATCTACCTTTTCTGTACAGGGGCTCATGCCATGTGCTCCTGTCCACCATTAAACCTTCTTTCCAAGCAACTTCCATGAACCCAGTGTTCTTTTTCCCCACTTGGAACTGAACCCAGAAGGATATTCCTTACAACAGCCTAAAAATTAAGTGGAGGGTTTGAAGAATCTCTGGTCATTTTACAGATTGTTTTTTTCAAGAGAATCTAATGAAACTTTACCATGACCTTGCCTCTTTTAATTTGGTACAATAATTATGCTTGTTTATGTGGATTTCTTTCCCCCCCCTGTGTTGTTGCTAAGAGTCGACACCAACCTGAGGGCATATATTAAATCAATCAATCTGGACTAGGTAAGTATCAGTTTTCAAATTTAAATCTGCAAAGAGGTATCTAATGAAGTCATTACATGTCATATTATGGATATGGTTTGTCATCTTGTCCCAGGATTATAAAAGCATAATTCTTGGCAAATGTGTTTCTATTGAGACCACGGTGCTCATTTTTTACTGCAATCAGAGAGAGAGAGAGAAATTCTCATACTGGTGCCAATGAAATACCTTTTACTGCCAATTGTAGCACAGAGGCAAATTTTGTGATCAAAGTTCCCTTTGTGTGCACTATAGTTCTGATAGAAGCTTTAATACTTAAAACACGAAGCCTAACATTCACGTTAATAAAAATGGCATGTCCTTGAAACTTAAAGACCATTTACAGGTTTTGTCCTTTTTTATGATTCCAAGTCACTGGCATTTTATTTGACAGCTTAGACATGATTCAGTATTTGCTATGGCCATTACACTGGTACCTTGAGTATCATTTCTGCAAATGGTTCTGCTATGCTTACACATGTGTCTCGCCACATCTCCTGATGCTCTAATTTGATTACAAAAGCTGCTTCCTAGCCATCTGACTATATCTAAATGAATCTCAAATTCCCTAAGGATTCCTCAAGAGCTATTAGAGAGAGAGAGAGAGTGAAAGTCCTCTATTGACTGCTGCTACTTTTAATGGATTCATTACATCAAATTCATTGTGACCTCTACAATTCTACTGCGAAGGTTAATCCTTCAAAATGCAAATGCAACACTTGGGGCCCAAGATGGTAAAAGCAGAAGCATAGAAAGTTGCTTTAATGAGGTCAGCGTATCAGCTCATGTAACCTGCTCTTATTTCCTCTAATTGGGTATGAGGTTTTAATTTTACTTCTTTGGACTGGAGATGCCAAGATTGAATCTATGACCTTCTGCCCATAAAGCATGTGCCCTGATGAATGAAGACGAATATACATGTCCCAGGATAATGTTGCAGGATCTAATCTGGGTCGGTCAACTGGACCAAAGGTTTTGTCTTCCAAGCTTTTGATCTCATGCTGGAGCCCATCTTCAGGGAACTTTTCTCTAGACATGTGCCCGGTCTCTATGAAAGAGTCCTTCTTACAAGCAAGGATATGAAAAGACTGCTCCTAGTCAAGAAAACGGGGAAGACTACTTTCAGAAGATACTATTACTGCCACTCTACTTCTATAGTTTATCTTTCATACAATGCACTCAATTCAACATACATTTTAATTATCTTTAAAAATGGTCTTGAGATGGTAAGTAAAGCTGAAACATTATTCATGGAGTAAACTGGGAATGGAGTCTGAGTCTCCCTAATCTAATTCCAAGACCGTGACTAGAACATTGGCTCACACCAGAGGTAGGTTCCTGCCGGAGCTGCCCAATACGCAGCTCTGGTAGGGAGCAGCGGATTTCGCAACCGCTCCGGAGCCCTCTCTGCCAGTCCACCCGGCGCATCGCCATTTTCCCCCCGTCATTTTCTGTGATTTTCGGGCGATTTTGCTTCATGCGCAGAAGCAAAATAGCATCAAAGTCTTGTGAGGGGACGCATGCATGCGCAAGAATTTGGTGCGATTTTGCCTCTGCGCATGCCCGGAAGCAAAATCGGGCTGAAATATCACATGCACGCGCGTCCCCTCGCAAGATTTCGGCGCGATTTTGCTTCTGTGCATGCGCAGAAGCAAAATCGCGTGAGGGGGCATGTGCACCCCCCCGAAATGTGGAGATGCGTGCGCTCCGGCAGCCCTGGCTCACACACTGTTAAATCCTACTCTAATCAGAAAGTTCTTGTATTCATATAGCATGCTTTGCCTCCCCCCCCCACAAATAGCAAACAAATTATGGCTTAATGAGAAGGTTCACTTCACACAGCATGCTAAGATAATACCCTCAAGTTGTTAGATTGGGAATTAGCTCTCCATCATTGTTTGCGTAAGAAGGCAAGGTGAACAAATAACAAAATGTGTGTTCCAATACAAAATGTGTTCAATTTGTACTTGCAGCATGATAGCACACCAAGTATTAAGAAGATATAGCTAACCTTATGACCTCGCAAACAGCATTTCTTCATTTTGATGAAAGGTCATCTTGTTATGGCCTCTCTCCAATGCTCTTTTTAAAGACAGAAATCTGAATATGCTCTATTATGCGATAACAGACTAAGAATGAGTGACATACAGCCCTCTGGAGCTTACCACCTGTCTTACCTCAATCCAACCAAGAGAAAAAGGACTCAGAAAATGATAATTGTGTCCAAATTTGCATTTGCAGATTTAGTGTCCTTTGACTTGTCATCTCATGTTAGGCTTATCCAGCAACACTAAAGTAATTGCTTATCATATGGCACTAAAACTAACAACCACTGTAAATTGCCATAAAGCATCAGGCAAAGGAGTTAATATTAACTCATAATTATTAATGATTATCATTGCAAAGCAATTTCATCAGCTGGTTTCACTGATTTCCTATGTAAGAAATGCAAATGTCATTGTGCTTGTACAAAAGTTAAAAACATATTCTCTTTGCTATGGAAATGCAATGGAACACACAGCATCAAACATCGGTCTCCCCCTCCAACTCCCCTCCTCAAACTACTACGGTAATTGAAACATACTCCTGTTTCTACACCTGTTCTCAGTTCTTTAAAACAGAATGATGGGAAAAATGAGCCTATCCTCTCTTTTACAGAAAACATGCAATCATTTAATACATAAAACAAAAAGAGGTATCGTTCAAGCAAACATGTAATTTGCCTTCTGCTCTTCAGATAACTCTGGCAGAAGGGACTCAATCATTGCCATCACTTTGCAAAATGCCTTTTTTTTTGACCAGAAAAAAAAGCCCAATGCCTGTTTGTGGAATAGAGTTGTGTATACCACTGCAATGGGAAAAGGCAGCATTGAAGTAGAAGTATATATACACTGGGCTGAGTTTCTTGACTCATGAGAGACGGCACCTGCTTTATTTTATAGCTTGACTCCAAATATGGAAGCAACCAGGCCCTATAACTATTTCTGTATAAGATATACCAGATCATTTGTCTCCAGGGGCTTATAGAGCCTACTGAAGTCAAAATTTGAGACTGTCATCTCATGGAGGGCTCTATTCTATTCTGATTTAGCCGATACTTTTCAAATTGCATTCTTTTCAAATCCAATCTGGGAGAATTTATGAGTTGAATCCAAAATATCTTGCATGCAAAACATGTGTTCTATTAATTTTCTCTCTCCAGATCTTTGCCATCTTAACAGGACACGAATCTGCATTCTATTGCATGTCCTGCACCATTTATTTTACTTCTGCCCCTGCAATCTCTATATAGTTACAGGACAGCTGTCATTTGGGATTATATCCTAGTTTTCTGTATCATCCTTGTCAACTTTCAAATTAAAAGATTTGTGCAAATCAGGCCAAAGGGGATGCAGTTATGAATTACATTAGGATGAGCAAGATCTTAACATACCAAGAGTGAAGGTTTTTTGGTGACTTGGAATCAGATTTTGTTTCTTGTCTCTTGGACTGCAAGGAGATGAAATCAGTCAATCCTAAAGGAAATCAACCTTGATTCTTTTTGGGAAAGACAACTACTAAAGCTGAAGCTTACCGTATTTTTCGAAGTATAAGACACACCTTAGTTTTGGGGGAGGAAAACAAGGGAAAAAGGCCTCTGCCTCCAAGCAATTTGCCAAACAGCACAGATGATATACACTGTTTGCTGTGTATTTCTGTGCATGTGTGCCTGACCCATAGAAATAGCAAAGAATTGGAGAAATGTACATTATGCCAGAAAGTTTTCTTAAATGTAGTCACACTAACTCTTCCCAATTATTTAAATAGATCTACTCCAAGGTAACTAAACTCTAATACTAAACAGGACACTGTTACATTTCATACTATACTTGTACAGAGCTGTTAAAATTAATTAAAATTTCTGGGAGTATACATTATTCTCTATTATTGAAAAGAAGATACAATAGCACTGGGCCTCTTCAGAGCAAGCATTTATTTTAAAAAGCTTCTTTATTTTGTTAACTTGTCTAGATTTACAGGGATCTCCAACCTTGGCAACTTTAAGACTTGTAGACTTCAACTCCCAGAATTCCACAGCCAGCAAAGCTAACAAAGCTAGCTGTTGAATTCTGGGAGTTGAAGTCCACAAGTCTTAAAGTTGCCAAGGTTGGAAACCCCTGGCTCTAGAACAATAATAAAGCAGTCTTTAAAAAATAAGTCTAATAATTTGAACATTCTACAGACATTTATTCACTTACCCCCTTCCTTCCAGTTCAGCAAAAAATAAAAATCTGTGTGTCCCTCCCAGCTAGTTGCCTCTTTGTAGTTAGTTTCACTTTCATTTTTCCAGGTGGCAAACCTAATCAGCTGTAGATCGGGAAACTGCTACTGACTTGCTTGGCTTCACAGGCTCTTCCCTCTTTCCTGCAAGCAGGTAAATTGCTGGAAGACAGAGGCCAAAGGGTGGGGGTGGGGGGGTGGCTGCATTCGGTGTATAACCCAAGTTTTCACCCTCTTTTTGGGGGTAAAAAGGTGTGTCTTATACTCCGAAAAATACGGTAAATACTTTGGCCATGTAATGAGAAGAGAGGACTCATTGGAAAAGACCCTGATGATGGGAAAGATTGAAGGCAAAAGGAGAAGGAGGCAGCAGAGGATGAGATGGTTAGATAGGGTCTTGACACAATGAACATGAATTTGGCCAAACTCTGGGAGATAGGGGCGCCTGGTGTGCTATGTTCCATGGGGTTGCAAAGAGTTGGACACAACTTAGCGACTGAACAACAACAACCATTTGCTTCTCTCTAATGCTCCAGCTGACTATGAAAACACCTGAAAGTCATATCATTTTCTGTAAGCCAGACACGGGGAAAAGATCCTGAACATAACGACTTTTGGCTTGGTTAAAGTGATCATTTTTTCAGTATGCTACACATCAAGTATAAGAAATGACTGAATGTGCCATCATGTCAGCATTGACTCTTAGCAATCACAAAGGTAGAGCTTCTCCACATGGTCTCTCTAGCTCCACATTTATTTATTTATTTATTAGTGACATTTATATACCGCCTCACAGTGCAAGCACTCTCTGGTGCGGTTTACACCAGTAAGCAATGTATATTTATATTGCCCCCGACAATCTGGGTCCTCATTTTACCTACCTCGGAAGGATGGAAGGCTGAGTCAACCTTGAGCCGGTGAGATTTGAACCTGTGGATCAGTCTGCTAAAGTGGCCTGTAGTGCCCCACTCTAACCGCTGCGCCACCTCGGCTCCAGGCCTTCCAAGAGTGCCATCTCCACTGTAACTGAGTCCATCTACTTCGCTGCTGGCTGTCCTCTTCTCTTTTCTTCAATTGGAAAAAATATACTATTTCTTTAAAAATATTGCGACCTAAAAAAAACCCATGATTTGATGGTCTGAGTGCATCAGCCTCTAGCATCAGCTTCCAAAATGAATTAAGGGCATTAAAAAAGAAGTTTGAAATATCTGTCCTAAATACACCTCCTTATGAATGCAACCTCTGGATAGTTTGATTTTAAACAACACATTTGGAACCTGCTGAAAATGCCATGTGAAAAAAACCATATATCATCCTCTAAAATAAACTTGAGTGACCTGAAAACTTCTAGCTAATTGCCACAATCATCAAGCAATTTTTTTTAACAACCAGAAGGTTGCTTACCCAGAAACCTGGCTTAAAAGTGATTCCTTGGCCCTCTCTCCCTTCTTATGCCACATGCAATAAAACAAGGTACAAAATAAATATCTTTGCATTTACCAGTGAAAACTCTACACTGTGTCAAAATTACTTGCACAATGTCACACCTGCCAATATTTCAGAAACCTGGCTCTTTCCATGTACTTTGCCTAGCACAATGTGGTTTGTTTGTTTGTTTGTTTGTTTGTTTGGCTTTACTCTTCCCGCTTTCCCCACCTGCATATAATTTGCTTCTCAGAACAATCGCCATATAGGTCTAACAGTGCAAGACATTTAAATAATTTCTTTGTTTACATCATTATGTTTACGCTGAGAAAAGAGAAGTTTTTACAGCCCACTTTTTGGGAAAGGCTTCAAAGGCCACATTCCAGTTTTGGTGAGACCATAGTTAAAGAAGAATCCAAAATAAACCAGGAGTTGCTTTCTCTGGCAAGCCTGCTTAGAAATAAGAGAGTGTATCAGTAGAATAAGCTACTCCTCTGAATGATTATTCAGGAGTGAAAAATCATCCTGGGAAATGATTACTGAATCCATTGAGATTCTTCTGTGGGCTGATTAAATACTTCGTTTTATCCCTGCAATTATACTAGTACAATTATGAACATAGCATGCCTATTCAGATATGGACCAACTAGGCTGAAGGTTATGATGGTAGAAGGGCTGAAACCCTCTTCAACTGAAAGAAATATGTAAATTATTTAATAAAATAATACTGACTGCATTTGCAACTTTGTGGCAGCTTCTAAAAGCAAGATACATTTTACTTCCTTCCTTTTATAGTTATTTATAATACATAAAAGTCATAAAGAAAAATGCATTTATAATTTGCACCTGAAATTGCATATTCTGGAACTTTATCAGGGATAGCTACCGTAGGCTGATCTCCCAACCTCTTTGTCTAGTTCCTAACCATTGCTCAAGCAAATAATAAATCTTGAGATTGTGGATGCAAAGAGGAAACATGAATTTCTATTTTCTGAATCGCCCAGAGGGCATTCTCCACTACAGGGCAGCATCTCCTCCCAAAGCTAATAAACAGAATATAACTTTAATGAACTCTCCAGGGAGATGGTGTCCTAATTCCCAGACTAAACTGGGAGAGTTCAGCCCCATTTAACTGAAAATAAAATATTGAAAGAAAACCTTATAAAATAAATAATAAAATAAAGCTAGGTATTAGAACTCAGGAAACCACTCTAGGTGAAGATGAAAAAAATAGAAGAAAATCTCAATAGTTCACCTCCACAGACATGGCATAACTAGGAGCCTGAAATACCAGAATATCCTCCACAGGGAGATTCTAGACTTTGAGATGTGTCAAAATAATATCAATTTAGGGTACCAACATTGATATATTTACATTACTAGTATTACTTTCTGGAAAATCTGCTGACCAAAAACTAAACTAACCTTCAGTATAAAGGAAAGGTTAAATCTAAATATCATCAAACCTTATAGAACATTCATAATTTAGGTTGAAAAGACGGTGTCCCCAGTTTTGACAACTTCTTAACCAATCTTGTGGCCACCAAGGAACAGTCTTCAGTATGAATAAACTCACCAACTCATTCAGAGGGGAAATCCCATTAGTGCTGTCAATACTGAAATTGGATTCTGGGAAGGGAACCTATGAATCACAAAAAGATAAAGCAGGATACATTTTTCAAAAACCTACTGAAATGCGAATGAGTAGAAAAAGCCCTTTTCCGCCTTGAGGGATAAAACATTATTAAGACAGGTGGCCAGATAGTGAAAATATTCAACCCTCTGACCCCCCAAGGAATGCCAGAAAAGAGCATTTGGAACCTGAGGAATGAGCAGTGGGTATTCCTAAAATGAATGATAGAACTGAATATTATGATTGTTATGAGATTATTTTGACACTATTGTACATGATTAAACAGTTTGCATCATAATATAATTTCTGAAATTTGCTAAATTTGATTTGAAAACCTCTAAGATTCAATTGACTGAAGTGACATAAAAGCTCTACATGGGGATACCCTTGAAAAGTATTCGGAGACTGCAATTGGTGCAAAATGTGGCTGCGCGAGCTTTGGTGGATGTCCCTAGATACACCCACGTAACTCCCATACTCCGCCAGCTGCATTGGTTGCCCATTGGTCTCCGGGTGCAATTCAAGGTGTTGATTATCATTTTTAAAGCCCTACATGGCTTAGGACCAGGCTATCTCCGGGATGCATCCTACCTCATACTTCCCTTTGACCGGTCAGGTCCCACAGAGTGGGTCTCCTCCAGGTCCCTTCAACCAAACAATGTCGGTTGGCAGGACCTAGGGGGAGAGCCTTCTCTGTGGGAGCTCCGGCTCTCTGGAACCAACTACCCCCCATTCCCACCTTGCTGGCCTTCCGGAAAGCCATTAAGACATGGCTCTTCCTGCAGGCGGGGTGATGTGACCGCTGAACATCTTAGGTCTCCCCCAGGTATGAATGTGTTGTTGGGTTTTTAATTTTTTTAAAATTATTAATGTTTTAAATTATCATTATTTTTTGCTACTGTTTTTAAATATTGTTCTTATATTTTGTTGTATGCCGCCCTGAGTCCCAAGGGAGTAGGGCGGCATATAAGAACAGCAAATAAAATAAATAAATAAATAAATATCATGAATTAAAACTGACAACCAATGAGTTAAGATCTTAAATGTGTGTCTTATAGTCTTCAAGATGAGATTGATTCAGTAAAAGATCTTTTTCTCCATGTTTATTGGACACTCAAGGGAATTTTACAAAATGATTTATACTAATTTATACGAAATTTATACAGAACTTAACTTTATATGATTTTGGAGGGGGAAAAATAGTTTTAAAGATGTGAAAACAATTGTGCATTTTGTACCCCAAATTTGAAACCTATCAACGTATGAAGAATTGTGGATCATAAGATGTGGCCAAAATTATTCTGTGATGGTGAAGTGCTTTGGAAACAATGGTTTTTATATATTGTTGGGGGTACAACAATATAGAAAAACCATTGTTTCCAAAGCAATCCAGATAACTGAAATAACTTATTTTTGCAAATTTATATTATTTGTGAGATTATGCTTTGATATTTCCATCAGCGTATGTCAAGTGCATAATTACATAAATTGTAAAAAATTATATTAAAAAGTCATCTACTAAATCATTTGTATTAATTTTCATCAGTAATACTCATTTACATCACTTGCGTAATTATGTAGAAATTATGTAAAAATTAATTATGCTATAATGCAAATGGTATAAATAGAAGCTATTGGTGTAAATTGACACAAATGAGATAATTTCAGATTTAACTGGTATTTGTAGTTAACAAAAACCCTTCCCCTAAATGATCTGTTAAGGCTGTCCGTTAAAAGCACAAAACATAATACAGCATGTTGGATTATAAGTGTGGAGACCAGGGGCGGGTTCCTAATTTTGTTACTACCACTCTGTGGGCGTGGCTTATTTTGTGGGTGTGGCTTGCCGGCCATGTGACTGGGTGGGCGTGGCTTCTCGGACTGCTGAAGGGGGGGAACTGAGATAGGTCCTGCCGCCCATTCCCCCTTCCCTCAGCAGCTCGAGAAGCCTCGAATGTACAAAAATGCCTAGGATCATCACCCTGCGTTCGTGGCTTCTTGGACTGCTGAAGGGAGGGGAATGGAGATAGCTCCTGCCGCCCATTCTTTCAGAGTCTCACATGCTCCCTCAGCCATCCTCCCCTGCTTGGACTCACTGTGAGGTAGGAAGGCAGTGCATGCGCAGTGCCGGAAGCTCGGCTTCTGGGCATGCACAGAAGAATTTTTTTAAAAAATTAAAAAAACAATTTTCTTAAAAATGGCGGTGCCCAGGCACCGGCAACCGACCGCACCGGTACTGTGATGTCACCAGTGAGCCGCTACCGGTGCTATAGAGTAGACCGCACCTGTAGGAACCCACCACTGATGGAGACCTATGTCCACAATCAGCCATGGAAACATATTGGGGGGGGGGGGGTTTGGGTCCTCACTCCCTAGTGAATCTACCCCATAGATAGGGGATAAATTTAACCTAGTCACCCTGAACTCTTGGAGAAAGGACAGGATATAACTCTAACAATTACATCCTGCAGTGTTATTTTCCAAGGGAACACAATGTATAACCTAAGAAACCCTGTTTTCACTCATTTGATTTTTCTTATCTATATCATTTACAGTAGATGACTGACACATTGTGACTTTATTGTTCTGATAAAACCTAAAATACAACTCTATCACAGTTCTTATTATATTTCTTTTCAGCCCATTTTAATGGCTCAGACTTGAGACAAAACATCAGTTTGTAGTTTTCAAAAGAACTTAAAGGGAGCTGGATTCTGAGAGAAATGGGAAAATCAAAAGCCATTGAGGGCTTAACTCTGAAAATCCCAGCCATCAGATCCATGGGATTAACTGCTTAGTTTCCCTTGCCAGTCTCCATGCCATCAAGCCCTTGATATTTATGCTGGCATTATTAAGAAAGCAGCACTTTGTCTTTGTGAACAATCTCCATGGAATCAAAATCATTCCACTGGCGTCTTTTTCAGATGCTCTCCCAGATATTGCAGTCACTCCCAGCATTTTCAAATGCAAACTTTGGTTGTGGGCTTTTCTTTCCTGTATTTTACTAAAAGGCAGAATTGGCTTGCTTCTCTGCTGTCAGGAAAAATTATGGAAATATTCCAAATGGAATACTTTGCAATCCATAGAATAGACTCTGTTAATCTATGTTGGAACCCATGCGATGCAAACCTCACTGACAGAGCCAGCTTTCCATGCCTGGGGCAACTAGTCCACTGCCTATTGCCAGCTCTTTAAGATCCTGCCAGAACAGCAACAAAGGGTGAAAATCACACTCACCCCTATATTGTAAGCATGGCTACCAAACCCTGTAGTGACAAAGGTCTGGAAAATTACCTGGAGCAATAGTGTGCCTGGTTCTAGGATTGTTTTTTAAATGACGCAAACCCATTAAGACAGTTAATCAATCCCATAATAAAATACAACCACTCTACCCTTAATGAATAATTTGCAAAGTGGACAAGGGACGGTTGCTAAACTGCTTTACTTCTTTTAGATTTGCTTTTCTCGATTGGACACAGCCGTAGTTTTCCTCAAACTTAAAAGTTGATCAAGTAACTTGGTAAAAGTGTAACAATTATAAATATTCAGCACAAAGTCATAATGTTTTGAATGTTTAGTGAACTTACCTTGCTAACTCAGTAATCTTTCCAGCCTTTCAAAGTTATCTCAAAATTATTATACTGCAGATGGCAAAAGGGTATTTAAACACTACTATGGACACTTGGCGAATTTATAGATGCTCTGCTTTGGATGCATGGCTTGATTATGTCCATACTGACAACTGAAATCTCTGTTTTGCCATTCAGGCCTCTATCACACATGAGCATTTGAAGGTTTCTTTGTTAAAGTTATCTATGTACAAGTGTCTGGAGCTTTTAAGAAGCAGCAAGAATATAAGGGCAAGGAACACAAAGCTATGATAGTGCATAGTGTTCTTATAAAATGTAAAATCCATGATACTCAGTCTCTGTAGTCATGTGTATATTACTGCAGCCTTAAAAAAACTACCGTATTTTTCGGAGTATAAGACGCACCTTTTTCCTCCCTAAAAGTGGCTGAAAATTCAGGTGCGTCTTATACTTCGAATGTAGCTTTTTTCCAGCCCTAACTAGGTGCTAACAGATCTTCCCAGCTCTTACCTTGCAGGCTTTTTCATTGTTACTCTCTCCAAAGAATGTTTTTCCAGCCCTAAGTCTTTGCAGGTTTTTTTTTCATTGCTCTACTTGCTCCAAAGAAGTTGTTTTCTAGCCCTAACCAGGTGCTAACGATCTTCCCAGCTCTTACTGGCTTGCATGTTCTTTCATTGTTACTCTCTCAGAAGAAGGTTTTTTTAAGTCCTAACCAGGGGATAAAATAATGTGCTGAAGCTGACCAGACTAAGGATGCTAGCCAGATGAATACCTGGTAGGCAGATTGTTTTCCCCTATTTTCCTCCCCAAAAACTAAGGTGCGTCTTATACTCTGGTGCGTCTTATACTCCGAAAAATACGGTACATATATTCATTTTTGTCTTATCTCCCTTTTTTATTGCATACCATTATTTTATATTATGAAGTCAGGCCTTGAGAGGACTGGCAATAAAGTGCAAAACACTGTTTCTCTCCTATTCTTTCTAGAAGTCAATTCAGCTGGCATCTACTAACACAAAAGTAAACAAAACAGGTCAATGTAAGACCAAGAAGGGGGCAGTATCCTCAGAGGAATTATTTTAAGATTTGCAAAATTTAAAGGAGCCACATAAACTACCTAGACATATTGAACAGAAACTGAATTATGAACAAGGCCACAGAAGACTGGATGTCTAATAAGAGGGGGGAGCAGGAAGGAGTTGGAAGTTAGCATCCTAGGATGGACCCTGAGAAGAACACTCCAGACAATATTTTCTTGTCTGCAGAAGCTCCCTCTCTCAAATCCCATTCTTGGCAAGCTGTCCTTCCTGTGGAATGAATGACCTTTCCAACATACCCTATCATATCTTATTCTTGTTACCACTGAAATTCTCCTGCCATCCATCTCTACTCCTTTTAGAATATACAAAGCTGCTATTTTATATTATAGCATCCTAATTTTTTGAAGGTTTTTTTTCCTTACTAGTTTCTGAAGTGGAATTATAGATTTTTAACAGTAACAACAACAACAAATCTGGTGTTCTAATGCAAAGCTGAGCTTGTCATTGTCAAAAACCATTTTTGGGTAAAGATTACTTAGAAGGGATAATAGAATGCCAATATGATTTTATCTTGGAGCTGGTATCATCCAGCACCAATAAAAAGGACAAAGTTGAGCAATTGAAAGTTGAAAAACAAAGTTATTCTTCTTGTCTGGTAGAAAAAGAAAGCTACCTTTGTGCATTTGTATCTATAGGGTGTGAGAGGCACGTGATGGCTCAGCAGTTAAAAGATGCTGGGGTTGTCGGCTGGAAAGTCAACAGCCCAGGTTAGAGACCCGATTGCTGCATGACAGGGTGGGCTTCTATTACTTGCCCCAGCCCCTGCCCACCTAGCAGTTCAAAAGCATGTAAATGTGAGTAGATAAATAGGTGCAACTTTGGTGAGAAGGTAGCCGCATTCCATGTGCCTCGGCCAGAGGTGGTTGCTTCTGGTTTGGACCGGTTCTATAGAACTGGTAACGGGAATTTCCCCCGCTCGCCGAACCGGGAGCGATTGCCGGCTAGCCACACCCCCGAACCAGTTCTCTCGGCAGCACTGTAGGCGCTGCCATCTTGTTTTTGGCTTCTGCGCATGCGCGTCCTTGCAGCGCAGCCATGCAGCGCGCAACGCATGGGCGCCCACGTGGTGTGGGAGGAAGCGAACCGGTGGTGAGGTAAGTTAGAGCCCACCCTTGGCCTTGGCGTATAGTCATGCTGGTTACATTACCACAGAAGTGTCTTCAGACAATGCCGGCTCCCTCAGCTAAGAAACGGAGATGAGTACTATCCCCTAGAGCCGGACACAATTGGACGGGGAAAACCTATTTACCTATTGGTGTAGATACATACAGATACATGCATATATTCATCTATTCTAATGATTACTGGAGGGTGAGGGTTTTCCCCCCTATTTCTTTCATACAAACAGAGCAGATAAAAAGTTCTTCATCTAAAGCACATAACATTTCACAGCACTAATTGCAGTGGGAAGGCAGCCATCGACTTTCTGCTGTGCATTAATTACACTGATCAGATGGATACAGGAAAAGGAGGTGCAGCTCAAAATAGACTGCAGGTTACCCATCCCTCTATCTTTTAAAAACCATCTTTTAAGAGTCTAATTATAATGCAGGTAATCAATATTTTGAATTTGTGTGAACATTATGTTAAGGCATAAATAATTTAAAAGATTATTTGTTGCGTGAAGCCAGTCCAAATTTATTTACATTTACAACAGGAGAGTAAAACTGATAATGAAATAATTAGGATGAGGATTCGTAGAATTTAATGTTACCTTTTGCACAAAGGAGAGAAATAAATGAAGTAAAAGGTACATTAATTTGGAAGGACTATATCCATAGGCCAAAGATTGCGGCAGATCTAATGACAAAGTAGCCACTGTCCTGTTTCAGGCCCTCTAAGTGGGAAAATAAAATTCAACTATTTAATGGTTTTAAGCAGACAAATAAAATTAGCTTTGTTGAAAGAGGAGTAAAGAATTGATCAATTATTATTTGGTCCTCTAGTATTTTATTAGATATGTGGGAAGATATCATCCTCATCAATATACTTTTTCAACATTTTATGTGTTAGAAAACAATGAATCATTGTGTAAAGGAGTCATGAGATGTTTTAGGGAGGGGAAGGATACCATATATTGATGCACATATATTTTGATGTAATGCTATAAAGCTTAGAATAATGTGATCTACTTTTTTAAAATTCCAGGAAACATTATTGAGGGCACTAGGATGGAAAAGGCTCTTCTACATCAATATGGAGCAACTTAAGGGAATACAGTGTCAGAAACAGCCTTCCTTCACAGATGGATACAATCATAACTAATTTTAAACCCTTGAGATCAAGTCTGATTAATCACTGAAAATATTAAATGCCAATTGCAGGAAGGAGTGTTGCATATCCATAATGGCTTCTGTGCCCAAACATGGCGATGATTATACATAATTCATAGTAGGTTGTTAGACTCCCATAAAAAGACATTGGCAAACAATTGACAAGCTGCTGCCAAGAAAACTACACGATTGTGCCCATGCTATCACCAGAAGTTTAGCTCAATTCAAGGGCACTTTTTGTTTTCTTTGAGTCACCCCCTTGAAGTTGAACTTCAGACTACACTTGGCTTGCAAATCGATGCCTGGTTCAGTATAAAGCAGCAACGTTTTAGGGTATCAAGCTCACACTGGCTGTCCTACTACTCATTAAACGCATAATACTGCACTGCACTTAATAGTTCTCCATCCATAAAACAGAAAACAAAAGCCAATCTCAGGCCCCTCCCCTCCCAAAAAAGGGTTCCTGCTGCAAAGAGATCTTAACCATTAAAAGGTAATTGTAGAAATCCAAAAATAAGTAAATATTCATAATTCATTGGGTAAACAAAAAAAAGACTGCATTCCTTAAGTTCTGGAAAGGGAGACAGGATTAAGAGTTTCAGGCTGTCTCCTCCCTAACTCAGTCTAAGAAGAAAGGGAGAAAAAGCACAATCAGGCATGGAAAATGTTATTAATATAGCCTATCTCAATAGAGTTTTAGTCTTCCGGTGCAGTTGGTTTCCTATTATAGGTCTGACAGTCATAGAAGAAAATAGAAAGTCATTTTTATTTAGTTCCATGATAAAGGGGCACAAAGAGAAAACACAAACAGACTGTGATTTGCTGCAATATTGCTAAGGCATATTGCACAGAGCCTTGTTTTTCATTACTAAACTGAGCGCCTGTATTTAAAGTTAATTATGTTCAATTATAAAGTTATATAAGTGTATTTGAAACACAAACATGCTTACATAATATTTGCATTAGATAATTACATATAGAATTGTAACTACTTACTGTCGTAACAATATATACTTCATCTTTTTTTCTTTTTACTTATTTTTAAATACCTGATATATAATTTTTATAGTTTAAATAACTTTGTTCTGTTTCATCTGTTTTATTTTTCTATTATTTTAAGAACAATTTTAAAAAACTGAAGGCCTGAACTGACTTTTTCCAAATTTTGCAAACAATGACAGTTCCCTGCCAGACCATAATCTCTTTTTTGAGATTTACCGTGTTTCTCAAGTAATAGGACAAACTAGGAAATGTTTCCAGTTGTTTTGACTCTCAGTGGCCAACAACAGTTAAGTGTTACCCAAACACTTAGAGGACCTCGAGATTTACTCCTCCACTAGAGTTAGCAAAGAACACAGACAAAACCATGATAATACAATTGTCCAAAGAAACAAGCAAAAAAACTACCCATGATTACAAGAAGCCAAATTCAAGTGTAGCTGCATTACAATAAGCAAATTATTGCTCCTAAATTATTCCAACTATTTCTGTTAAACATTTCAGTCTTGTTCCCTACTTATTATGCAACATTGCAAGACTTCAGTTCTGAGAAAAGTAGCAGCCAATGAAGTTTTATTATCAACAATTTGTCCCAAAGGAACAAGAAAAGCTACACATGACAAAGCTTTTATCCATATACATAACCCTTAAAAAGTACAAGAGTGCTGTCTTCCTCTCCTATATATGTTTATTTAGCAGATAAGTTTGTTTCAGAGCAATAGTGTTCCCATCCAAATATAGTTTTAACAACTTCTGAACTTACAAGTACTGTCACTGGATGACTTAGCTAGTCCAAAGTTGACTCCAGATTTCATTGATTTCATGATTTCACTTCATTTGAAGAGCCAATGTTGGTTCTTTTATTTTTTGCTCTGCACTGGTTTATTTGAACCAGAGAAAGCTGGCTATTTTCTGCATTACTTACAGCTGAACAGAGCTTGTTGGCAGTTTGCATTCTCATTGGCAAGAACTCAGGCCTTTCCTTGACTCCAGCCCCTGAGCTGAAGTAAGATTTAACTCTTTCCTCTCCATCCCCAGAAAGACTTAGCATCTCATCTATGACCCAGGAATTTGTGATTAATTAAGGTTGCAATGGACGGGGGAGAAAGAGGCACTGGCTAAATGACTATATGAATAAATACATGAAGGTAGAACAGATTCAGACTAATTCATACATTATAGTCCTATGCTAGGGTCTTGTTCTGGTATAGATTCTTAAGAGATTATCACACACACACACAAGAAGATACTGTATATAACTGCTGGCAATGCATAGTTAGAAAACTAATACTCTAAGCCCCAATACAAAGAAATCTCAGCTTCTACCCAGTTATTAGTCTACTACAGCATTTCTCAACTTTAAAATGTGTCAGCTTTAACTCCCAGAATCCCAATTTGAGAAATGCTGGTCTAATGTATATAGCTTTCATTCCAGGGATTCTTGGTGTTCTCTGAGCTTGGTTCTTTTCTTGCAGGCGTTTCATTACCCAAACTAGGTAGTGTCATCATTGATAACACTAGTGCAGGGCTGTCAAATTCCCGGCCCACGGGCCGGATGCGTCATGCGCTGGGCACGCCCACATCCAGTTTAGCAAAGGGGAAAAAAGTCCTGATATGTCACATGACACCATCATGATGACGCGAGTTTGACAACTCTGTACTAGTGCTAACATCAGAGCTAGCAACCAAGCTCAGAGAGCACCAAGGACTCCTCAGTTCAATCCTGAGCTACAAATATTCTCCTTTATTGGTAGTTTTCATTTCAAATATGAACAGCTTACCTAAACAACAGCTCTTGTTGTTATAGTAAGACATCCCCAGTTTATGGCAATACATTACAGGTACATTTTAGTCGGCAGGATATAGACAACAATATTTCAGCTTGCAAAGTATTTTTCAAACTAGAGGCACTAGTTTGCATAGAATAGAATGGGTATAATTAAAGCTGAGCTTTTGTTGCACTTCTGGCATACTGGCCCAAATGTGCCAAAACTCACTGTCCTTACATAGAGCAGGGAATATTGCATATGGCACAAGTGCAATCAAGGCTGGTAATGTTGTGGACTGCCAGCTGCCAGTGGAGCTGGTGGCAGACTTGGACGATGAGGAGGTTGGGGAGGAACTTGGGCCAGTTCTGGAGTCTGGGAAAGGCTCTGATGGATGCTCTGTGTCAGACACAGAGATAGAGCCAGGGCCGTCCAACATTTTCCAGCCACAGGAGAGGCGACTGCCTTTGGAGGCTGATATGAGTGAGGAGGAAGAACAACTGGGGCCTGTTTCAGATGCACGTATGTGCAGAGCAGTTAGGAGAGGTGAACAACGGAGGACAAGGAGTCGACTCGGGAAGCAAAGCACACGTAGACGCTGAATGGTCCCTCCCTGGCTGGGGAATAAATAGAAGGAAAGGGGAGTGGTTGTCATACAAGACAACAGTTCGTATTTCTGAAGATTTTGCTCATTGTGTTTCGTGCCACAAAGACTACTTGCCAGAACTTAATTTGCAGCCTTTCGGCTGGGAGCTCACGGCCTTGCAATTATCGCAAGGAACTGTTAAGGTCTGTTACTGCAGTTAACTCCTTGAAGGACTATTGCCTGGACTTTTCGGTGGGTGAATGCAATTAATTCACAAAAGGTAAATAAAGAGGGGTTTTTCGTGACAAGGAGTCTGTTTCTTGCTTCTGCTAAGGCTGTATCAGAACAGGTAACCTGGCCTACACCTTCTCTGTTTCCTTAGAAAGCATTATTTTTCTAACATCAACTAATCCAGGGACTGTAGTAGCTCAAAGGATGGGATACAACTTGAGTCACATTTTGTGAACTTTCCAACTATCAGTTTGAGGAAGACCTGACTAGTTAACAGTGGTCCCTATTTTCTCTTAGCATTTCAAAAGCAACAGAATGGAAGACGACTGATGGTCATCTTTAAACTGATTTTTAAACGAACTGGGGTGAACACTGTGAAATCTACCACGTGAAAGTGTCCATGATTTCTGTTAACGTCAGGACTACCCCATGGAAGGAACATTTCAAAGTGTTCTTTTCTGAACAGCTTACATTTCTTCTAGTATAAATAAAGTTTGGATGAGCTAACAGAAACAGTACTTATTTTTTAATTTAATGGTGAAATCTCTGTGTGCGTGCATGCACATGTGCAACCACTAACAAAAAAGATAGTGATTATACAGTGAAAAAAGAAAGCCTAGATCAGTGATGGCTAATCTTTTCTGGACCGAGTGCCCAAAGCGCGCGCGTACCCAAACCCCCTAAATGCAATGTCTGCATGGCCCCCGTGCATGCGCCCCACCCCCTGCACATGCACACGCACCCTCCGTGCATGCATGGCAGAGACCCGAAGACCAGCTGGCTGGCGGGAGGCGCACGCGCATGCGCAGCGGAGCTGAACTGGGGAGATGGCTCGCGTGCCATCAGAGAGGGCGCTGTATGCCATAGGTTCGCCATCATGGGCTTAGATATATTCAAGTGATTAAAATAAAGTAAAAGTGACAAAAAAGGAAAATTAATAGGAAAAAAAGAAAAAAATCAATTTCAATTCCTGTTTAAAGTAAAGAATTACTGTTAACATCCTGTATTCTGTACAATATCAGCCAATCTCAACAGGCTTTGCAGGGTGGATTTGGAAAAAAAAGCAATTAGCAGTGCCTTAATCTTAGAAATTGTAGGCAAGGGAAACAGATGGTTTCTCAGTTTGAAAGAGAAGGCACACAGGTAACATTTACTGAAGCACTGTGAGTAGGAATCAGACAAAAGTAGATTTAGATTAGTTATTTATTATTCTCTTTAGTACTTATTTCCTTAAAAAGTCTCTTAGCAACTGCAGTAACTAACACAGGTATCTAGAATTCAATTAGTTCCCCATGGTCTATAATGATATTTCACAATAAGCTTTCTAGAACAATGTTTCTCAACCTTGATATCTTTAAGATGCATGGACTTCAACTCCCAGAATTCCCCATGCTGGCTGAGGAATTCTGGGAGTTGAAGTCCACACATATTACAGTGGCCAAGATTAAGAAACACTGCTCTAGTCTAGATCATTCCCATTATTCACTATAAGCAGTTAGACGCAGGGGTGGCCAAACTATGGTTCTTTGAGGACCCGTGGACTTCAACTCCCAGAATTCCTGAGCTAGCCATGCATGCATGGCTGCCTCAGGAATTCTGGGAGTTGAAGTCCACGGGTCCTCAAAGAACCATAGTTTGGCCACCCCTGAGTTAGAGTGTGGATAATCTTATTTACGGCCAGTAAATAGCACTGGCTTCTGACCACAATAATTGACTGCCTAATATGAGGCAAGAGATACTGTCAGTTTTATTAAAAAGGTTTTTAAAATAGTCTGTTGTTAATCAGAGAACTGGAAAGGCCATATATCCTGAATAAATAGTTTTTTTTTTTAATGATCCTAGTGATCAGTGGTATCCCTGCTTTTCATACCTAAGATCCAAAGTCCCATTCTTAGTATTTTCACCTCTAGGAAACTATGAGCAGGAAACATTTTTCCCTGAGGTGCTGGGAAAATCAATCAGTACTGGGATAAAGTTTCTTTCTTTCTTTCTTTTATTTATTTTATTTATTTGTCAAACATGTATAGGATAGTAGTAGTTTGTATAAACATAAGTAAAAAGTACCGATAAAAGAGGACAATAGGACAGTAGGACAGGGATGGTAGGCACAGTGGTGCGCTTATGCACGCCCCTTACAGACCTCTTAGAAACGGGGAGAGGTCGACTGTAGAGAGTATAAGGTTAACGTTTTTGGGGCTTGGGGAAGAAACCACAGAGTCAGGTAGTGCATTCCAGGCATTGATCACTCTGTTGCTGAAATCGTATTTTCTGCAGTCGAGTTTGGAGCGGTTTACATTTAGTTTGAATCTATTACGTGCTCGTGTATTGAAGCTGAAGTAATCATTGACAGGAAGGACATTTTGGTATATGATTTTATGAACTACATTTAGATCAGATTGGAGGCGATGTAGTTGTAAATTGTCTAATCCCAGTATTTCAAGTCTGGTGGAATAAGGTATTTTGTTGTGAGCGGAGGAGTGAAGGACTCTTCTTGTGAAATATTTCTGGAATCTCTCAATTGTATTTATGTCTGATATGCAGTGCGGGTACCTTTACCTAGGTACTTTCTTACCTTTACCTAGGACAACTTCTTTTTTTCTAAATTCTGCAACACTTTATTTTTTGGCCATTCCATAACAGAAGAGTTTAAAGTTTGCATTCTCACAGCAGTTTAGATTAGAGGCATGATAACAGATTTTTTTTTTAAAGTTACAATAATTGAAACTACCCACAACAAAAAGTCTTTTTAATATATATATATATATATATATATATATATATATATATATATATATATATATATATATATATATATATATATATATATATATATATATATATATAAAAATGGGTGTTTTAGGATGTCAACAAATAGATCAGTTCCTTCTGTTTAATAGGGAGCACTTTCCAGGAATCTAGAATTAGAGAAAATACAAGTTGCTAAACTATATGAACAATAGCCATCTTGATGTGAACAGATATATGTGCATGATCTTGACTGTTGGAGGCCATCATGCTGAAATATTGGAAATATTTCAAAAAACTGGAATGCATTCAAACCAGGGGTGAAATTCAGCAGGTTTTGGAGAACCGGTAGCGGAAATTTTGAGCAGTTTGGAGAACCGACAAATACCACCTCTGGCTGGCCCCAGAGTGGGGTGGGAATGGAGATTTTGCAGTATCCTTCCCCTGCCATGCCCACCAAGCCACGCCCACAGAACCGGTAGAGAAAATTTTTGAATTTCACCCCTGATTCAAACACATATACATTGCAGAATATCACCCTAGAAATACTGGGCTTTATTACCCACAAGTTTTCTTTCTTCATTTTAAACATTAGCTCCAAAGCAAAGTCCATTTAATTTGCTCTACATACCAAAGTTACAATGTGCCTTTCACATTTGGTGTTTACTGTTTTCATTATGTACAAAAAGGGGCGCTGTCAGAATTTTTAGGCTGTTGTTCAATACTTAGATGTAACCTGCGTGGTGTCTGAAATGGGAAACCTTTTATTCATTTCACAGAATGTAATAATTATGCTAAATGCATGGTGGGAAAAAAGAGTAGGCAGAAGGTTCTTTGGGTAAAGGAAATGCACCTTAGGAATGCACAATATCCATTTTTAATGACTTTCTATTAATACGAATTCTTAAGAGGGCCTTCCATAATAGTTGACATGACAAACCACAATTGTTGTGATACTTTCTGGATATTGGACATCCTGTAGAGATGCTATGCAATGGGTCAGTGAGTGCAGGTTAAAATGAAACAGTTGTGCTAA
Source organism: Diadophis punctatus similis (assembly GCA_023053685.1). Classification (NCBI taxonomy): domain Eukaryota; kingdom Metazoa; phylum Chordata; class Lepidosauria; order Squamata; family Dipsadidae; genus Diadophis; species Diadophis punctatus. The sequence goes on from JALIGW010000001.1 coordinate 43,247,237, forward strand.
AGCCATGATTTGAAAGCAAGGAAACTCTAAGGTTTCAGTGTGCCTGTGACACATAACTATCCCACCTACATCTCTGAACTATGATATTTTATTGAAGACTAACCTTCCCACTTGTGTGCTGAAATCCAAACTGGTGCTTTCAATTAAGCACATGCAACAAGACAAATATCATCCATTGCCAGGATTCTTCCAGCATTTAATGAGAAGGTATCTGATTCTCAAAAACATAAATACAGAGGAAGAAGAGGATGCAAGTTGAAAACTATTATCTAGTTTTTCAAGCAACTGTAGACAGGAAGAAAATGGTCATGGTCTCTCAAACAAGAGGAATTGCTTGGCTATAGTCAAGAGCATTTTTCCAGAAAAGTAGGTAGGTAAAACTCCATTCATTGGAATAAATATGAACAACGTTCTTAGCCAGATTTCCTAGTTATTCTAGCCAGGGGCACATATATCCCTAAAGAATTAAGGGAGACAAGAACTCATTTGCTTCCTGAAAGAAGTTTAGAAAGAAGATGACAAAGTGATGACAAATACTGAATTTGAACCAGACCTTTCATTAGATCTGAGCCAAGAAATGCTTATTTTAATGATAGATGTTTTCAAGACCCATTATTGTCATGGGTAACTGTATATTAATGTAAGCCTAAAGGGTTGAGAAAGGCTATAGAAGCAGTTAGCAATTGAACTTTGGTGGCTCTCCTGTTTTGTTAAACCAGATACTGGCAGAAAGCAAATTTATAATGTCTGCCATAATGTTCCTGGAATTTCCTTTAGTTCTTGAAGACGTTTTTGAGACACAAACATTATATATTCAAAGAGTAGCCCCGATGTATTCTACTGAATTTTCAAGGACCATGTCTTCAATCATTTAGTGTTTACAAATATAAAACCTCCAACTTCTACAACTCTTTCACAAATTGCTGGCTCATTTCTGATCCCAATTCAAAATTCTGGTTATCACTTTATGTGCATTCAGTGACTAAAACTCAGGGCACTTTAATGATCTGTCTCACCCCATCTCTCCACTGTTAGAACAATCCTTCAAGAAATCTTACCACCAACTGAGCAGTATTTGTTAAGAACAATATGAAATTCACCTTACTGATGGCAACAGGAAACCCGTAAACAGCCTGCTCTGAAAAACAGGCCTGTGACCTATCATGATTGGTTCTATTGTGAAATAAAGACTTGAAAACATTTGGTTTATCTTTGGCTTTACTTTACAAGCCTTCTTTATACTGTTATGTTATTGTTTTGCTTTTCTGGGTTGTTATGGGCAGCTCCATTATGGGATTTAGAACCCATATTGTCAGGCCCAAACAACCAGGTCCCCATGTGAAGAATTCAATTAGCTGATTTATTGCATAACTTTATACACAGGAATCTTCAGACTAATGGTTTGCACCTGGTGAGACTAGATAAGGTTAAATGGTATTCAAAAGGGGGGGTCAGACTGTGCCATCTGGTACCCATGTAGGGATTCCAGACTAAGTCCACATTTGATTCCTCCCCCTGGCTTAGCCAGTTTCTCTCTCCTACATATATGAGAGCTACCATAGTTGCCTCTTTAAATTGAAGAATTTAAGGAAATTACAAGTTTTGTGATAGAGGAGAGGCTAACAGAATAAATGTTCCTTTAATTTAATTCAATTGGTCATAGAATGATAGATGTGGGTTGCATATGAGAGCACAATGGGATTACAGTATATACGCATGCGGAGAACAGAAAGTTCAGATTTAAGTTTCATACCAAAGCCACCCTACCTTTAGAATGGACACCCTAGTAAAGGGTCTTCTGGACTCTGCAGGTGTCTTCTAGGGAAGAGCAGCATTCGTAACATGACCTGCCCTGAGCACAGGAGCGGGTTCCTAATTTTTTTACTGCCACTCTGTGGGCGTGGCTTATTTTGTGGGTGTGGCTTGCCAGCCATGTGACCAGGTGGGCATGGGCCTCGGGAGCTTGGCAGCGGCCGGAGAAGCAGAGGGCATTGCAGGCCGCCATGCAGCCCCCCGCAGTGGGAGCAGCAAGACCGCGGCAATGGTTCTTCTAGGAGGCTCTGTCCAGCCTGAATGCTTCTCCCCATTCGATGATCCTAGGCTCCTGCCCCCCATTCCCCCTCCCCTCAGCAGCTCGAGAAGCCTTGAATGTGCAAAAATGCCTAGGATCATCACCGCACGTTCGTGTCTTCTCAGACTGCTGAAGGGAGGGGAACTGAGATAGGTCCTGTCACCCATTCCCCCTCCCCTCAGCAGCTCGAGAAGCCTCAAATGTGCAAAAATGCCTAGGATCATCACCGCATGTTCGTGGCTTCTCGGACTACTGAAGGGAGGGGAATGGAGATAGTTCCTGCCGCCCACTGTTTCAGCATCTCATGCGCTCCCTCAGCCATCCTCCCCTGCTTGGACTCACTGTGGGGTAGGAAGGCAGCGCATGCGCAGTGCCAGAAGCTCAGCTTCTGGGCATGCGCAGAAGAAAAAAAAATTTTAAATTGTAAAAAAAAATTTTTTTTAATGGCAGCGCCCAGGCACTGGCAACCGACTGCACCGGTACTGTGACATCACCAGTGGGCCACTATCGGTGCTATAGAGTGGACCACACCGGTAGGAACCCACCACTGCCTGAGCAGCATAAAAAGACCTGCAATCTCCGGATACCAAGATGCAAAAAGTGGCTTAAAAAGGCACTGTTCTTTTTTTAAAAAAGTCTCTAGATACCTTTCATTTGAGAAATAATGCTTACTAAAGAGGAAAGTCAGCTTACTACAGAAAATCAATGTGTTCTTGGGACAATTGCCAAACCATTAAAAAGAGTGAGCTAAGGAAGAAGAAATAACAGTTAAAACTATTGTCTTCCCTCAGAAGAGAAGCAAATGGGGAAGTACTTTCTTCTCCAAACTGCTGATTCAAAGATAACCAAAACTGATGATGATTAAGGTCACACAGGCTCAAATCAATGTCCTCAGGAGGCACACAGACTGAGAAAAACACCTCAAGAATCAAGAAGCTTAGCTTACCCACAAAAACACTCAAACCAAGATAGAATGACAACAGTGCTACTATGGATATGAATGAGTTGAAACTATTTCTGTGCTTCTTTTTTCCTTCTTAACAGAAGTACCATTGTAGAAAAATTGGATGGTTAGAACAAAGGATATACATCTGCGTGGAAGGTTAGAATTTCTTTCAGAGCTGCTATAACTATCACTTACAATCTTGATCAATGGAGGACAGGGGTCAACAGGGGTCAACAAAAGACTTTATAATATATTTCAAAAAGAAACTTACAATATTAATCGTACATATAACACTAAAGTCCTTTTTTTGTTCAGCCTGAAAACCAGACTCTTATAATTCCTTTTATTAATACAAATTAGAAACAGATGTTTACAGAGATTTTCCCAAGACCACTGAATTATATACTAGTTAAAATCTCTCTGAATCCATTCTGATCCACCCAGATACAACATTAGGTTTGTACTAAAGAATAATAAAGATGAGCAAATGTAATAAGGATGACATTATTTTAAAAAAATAGATTATGTTATTTAATTGCATTTGATTAAAATAATTCTATACTATTCTTCATCCAACTGGATCTCATAGCAGATGTACAAGACATATAAAACTATTTTTACTTCAAAGTATAAATATAGTATTTATACAATAAAAATTAAAAAGACCAAACTCATGTAAGGCAGGTTAAATCAATATAAGAATAAAAATGATTGAGCAAAACTGATCCAGGAATATTATATTGTTAGTGCCAATTACAATTCAATTATTTAGAAATTCAATTATTTAGAAAATGTACATGGCTCCTTGTGGTGTGCATGATAATTGCAAGTGGTTCACAGCAACCACGTCCATTAAAAAAATGCAATACAAAGCCATAATATGCAGTACATCATTCTTCCCACCAAAGTACCACAATATCTCCTCAACTCTACATTTGCTGGGCTCATTTCCACCGTAGCCCAGTGCTTGCATGAACAGGTAGGTCTTCATGGCCCTCAAGAAGGATAAAAAGATGAGGGCAGAGCTCAACAAGCATTCAGCATTTTTCTGTCTTCATGAAAAGTGAAAGCTGATGTGATCAAGCAAATGATAGGATGAAATACACGTTTGGTTGATAGGTCACATTTTGTGCAGATCAGATCTAATGTCAGGTGCCACCTCTTCTCTTCTAGCATCCTTTATACCCCAAATGAAGGAAGGGGGATAATCAGAGGTGGGTTCCTGCCTGTTCCTGCCGGTACGGTTAATAGCTGTTGTTCGGCGCAGAGCCGAAGACGCTGCTGCCGTTTGCGGCGCGGGAGCTTTCCCCGGGTACTTTCCCCGCCCGCATGGATGCCGCCAATTGCGTTCTTTTGCCCTCTGCGCATGCAGAACGCTTTGCGCATGCGCAGAGGACAAAAGAACGCAATTGGCGGCGTCCATGCGGGCGGCGGCAGCGCCCGGGGAAAGCCCCTGCGCCGTGAACGGCAGCAGCGTCTTCTGCTCTGCGCCGAACAACAGCTATTAACCGTACTGGCAGGAACCCACTACTGGGGATAATCTACTGTTGTCTGTAATGCTTGTAGAGGACAAAAGGCCTTGAAGAATGCTGATTGCTCTTTTCATGCCACCAGAACACTCATTGTCAATGAGGTAATTCCTGTTCGTTAATACATTAGAAACTTCATCATTGCATATATGAAAAAGAAGCACTTGAGTGACCAAAGAAAGGGTGGGACTGCAATATACTGCTGTACTTAGTTTACTTAGTTGAAGTCTACCTGTTGCTGAAGCAACAGTGCTCCTATTGGACAGCTCCCTTCATGAATTTGAATAATCTGATCTTTGGCCTATCAGTTTGATAAAAGCAGAGGCTAAACCTTTTGGCCAGTACAAGACATATGTACTGCATATTATTGCTCTTCTGTTTTGGCAACATGTATATTTAACCTCCAGTATAAAAATTCAGAGATATCATAAGCAACCTGTCACTATGATTCCAAAAAAGCTGCTTGTGAATTTAAAAATTAGATGCTCATTAGGCAAATTGGGAGTTCTTCCAAAGGTTGGCTACTACTTCTAATCCATAAGGCCTTGCTAAAATTCTGAAAATTGCAGCTTTCATTTGTAAAAAAAAAAAGTTCAGCTCTTGTGAGTACTTGTTGTGCCTGTATCACTCACTACAAGCAAAAATAGAAAGGCATCAATTTCTTTCCAAATGCAAAACATGCTATTTTTAAATGTTCAGAATTGCAGAGAGGTTCTGCAGAAACCATGAACTTGCTGCTTGCACAAAGTTAGATTTTCAGTTTAAAAAATGAATAGAAATGTCTCCTACTGAACAACTAACAAAGTGTGAAGTTAATAGTAAAGAATCTTTTGGACAGGCCAAGTCAAACCCGTGCGTGAATGACTCCAAGACACTTTCAAAAGTATGGACTGTCCATACTTGGACTGTCGACATGGACTGTCGAGCCATGGCACGACAGAAACAATATTCTGCTCATCTAGGTATTTGTGATATTAAAGGGGTTAAAATGCTAAAATAACAACAACCAGATTAGTTAAATCAATTCCTCTTGATTCATTTGTTTAAAAAAAACCCTCAAGGTTCTATTCAGAGTAAAACAGAGCCATGTTTTAGACATCCTTTTTATGGGTCAGATACCTTTAAAATGTTCATTTTAAACTTATCTGATTTAGATTTATTATTAGAGTTGGAAGGGACCTTGTAGGTCATCTAGTCCAACCCCCTGCTCAAGCAGGAGTTCCTACACCATTTGAGACAGATGGCAGTCCAGTCTCCCCTTGAAGGTCGCAAGTGTTGGGGCTCTCACAACCTCCGCTGGCAAGCTGTTCCACTGATTGATCACTCTCACCATCAGAAAGTTTCTCCTCACTTCCAGGTTGAATCTCTCCTTGGTCAGCTTCCATCCATTATTCCTTGTTTGACTTTCTGGTGCCATAGAGAACAGCCTGACCCCCTCCTCTCTGTTGCATCCCCTCAAGTATTGGAACACTGCTATCATGTCACCCCTGGTCCTTCTCTTCGCCAGACTGTCCAAGCTCAGTTCCTGCAACCACTCTTTGTATGTTTTATTTTCCAGACCCTTTATCATCCTGGTTGCTCTCTTCTGCACTTTCTCTAGGGTTTCAATGTCTTTTTTGTAGTGTGGTGACCAAAACTGGATGCAGTACTCTAGGTGTGGTCTGACCAAGGCTTTATAGAGTGGTACTAGTACCTCTCTGGTCCTTGATTGTATCCCTCTATTTATGCAGCTCAGGACTGTGTTGGCCTTTTTGGCTGCTGCTGCACACTGCTGGCTCATATTTAGCTGGCTGTCTACCAAGACTCCAAGATCCCTCTCGCAAACACTGCTATTGACATTTGTCTATCTGACATTTAGGGATATGACTGGAAATAAAAAGAAGCCCCTTTTCTCTTTTTTAATTCTTAAATTTCACTGCTCTTCCACTGAGCTTGAAGATTGCTATATTTGCCCATTTTATTTGTCTTAATGATACTAGCTTATGATGGAATATCATTCTAGAAGGGTTTTGGATATAGGTGCCCCGAGCATAAAGTCCCACTCAGTCTGGCTACAATTGCACTGAGCCTGGTTAGTTTTCAGCATCAGTTAAATACATGACTGACTCTATGCTCATGTGTCTTTTAATGTGTTCCATAATTCTGATTTCTGGCTTAACCTTTGCAATTTGGTACAAAGTTAATTTTTTTTAATTGAAGTGAGTGTCCTGGTTAAAATTATTTCATATTCTGCTTTAAGATTACTACCCTATGGTACTATATATTGCTTTGGGGTTATTTTCGTGAAAAATTGACTATAAATATATGTGTGCATTTACACAGATAAAGGGACACACAAACACACAAAACAAACTGTAGGAAAGGAGATGGGGAGATGAGAAAGCACTGTTCAAACAAGCATACTAGAATAATACTATATCCCTGGAGGCTGCTCATTGCAACTATAGAAACACTTACTGTGGAGGAACAATAGAACTTAAAAGTAGGAGGAACGGAGGAAAGGCAGCTACTCCTTGTCTCCTGAAAAATTCTATATCCCAGTTTTAAACCTTTCTTTCCCTCTTCTCTAAAATGGCCAGGGAAGGAGTTTGCATGAGTTGGGATAGGCTTCCTGTTTGGGTCTTCTCATTCTTCCTTACAGGAAGAATGTAAGGCCAAAAGTCCACTTAATCCAGCACTTTGTTTCTCTCAGTGGATTGCCAGAAAGAAGGCTCTGGGAAGGCTCACAAGCAAGACAGGAATACAAGAGGTGTAAGAGTGTGTATGTTTACTCCAAGACATTTCAGTGTTCGAAGCCAAGCCAAGGCACAAATGATGTTTTCCACACTCTCAAGTGAAGTGAAGTCCAAGCGTGTTATTTTGGCACATGGGCAGAAAATCCCACAAGTACCTTTTTAATCTCTGCAATAAAGATACAATAATAACAATAATAATTTAGTTTACAAATTGCTTCTTTTTTTGTCATCAATACTGGTTGCTTAAAGGGTCTACTGCTTCATTTGCCTAATAACAGGATGGATCTGAAGATAGGCCAACAAGTCTACATACTGATTAATGCTTGTGAGTAAAAGTTCCACCATAATCAAAACATTGTTGTTCCACTTTAAAAAGCCAAGAAAATATATCTTACTCTTGCCCCCACCCCCAGAGATGCCTATGTGAATGTAAATAATACCCATCTAGAAAACAGCCTGTTTACAAAATACACAGGCATTTCTACTCGGTGACTGGGTAAAGGACCCAAAACAAACAAAAAAAAATGGTTACATCAACATTTGAAATCAAAACACTCTTAGCTATTTAATAAATATATCCCAGCAGTTCAAAACTCTTCTGGAGATTATTAAGAAAAAATAAATCCAATGTACTTTTAACATCTAGACTGTTTTTGATTATTCAGAAGCAGCTTTAAAAAAAACAAGTTGGTTTGCAAGAAAGTGGGCAAATGATGGAATTTAAACTCCATTAGCCACAGACCATTAGCCAATACACACACACACACAGACATATATATAATGAAATATATAGATATTATTAAATATATAGCATGGTGTTTTTGCCTTGGTTGATGGAGAAGATTTGTTTTTACCCAGTGTAACCCTATTATTTTTATATAAACATTATTGCTTTTATACTTGTTAGCTGCCCAAAATTATTTCATTAATATATATATATTTGTATAATAAATTTTAGAGATTTTTTTTTCAAATCAATGTGCTGGTTCTATTTTGCTTCTACAGTCTTGTGATCATAATAGTACAGTACAAGTACCAAGTGCAATGGACAAACCATGCAAATATAGTTGAAACCAGTTTATGCGCCAAATGATGATCAATGGTCCAAGGCATTCAGTTTCTCTGAACAATCTTATAGACTGTTAATAGCATTCTACTAAAAGGTTTGGGTAGGGCTGTGTGTTTTGTGTCTGTCTGTATATTCATGCAAATAGCTCTGAACTTTCTTTAAAAAAAGAGATTAAAATAATCATCCTGGGACATGGTACAAGTATTGACTGACAATATATTGTAAACTCAATGTTGTCAGTCAAAACTTGTACCATGTCCCACAATAATTATTATTTTATTCTCTCTCTCTTTTTTTTAGAAAGTTCAGAACTATTTGCATGAAACTTCCAAGGTTGTCCTTTAGGCATTGGTCAAGGGTACAATCACCTGGCTGCAGAAAAACAGAGAAAGAAACACAGTATCAAATTTATTCCATCACTAGCTGAATATAAAAAAACCTCTAACATATGGCATGTTGCTATAACAGAATCACAGAGAAGAAGAGACTCCAACCTTTTGTTCAATACAGGAATCCAAATTAAAGCATCCTTAACAATTGGCGCTTTAATTTCTGCTGGAATACATCCAATGAAAAAAAACCCAGCACTTCTCTGAGTAATAGGTTCCTATCAAAATGCTCTTTCTGATGGGAGCTGGGTATTTTTTCCTATCTGTCAATCATCAGAGAATTTTGTCCCAAAGGTGCTTTCTTTCAAAAGGCAACTGGACTTTCTTGTTTTGCTTGAAGACGTTTCGCTTCTCATCCAAGAAGCTTCTTCAGAAGAAATCCAGTTGCCTTTTGAAAGAAAGCATCTTTGGGACAGCCATGACCTGGATGACTGAAAACCTCCATAAACATCTGGGAACTTTCTTCTTAGAATGTATGCATGCCCACATATGTAAGGGAGTCCTTGATTGGCTTAGCTTCCTGTGCCCCAGACACACAGAAATCTGTATGTTCAGATAAAGAGCTCTTGTGAATACAATAAAATCTAGCAGTCTTACCTTCACCTGAAGAGCCTGAAAGATCTATGATGACGTACACTCTTCCTTCTGGCTCCAAATCAATCTGCAAGAGAAGGAAGCAAATATTTATTATTAGAATTCCACTGTGTTCTTTTCATAGGGTGTGTTGTTTTCCTGAGAATTCTTACAGGATTTTTAAGCAAGCATTGGCTTAAAGGAATTGGAGAGAGAAAAAAGAATAGATGCCATTGAAACATTATAAACCAACCTTAGATTAAGTAAAAAATATTTACTGTAAATATTTAGCTACATTGCTGGATTTGGATCTCATAAGACCATTTGCTTATTTAGAAAATAAGTAAGCGTGCACTTCCGAACCGCTAGGAAAGGTAAGTAGATTTCACCACTGCAATGAAACAAAAGCAGCAAAAGGTAATATAACTCCTGAAGACAAGGTGTCTTGTTCAGACCTTCCATTCAGTAGTATAGCAGGAGAGCAGCCACAATGACTCAGGTAGTCCAGGTGCTGTGGCCTAGAGGTGGAGCTCTTGCCTCACAATCAGGAGGTTGTGAGTTTGATCCTAGATAAAGGCAGATGTAGGGTCTCCTGCTTGGGCAAGGGGGTTGGACTAGATGACCTGCAAGGTCCCTTCCAACTCTGTTAATCTGTTAAATCTTGCAAGTCAACTAGAATTCAGGGGTACAAAAAGGAGGGCCCCACATGTCATGCCTTGAATTATGCTCGGGGGACATTGGAAACCATCTGAAATTATGCCATCCGTAATAGCATCCAGCATTCTTAAAGAGCACTTAGATTCTTCTGGATCTTCACTCTGTAGCAATCTGTTCATATACTCACAGACACATAGCTCAGTATGGGGGGAAAATGTGCGGCTAGAGAGTTTGACTCATCCCTGGGGCAGTAAAGGAAGAGCAAATATGCATTCCCTGTTGAAGACCAAGAAATGAATGCTTTTACATTATGAAGGTTGGCTGAATCATTATGTAAATGAGGTGACTGGATATAATTAGGCTCATGCCAAGTCAGGTTGCATTCAGCTGTATCTTCAGCATTTAAGCGGGTCACAATGCAGACAGGGCTGGTTCCAGCAGGGAGAGAGACCTCAGGAAGGCTTCAGTGGAGGGTTTGAGTGCCATCACTTACATACTAGGAATGAGGTAACTTGCAGCTTTTAGACATTAGAAAGAAAAAAGCTCTGCCTGAAGCCAGAATTTAATGCCTGATACGTTCTTGAACCATATACAGAAATGAGCTGCATAGACCAAGCTATCTATACCCAAGTTTCTTTGGATTTTTCTATTGCCTTTGTTACATAATTACAACCCCAAAATCTTTGGATAATAATTTGCAAATCATCCAGTGAATTTACACCCAAGCCTATCTCTCTCCCCCTCCATCTCACTTTATGTCATAAATAAACATTGTCAAAAATGTAAGACAGTCTTTTTTGCTGTCTGGGTTTTAACTCAAGTACTTTGAAGGACTTGGAATCTAATTTCCCAGTTAAACTTTCTTCCATTTCTTGTTAATTCAGCAAAAATCTTTGCCACCAAAGGATCCCTAGCAGAATTTGAAAAGCCTCTACAGTAGAGAAATATGTTTTAAGCAAAGCAGGTGTTTAAAAGCATAATCTAAGGGAGAAAATAAATCATTCAAAGCATATCCACATATGCTTCCCTCATGCATGAGGGAAATAACCTTTATAAGACATATTGGTAAGTACTGAAGCAGATTTGCTACGCAAGCATGAAACTCATAAACACACAGAGTGATGGGTACCATTCATGTCAACATGTGTCAACACCCTTCATACTCACTAAAAATGTTCAGCAAAGATGGGGATTTTCAAATGAAAAGAATGCTACAACAGCTCACGTTATGTGATCCATAATGGACAATCAATGTTGACACTCAAGTCCCTTCAGTGGCTATGATTATTAGGCCTGTACAAGCTCCTAAGGCATAATATAGTTTGGGGTTTGGCTTAATGTATTTTGTGAACTCAGCCATAGTTGTTTGAAAATCATTTTTATGATTTTATGTTGCCTAAACTCCAGTTGTAGTTTATTCAGCAAAAGATTGTTAAACCAGTCATGCTTATTCCATTGTGGGAAACCAGCCACTGTATGTTTTTTTTTCTCATCTGAAAGGAAGAGATATCTTTATTATTTGATTTGTGATGGGTAAGCTTTCCTGAAATTACTCGAGAAAAAGGATTAATTAATTTTCAGCTAGTGAAGTTCAAATCTAAATTCAACGGAACTGGAAAAAATTATTTATGACCATTTTTCAGAGTTAAGACTTTTGCAGCATGGCCATGGTCATATGATCAAAATTCAGATGCTTGGCAACTGATTCATATTTATGAAGGCTGCAGTGTCCCAAGATCATGTGATCTCCTTTTGCGACCTTCTGACAAGAGAAGCCAATGGGGAAGCCAGATTAACTTTTTTTTTATATATTAATACATCATACATCATCTCAAACTATACTTTACATATCTAAACCTCCGTCTTTTATATAATCTACCTATAAACTAATAATAATAAAAAAGAAATAAAGAAAAAATAAGAAATAAAAATAAAGAGGAGCAAAAGTAAACCTTTCCTCCCCCTTTCAATCAGCACATTTCTTCCAAACAAAACAAAACTTAAGTAAATATTACGTAAACATTAACTAAACATTAAATGTTTATACCTAATCACAATACCTCCATATTTAAAATATTCTATCAAATTGTTTATTCCCATGGTTTAAAAAAATAACCCCTTATACCTCTAAGACTTTAAACTTAATCATAAAATCATAGAATCAAACACAATATTAATAACAATATTACTATATATCAAAATATCAACCTCAAAATATATAATATATATAATAATAATCATCATCAAAATATATAATATATGTAGTAATAATAATAAAAAAGAGTAAAAACCGGCCCCTTATACCTCAAAAACCTTAAACTTAATCCTAAAATCCCTCAAAATATTAATAACATAATATTACACTATATCAAATTTATAACTTCAAAGTGTATGATATATATATAAAATAATCTAAAAAGGAACTATCATCAAAAAAAAATTATGATAATAATAAGAGAAGAAATAGTTACAGTCCTGTTAATCTTTCCAACCATCCTATAGATTTCAACACCATCTGTCCCTTGACAATTTCGAATCTATCGATTCACCTCCCATCTGACCCCAATCCTCCGTCTCCTTTTCCACGTCGCAAACATCTATCTGGCTCTGCCAATCACTTTGAATCTTTGGAATTGTTTCCTCTTGAACCGGTATGTCTGGATTTTCCTTCTCCTCCTCTATTATTTTCATGCTTCTTTCCTCTGGAATTTTAGAAATATCAGCCTTTAAAACGTTGATGTAGAATTCTGTAGCTTTCTTTATTGTGTTAAGCCAGTATCTTTTTCCCAAAGATTTCATGACCAGTCCTGTTGGTGCATTCCATTTATATTGTAGATTTCATTTTTTTAATTCATTAACCAAGAAGGTATATTCTTTTCTGGCTTTAAGCATCTTGGAAGGAATTTCTTTCCATATCCTTATTTCCTGACCATTTACCTGAAGATTATTCTTGAAGGTCGCCTGTGTAATTCTATTCCGCAGAGCTCTTGTAGTAAAATATATCACAATGTCCCTTGGCAAATGGTTTTGTTTTGCATACCAAGAATTGACTCTATATATCTTATCAATTTGCATAGCCAATTCCTCTTTAGACATTCCAGACACCTGCTCCAGGGCCTCTACCATCCTTCCTTTCAAATTTTCAAATTTTCCCTCCTTCAGGCCCCTCACTCTTATAGCAAATTTCATCTCTCTGAATTGAGACATCAACACCTCTGTTTCCAAATTTACTATATCATTTTGAACCTTGGCTATGTATTCCTCTGAAGTTGTCAGAGCTTGCTTATTTTTTCCAAATCATTCTCCAAAATCTCCATATTTGTTGCTAGTCCTTTACAAACTTTCAACACATCCGCTCTCAGTTGTAAATTCATCTTCTCCAAAGCAGCCTGCATTTTTTTATCTATTTCAGTAATTTTTAAATTGAATTCCGTAATCAGTTCATTTTTGATGACTTTCAAAGTATTAAATAAACTTTCAGGTGTTAAAGACTTTGATGATGTTAAATCAGGCATAAATTGCATCTTTAAAATGTGATCAGAAGAGTACTCAGTTCTTTTATTCACAACAGTCTTTCCAGGTTTAGAAGCCATTTCAGTATTATCAAAAAAGAAAGACAAAGAAGAGGGGGGAAAAGCCCAGATCTCTACTTAGCAAAATTCTTTCCAAGTCCAAAGCCAGTTAATCTTTTATCTTTTATGAAGCTGTAAGTTAAGTCAAGAGACAAAAGGAGAAGAAATCATTTCTCCGAATCAGAGGTTTCCATAGGAAAAAGCTGGTAACAAAGCAAAAATAACTTTCTCTTCCACGCCCAAATCTCCAATCGCCATATTGTTACTTCTTCCTTATTAAGCTACTTTGTTGCTTCCGAAGTAAAATCCAGCAGTGGAGTTAAAGTCAAAGTTAATGCCCTTCTGGACTCCTGCCTTTCTCTGGCTGCTCTCTTTAAATTTAAAATAATTATACTTTCCTTTGTAACAGCAGCGGTGGTCGCGGCATCTTGCTCTGCTTTAAGTGGAGGCTTCCGACTTCCCGGAGCAACAGACAGGCTACCTGGGGAGCCCTCACCCTTCGCGCCCTAAGTTGACTTCTAGGGCACTAGGGGGGCTCTACCCCACCTGTCTCGCTCTCATCTCTCCCCTTTGCCCAGGGAGAGATTTTCAAGCCACCAGACAGCTGTTCTGGCGGCTTTTACAGGGAATCGGAAGGACACCCAACGAGGAGCGCCAGCGACGCCGTCGGAGCCAAAACCAGAAGTTCGGGAAGCCAGATTAACTTAAAAACCAGGTTACTAAATTAAATAATCAGTTATGTATGTAGGGTGAAAGGTAGATAGATTTAGACAAGATGTTAAATGATAGAGAAAATTGCAATAGATTGGAGCTTAAGAAATATGTCTATATAAATAAGTTAACGAACAAGAGATATAGATACACAGAAGATATATCAATATACAACGCTGCTAAATAAATATCAATATTAAATGTTTAGGTCTTGTTATGTTATGTTATGTGGTGTTTTTTAAATGTAGGTTTTGTATATATGTATATTTGTGTTTACATGTTTTTAAAAATGTTCAATAAAAATTATTTAAAAAAATAAAAAAATAAAAACTAAAAAAATAAATAAAAATAAAAACCAGGTTACTAACTTATCAACTGCAGTGATTCAACTGTGGCAAGGAAGGTCATAAAATGGGGAAAGACTTACTTAACTAATGTCTCACTTAACAACAGAAACGTTGGCCTCAATTGTGGTCATAAATCAAGGACTATCTGTAGTATCGTGAGTATTCCTCTAGCTGTCCTAGTCTCTTCTTCACAGAATATGCACACCAGTGACAGCAAGAGTGATGCAGCCCTACTGCAGAGAGGGGCTGCCCCTTTGGGCATTCGTTTTCTTAAGTCATTAAGGAATGTTCAGATTTTTATTAGCGCTGAGCAATTACAATTCCAGAGTTCCTGGCACAACTCCTAATGCCTTGTGAAACCCAAGGCAACTATCTCTTATCACTCTTACTATACAGATCAATTCAACAGGCTGCATGATGGGTACAGCAGCAAACCCAAACCTTGCATGCAATCTGCAATGTGCCACATAGTCCAAAATATTGTTATCCGAAATCAGATATTATGAAAGTTGTCTAGTTACTATTAAAAATCATAAGGTGAACTTTTCCCAGGCAAGCATTCCACTTGAGCAGGTGAAGAAATGTTCTGCTTTGTATAAATGAATAGGAAAGAATCATAGCCTCTTTGTAGAAAACAATGGTACCAACGGCATTCAATAAAATATCAATATTTTAACAGGAAAATAGGCAGGCAACGGGAAAGTTGAAGTGCTCACTTGTTCTCTTTTGCAAATGTTTTAAGTGAAGTCTGTTAGCAGATCAGAAGAACAGGGCGCTAGGTAAATGTTTTGAAGTCAGAGATGATGGTTGCCTTTGAACCGTATCAGTAATATTATGCAGATGGCCTCTGGGAAAGGAGAAAGTGGTGGTGGGGGGAACTCTCTACTCATAGTTATCCAGTTAATGCCACACAGAGATATTTATAAACACAAAATGATTGTACTATGCTGTATATGCAATTTCAAGGCAGAGGGCCGACCTGCACTTTAAATTACAAGCACATGAAACAAGCCCCGTTTGCTTGGGGACAGTGGATGGTTTCTAGCAGAGAAGATAGATGTTCACTCCTATGGACAATCCAGAGTAAGGTTTATCTGTCCAATGGGTGGATCTGGAACACAGCACCCTCAGCTTGACTTCCATAGGGGTGTTTAAAAACTCTGATGTTCTAGAGATATAAAGTGGGTCTATATCAGGAGTCTCAAACTCAATTTCATTAAGGGCCACATCAGGGTTGTGTTTGACCTTGGGGGACCGGGGTGTGTGTGGCCAGGGGACATGGCCAGGGTAGGCGTGGCCAGCTTTACACCACTCATTGAGACTCCATTTTCGGCCATGATAGCCTCCTGCAGCCTTCTGCCAGTGAAAACGGAGCTCGGGGAGCAGTGGTGGGTTCCTACAGGTGCGGTCCACTCTATAGCACCGGTAGCGGCCTGCTGGTGATGTCACAGTACCGGTGCGGTCGGTTGCCGGTGCCTGGGCACCGCCATTTTTTAAAAAAGGTTTTTTTAATTTTTTAAAAAAATTTCTTCTGCGCATGCCCAGAAGCTGTGCTTCTGGCACTGTGCATGCGCTGCCTTCCTACCCCACAGTGAGTCCAAGCAGGGGAGGATGGCTGAGGGAGTGCGTAAGACGCTGAAAGAACGGGCGGCAGGAGCTATCTCCATTCCCCTCCCTTCAGCAGTCCGAGAAGCCACGAGCGCGCGGTGATAATCCCAGGCATTTTTGCACGTTCGAGGCTTCTCGAGCTGCTGAGGGGAGAGGGAACGGGCGGCAGGACCTATCTCAGTTCCCCTCCCTTCAGCAGTCCGAGAAAGCCACGCCCACCCAGTCACTGGCCGGCAAGCCACACCCACAAAACAAGCCACGCCCACAGAGTGGTAGTAAAAAAATTAGGAATCTGCCCCTGTCGGGGAGGCTGCACGAGCTCCATTTTTGCTGGCAGAGGCACTGCCCTGGCTGGTCCTTCGCTGTTTCTAGGGCGGCCCCACAGGCCAGATCTAAATACCCTGCGGGCCGGATTTGGCCCGCGGGCCTAGAGTTTGATACCCCTGGTCTATATTATGCCTGTGCTCCATCTTAGAATAAAGCCTGAAATCACAGTTCAGATCAATTTAGAAGACGGTTTTTTTTACTCGTTTAAGGCAGAGTATCTAGTTCCAACTTACCTGTCCTAATCCAACATTCCTCATGAATCTTGTCCTAGCACTATGCTACATTGAAAATGGCAATGTGCCACACCCAAAAACTAACATTAAAATGATTTTGGTTATATAAATGAGAAGGTGGCTTGAGGTATAGAGTATATAAATTCATCTAATTTGGGAACATATATCTATGGAAACTATATGCTGGAGATAATCAACAGAAGAGAGAACAGCTGGTTTGATGTTTTGCTTGGAAGCTTCCCAGACCAGACCATCTTAAAAATGTGACTGCATTTCATAGCCTTCATATGGCCTTATTTAGAAGAGATTTCCCATGGGTTTTCATATAGGAGTGATGTTTAAAGCTCTGGTTATTACCAGGGCCAGGGATACTTATAGGGCCAACAAGGGGATAATGAAGAGGCACCTCCATGCACACCTATGCCAAATGAGCCCGTTGTAAAAAAAACCATACACCTTTGTACTTCTCTTTACATTTCACTGAAAGAATCCTCAGACTTATGAAATGTGTGGCTAAGATAAAATATCAAAACTGGGAGGTTTTAAAAATTTTAAATAAGCTTTTTATTCTGAAAAGCCTGAGATAAAAATAAATATTTGAGAAGAAAATTGAAATGACACAACAGCCACCTTAATTGTTTCCTCTTCTAGCTCTTCACAGAAGATGTCACTCATTGAATAAGGGGAGTGATAGCAATCTGGAATTAGTATTAACTTACAACACTGAAATAAAATTGACCTTGCTTGCTGTTGTTTTGGTTTTCCTCTGGCATTCATGATCTATGTGAAGCCATAAAATTAAATGGACCTGACCTCAACCATAGCAGCAAACACAACCTCTCACATGGATTATATGCTGCTTTTTATCCATTGGAAGTTTCTATTTGTGTGACATTAATGCGTCATGCATTAAGGGTATGTCTAAAAATTCTGGAGCACTGCAGATGACCGCATTAGTAATGCTGGACTGCAACCTCTCAGAACACTTGTGATTGGAAGCATGCAAAAAAGCAAGGTTTCTTTGTAGACTAAATAAATGGATTGCTACTATATATGAAAATGCTTCTCCAGATTGAAATTAGAGTCTCTCTCTCTCTCTCCCCCCTCCCTCTCTCAGATTCAAGATGTATATACAATAGGAACCATTTTCATCACCTTGCTCTTTATATGCCAATTCTCTTGTCAGTATTTATTATTTTTTCTTTCACAACATACAACAAATACAATTTTATTACACATACACACACACACACACACCAGAATACTCTTTTTGAAAATACTTCAGTTGAACATAGTTTGCCCTATTCTTCCATTCTAGAAGAGGAGCCATACAAGTGACTGATATAGACACTCTAATGCTCTCATTACACTGTCAGATTTATCTGATAGAATTCGCAAACCTTGGAAGCAAGGATTGGCATTCTGGATTTCATTACAGTTGCTACTTCACACCCTCAGAGACCTAAATGCTCTGATGCAACAGGGATTTCCATCACCCTGGCTCAACTGCCCCTAATGACTAGTACTCCAGGTGGAAAACACACATTTGGAAACATAGATGCTACTATAGAAGGAGAAAATCAGTTAGGAATAGGCAGATCTTCAAGATGTGGCTGCATCATTTAGGGCATCGTGTAAATGGAATCACTTCTAGATCAGTTCTCAGAGTTGAAATCTGATAGAACTAAAAGTAACTAGCAGGTTTTTTTGACCTAAGAACTAAACCTTCAGAGCAGTACTGTAAACTTGAGATATGTAAATAATATCTATTGCTTAGGAATCAATTCCTACAGAGGAATTATTGAGTCTGTCATCTGCACCTCTATAGCTGTCTGGTTCGGTTCTGCAACCCAACAAGACAGACACAGATTTCAGAGGATAATTAGAACTGCAGAAAAAACAATTGCTGCCAACCTGCCTTCCCTTGAGGACCTGTATACTGCACGAGTCAAAAAGAGGGCCGTGAAAATATTTACTGACCCCTCACATCCTGGACATAAATTGCTTCAACTCCTACCCTCAAAACGTCGCTATAGAGCACTGCACACCAAGACAACTAGACACAAGAACAGTTTTTTCCCGAAGGCCATCACTCTGCTAAACAAATAATTCCCTCACCACTGTCAAACTATTCACTAAGGCTGCATTACTATTACTATTAGTCTTCTCATCGTTCCTATCACCCATCTCCTCCCACTTATGACTGTATGACTGTAACTTGTTGCTTGTATCCTTACAATTTATATTAATATGGATCGTTTCCTGATTGCTTATTTGTACCCTATGACAATCATTAAGTGCTGTACCTCATGATTCTTGACAAATGTATCTTTTCTTTTATGTACACTGAGAGCATATGCACCAAAGACAAATCCCTTGTGTGTCCAATCACACTTGGCCAATAAATAATTCTATTCTATTTTATTCTATTCTATTTAGCAAAAAGAAGATTCATAAACATTGATTACATAACATTCAACTCCAGAACAGACAATCCAATCTTGGTTGGTTGAGAAGAACATGACATATGCTTTAGCACTTGGTAATCTGACCTTGAGAATCTCTGTTTTTCCCAGATTTAGGCGGTCCCACATCTATAACAGAATACAGAATGCATTCAGTTGCAAAAGTATGGCTACCTCTTAAGATAGGCAGGATAATTTCACATACATATTTATATGAGAAAGTTAAAATGTATTATGTTATGACAATATTTATTACATCATGTTGTTTTACTGGACCTAATGTTTTCTACAACCTGGAAACAAATATTCTGATTGGAATATATGATGAAAAAAAAACTTTGTTATTGGTCAATACACATCAAATTTAATGATTAAATGATTGAATAATTTATATTTCCTACTTCAGTTAGATGAAGAGCTAGTTATATTAGCTCCACAAAGATCCATGCAATCTTTTATATCAGGGGTCTGCAATCTTAAACACTCAAAGAGCCATTTGGACCCATTTCCCACCGAAAAGAAAACAGTGGGAGCTACAAAACCTGGGTCGGCATGACCAACTCACTCACTCCCACCCAGTCACATGACACCCCCCCCCCCCAGCCATGCCTACCCAGGTTTTGTGGCTCCCGGTGTTTTCTTTTCTGTGGGAAACAGGTATCTCTCTCTCTATGGCTCTCTCTTTATTGTAGCAGAGATATGTACATTTTGTATTATTGTTCCTACTATTAATCATCATACTGATGTGAAAGTTTCTGGTATGACATGCTACAATGAAACAACGTTTTGACACTCTACTCTGTAACTAAACCTTTTTCCTTCTGCAGCTATGCAGCCTGCCACCAATTGCCAAACATTTTTCTTGAATTTTTCATCTTCAAAAAGTTTGCATGAATAATACGAAAGCCACTAATTGAATAAGAAGGCCGGGGAATCAGAATGCAGTAACAGCAATTATAGTCAACTGAAATAGCCTGCCTCCACCTGAGAAAGACGTTTTAAGGCATTTTCACTGAGGAAATATAAATCTTGCTTCAATTTACATTGCAATGCAGAGATCAAGTTCAGACTGGCCAGGCTCTCTGTTTGTGCAACGTAAACAATAATTCAGAGACCAAACAAAATAGCATAGGATTGGGAGGAATTAAAAGCTGATTTTAGTTCCTTTGTCTTAAGGTTTAGGGCTAGATAAAGCTCTAAGGGGTCCCCAAACTTGGCAACTTTAAGACTTGTGAAGATGTTATAATTAATGATTCTCAGCAGTCACATATATAGTCCTTCTCAAGATGATTTGTCCCCAGTCTATTCCTTCAGGTCTTGCAGTTGTGCACCCAAGTTCTTCAACCTTACTTGCTGGTCATTCTGTTTTCTTCCACCTTTCCTAGCAGGAAAGTTAGATCTACTATAACGTGTCCCAAACAGGACAAACTGAGCCTCAGGTGGTAACTCTAGATTGATTGGTTCTATGATTCATTTAATTCTTTTCTTGGATATTCACAATATTCTTAAGACCTTTGTCTTAAGGTTTAGGGCTAGATAAAGCTCTAAGACAGGAGTCCCCAAACTTGGCAACTTTAAGACTTGTGGACTTCATAGCTGGTTGGAGAATTCTGGGAGTTGAAGTCCACAAGTCTTAAAGTTGCCAAGTTTGAAGACCTCTGCTCTAAGATGAAGTGAGATTTCTCCAAGTGATCTCATACAGAATGCCTCACTTTCCCTGCATGAGGGACATTCAAGGACATTGGTCTAGGGCTGTGTGTTTGCAGTGAAGTCAAAGGCTAGGCTCTTGAACTATATGAAGCCCTATGTTTTTTTCACCACAGTTTCACCACTGTTTATTGAACCACAAGTGCAGTTTGCTAGTTAGCCATAAATTATAATTTCCAAACAAACTATATTCAAACAAACACTCGAGCCAAATCACATTTGATGATTTTGATGATTAGACAGGATAGATGTGGAAACAAGAGTCATGATGTGGCTTTAGAGAGAGAAGGTAAAATATAATTGTACTTAAAATTGCTGTGACGATCAGAAGCCACTTCTTTATAGCTTTTTTAAAATGTCTTTTTTTTCTTTTACATACTTTCTTTTTTGCTCTATTTTAGTTTATGCCACTTCTTACTATTGTTGTTAAAACTTCTCTCTCTCTCTCTCTCTCTCTCTCTCTCTCTCTCTCTCTCTCTCTCTCTCTCTCTCTCTCTCTCTGTGTGTGTGTGTGTGTGTGTGTGTGTGTGTGTGTGTGTGTTTGTATGAACCAGGCCCTACCTAGATGGGATGATAATCTCAAACTCTTGGTTTACTATCAGAAGTTCTCAGAGAGTGAGTGAGCCATTCAAGTCATTGGCAAAAGTAATCTGGCTTCCCCCGGCAAGCAAATGGGCAGGGATGAAGAGAGAAATTCCACTGTGTAACACCTAAGCCCCCAGGAGAAAAAGGATCCTGACGGCTTTTGAATTCAATTTAATTTGGATTAGGAGCCGAGGTGGCGCAGTGGTTAAATGCAGCTATTGCAGGCTACTCCAGCTGACTGCTAGTTCAGCAGTTCAGCCGTTCAAATCTCACCAGGCTCAAGGTTGACTCAGCCTTCCATCCTTCCAAGGTCGGTAAAATGAGGACCCAGATTGTTGGGGGCAATATGCTGAACTTTGTAAACCGCTTAGAGAGGGCTGTAAAGCACTGTGAAGCGGTATATAAGTCTAAGTGCTAAGTGCTATTGCTATTTCAGTAATGTGTGACCAGCCACTAATAGGCCTATGTGAAATACTGCATACCCCTCCCAAAATTGTCTCCTTCCACAACTGTCATTCATTGGCACATTTCTTAAATGTCCCAGCAGAGAGACTGAAAATTAGCTGGACATGGAAACAATTACTCAAAGAAAGGTGAAACATTTACAACCCCAACCGTGTGCATCATTTCCTCTTACTAAAAGGTAACCGGAGCCTTCTTCAAAGGAATGGTATGAGGATGACTTTGATCTGTGCTGAATATAAATAACTTTGGAGGAAGATCTTAATTTTGCTAGGTGCCCTACGCAACAGAAATGCAACATGTATAACATTTTGATCTAATCGGGTTTTAAAAAGCAACAATGAATGATATGCCTCCCGAGTATTAAAACATCTTGAAAAGGAGAAAGCTTTCTTGTTAAAATGGATATTTCTATCACATTTGAGGGTAAAATAGCTCCTGGATAAAAACGTAAGAAGAATCCAGCTAGGGCAAGATGGATAGTTAGTTTCACCCAGCAAAAAAGACGCTGATATGAACTGTCGCCGCACAAATTATTGCAACAAGTGTAGCAGATCCATGCTTTGTCTCCCAAATAACAGGTTCCTTGCTACATTTCCAGCAATGCAGTCTCCTCCTGCCCTTGAGACAAAAACAAGGTGTACAGCTGTCTCTGGAGTGTTTCTTTTTGTCGCTTCCTTCATAAGAATATGTCCCCAACAAACACTAAGCAGGCCATTTTGATGGGCTGGGACACAAAGAGTTGTTAGATCAGGGCTGTCAAACTCCCGGCCCGCGGGCCGGATGCGTCACTTGCCAGCCACGCCCACACCCAGTTTAGCGAAGGGGGGGGGGAAATCCTGATATGCCACGTGGCACCGCCGTGACGATGCGAGTTTGACGCCCCTGTGTTAGATGAACCAAAGAACTAGTTTCAGAATGAGTCACAGCAGCAGCTGATTGACCTTATCTATGTTAGGAAGGAAAGCAACCCTGACCTTCCAGTTAGAATCTGGAAAGGAGGACTAGACTAGATTGAAAAGTTGGGGGAGGGAGAAATGAGAAGTAAAAAATGGCAAACACCTTTCACACTATTGCCCAGAAAAATACAGGGAAGTGCCCTTGAAATACCAAGTTGGAAGTCTTTGTTTTATACACAATGTATGTTGCACTACAATTACTGCATCCAGAGGTGGGTTCCTGCCGGTATGCTCTTACCTGTTGGTCGCTGCAGAACCGAAGAAGCCGGTGGCGTTCGCGGCATGGGGCTTCCCCCGCCTGCTTTCCCCTGCCCGCCTGGATGCCGCCATTTGCGTTCTTTTGCCCTCTGCGCAAGCAGAATGCTTTGCGCATGCGCAGAGGGCAAAAGAACGCAAATGGTGGCGTCCAGGCAGGTGGGGGAAGCCCCGTGCCACGAATGCCACCAGCTTCTTCGGTTCTGCAGCGACCAACAGGTAAGAGCATACCGGCAGGAACCCACCTCTGACTGCATCTCTTAAATGAATGCCAATGTAATAGCTTTCATATCTACTGACTATAATGTGTATTGAATATTTCCATATTACTAATCAGAAATGCATTATATACAGTAGGAGAACCATTTGAAGTAGTTATGGAATGAATGGAGAGATGTTTGCCCATTTCACCAAAAACTTGCAGATTTGGTGTCAAAGTTCCCTGTCCCCTGTTCCTTCTCAAGACTGGCAATAGAAAAGCCATAGCATTATCTTATCATGCAGCAATACATTATTATTTCAATTCAGTGGAGAATATGTTTCAAATCTTGCTAGCAAAAAGGGAGACAGAGAGAGAAACAGCTGCAAGAAAAGCACGATAATTTTCTATGTGGCACATTGTGTTTCATGATCGCCAACATGTTCATCAGCAAGATAGGTATATGAAAGGCTGCTAATTGTGCGCCTCACGAAATTCCAAATTCAGCCTTCCAACATTTTCCCTTTAGCTTTGTTAACATGAACAGAAGGGCCCAATCTCCTTCTTAGCCAGCATTTGATAGCAGCCAAGGAAGTAAAGTAGACTGTAGTCAATCTTCTGTATGAATGCAAGCATTTAGAAGCTTCTTCATAATGTGCTCCCTTCCGTTTCCACCCATTACTGTAATGAGAAATGATTTGAATGTACTGAAATAGATTGTGAATTATTGATATTCACAGCCACAGCCATCTTGCCTGCAGGATTTAACTGGTCTATTGGGTTAAAAACAAAATTCAGGAATTTATTGGGATGAGACGCAGGGGTGAAATTCAGGAGGTTCTGACAGGTTCTGGAGAACCGGTAGTGGAAATTTTGAGTAGTTCGGAGAACCGGCAAATTCCACTGTTGACTGGCCCCAGAATGGGGTGGGAATGGAGATTTTGCAATTTCCTTCCCCTGCCACGCCCACCAAGCCACGCCCACAGAACCGGTAGGGGAAAATTTTGAATTTCACCCCTGGATGAGAGAGTTGGAAGTGAAAGCAGCTCCTCTGCATGAACAATAAGAGCAAAAACTATGGAAAGTGAATGATGCACTACTACTAAAATGCATTTAACTATAAGCTTAAAGTACAAAACAGAAAAGCATATACGGTAGGCTTCCTAAGTACTTATATACAAGACTTCTCTTTGTGTTTATGGAGGCTGAAGCCATACATTTACTCAACACAAACTGTCTCTCCAAGCTCTTCAATATGTAACAAGGGTTTAAAGAGAAAGGCAAGCTTTTAAGCCTACACTAAAATAAATATTAATAGTTTTAAAATAAATACCTAATGATATACAATCAGAGCAGTGACAGAACAGAACTTCCAAGGGACTGTTTAAGCAATGTACCCTTCTCTGCAAATATTTGGACTCTGGCAGCCTGCCGTTTGCCAAGCATTTAACTGATTTACATGCTCTTAAAAACATCTGTAGCCAGCATTAGTATCTATGTTTCTTATGGAAGGAAAGGGAAAGTGGAAAGCGACATATATTTGTAGGACAAATTCAGCTTTCCCTTCCTTTTTTCTTCATGTACCACAAAGTGGCTCTTAATAGGAGTATGACTTCAATAATGTATGTATGTCCCTCATACAAACATACATATTAATCATAGGAAAGGGATGAGAAATAATAAGCCAAAGGCATTAAAGGCATGGGATAAGAAAGAGAAAAGGAAAGAAAGCTGAAATTAATTTGCACTAACACCATTCAAAATACAATGTCTTCCTAGCCTTACACATTTTCTTTGCTTATATTATGTCTTTATACTTCTGGCTGCATGTAACATGTGTGAGACCAAGGCCAAAACTTTAGTCTATGCCTTATCTATCTTATTAAAAAGCAACATGTGATGTTTGCAACAAAAATAATCTTTGTAATAGGCATTCACCTAGTCCAGTGCTTCTCAACTTTGGCAAATTTAAGATGTGTGAACTTTAACTCCCAGAATTCTCCAGCCATATTTCCCCAACACGCTGGCTTTTATGGGAATTGAAGTCCACACATCTTAAAGTTGCCAAAGTTGAGATGTTAACTGTGATGAGAACTTTTTCCAAGAGACAGGAATTTTAGAAACTTACTCTCAGGTAAATAGAATAGAATAGAATTTAATTCTTTATTGGCCAAGTATGATTGGACACACAAGGAATTTGTCTTTGCTCTCAGTGTACATAAAAAGACAAGATACATTCGTCAAGAATCATGAGGTAAAACACTTAATGATTGTCTTAGGGTACAAATAAGCAATCAGGAAGCAATCAATATTAATATAAATCGTAAGGATACAAGCAACAAGTTACAGTCATACAGTCATAAGTGGGAGGAGATGGGTGATAGGAACGATGAGAAGACTAATAGTAATAGTAATGTGAATAGTTTGACAGTGGTGAGGGAATTATTTGTTTAGAGGAGTGATGGTGTTCAGGAAAAAAACTGTTCTTGTGTCTAGTTGTCTTGGTGTGCAGTGCTCTATAGCGTCATTTTGAGGGTAGGAGTTGAAACAATTTATGTCCAGGATGCGAGGGGTCAGTAAAGATTTTCATGGCCCTCTTTTTGACTCGTGCAGTATACAGATCCCCAATGGAAGGCAGGTTAGTAGCAATTGTTTTTTCTGCAGTTCTGATTATCCTCTGAAGTCTGTGTCTGTCTTGTTGGGTTGCAGAACCGAACCAGACAGTTATAGAGGTGCAGATGACAGACTCAATAATTCCTCTGTAGAACTGTATCAGCAGCTCCTTGGGCAGTTTGAGCTTCCTGAGTTGACGCAGAAAGAACATTCTTTGTTGTGCTTTTTTGATGACGTTTTTGATGTTAGGTGACCATTTTAGGTCTTGAAATATGATAGAACCTAGAAATTTGAAGGTCTCTACTGTTGATACTGTGTTGTCTAGTATTGTAAGAGGTGGTAGAAGGGAAGGTTTTTCCTAAAGTCTACCATCATTTCTACGGTTTTGAGTGAGTTTAGTTCCAGATTGTTCCGGTCGCATCACGAGGCTAGTTGTTCAACCTCCCATCTGTATGCAGATTCATCGTTGTCTCAAATGAGACCAATCACTGTTGTATCATCTGCAAACTTCAGTAGTTTAACAGATGGATCATTAGAGATGCAGTCATTGGTATAGAGAGAGAAGTGGTGAGAGCACACAGCCTTGGGGGGGGGGCTCTGTCCTAATTGTACAGGTATCTGATGTGATTTTGCCTAGCTTCACTGGTGAGCGCTTGAGTAATATTTAAGGACTCTTAGACTATTTCAACAACAACAAAAAAACTTGGAATGTCAGTAATTCAAAATATTACATTTCCAAATTAAGTGAAATGTCTCCGAAGTCCTACTCACCAGCACATATTTTGGATCACTTGAGTGGTTAGCTCTAAAAGTAAAGATATTATCACTTCTTGCAATAAATGCATTTTTGAAGATATACATCATCTAGTATATCTTCCTCCCAATAACAAAAATTGTGAAAAAAGCAAGGATTTGATAGCTGTTCTGAGATGTGTCTATGGATCACTTCATTACCTTCTTTATTTACACAGCTTTTCCCTCAGTCTGAAGCTGGTGTGCTTTTGTTTACTTTAGAAGATTAGAAAAGAATTAATGAAGCCAATTCTCTTCCACAAAATAGACCTGTTTGCCACACATTGCAAATTGCTGATAATTCACTACTGCTTTTTCTCCAGTTCCTCAGCCATAACAAAACCCAAGCAATCCCACTGTCAACCAACTGGGGCTAAACAAGAATTTGCTTCAACTGGTGTTTAAGGACAGGTTGGAACAGCTGTGCACTGTCAAACACCAGTTGCCCTAAAACACTGTAAGCAATTTAAGAACACATTGGCTACAAGGCAACATTACATTTCTTAACTGGGGGGGGGGGGAGGAAGCAGGTATCAAAACAGTAAAAAAAATGTGCAGCCTGGAGGTGCACTAATTTCAGAGAAAGGAAGAAAAATCAGTATAAGATTAAGTAATTGTTAGAACATAGAATAACAGAGTTTGAAGGGACCTTGCAGGTCTTCTAGTCCAACCTCCTGCTTGAGCACCGTTTCAGACAAGTGGCTGTCCAGTCTCTTCTTAAAAACCTCCAGTGATGAAGCACCCACAAATTCTGAAGGCAAGTCACTCCACTGATTACCGTATTTTTTGGAGTATAAGATGCACCAGAGTATAAGATGCACCTTAGTTTTTTGGGAGGAAAATAGGAGAAAAAATCTACCTACCAGGTATTCATCTGGCTAGCGTCCTTAGTCTGGTCAGCTTCAGCACATTATTTTATCCCCTGGTTAGGGCTACTAGCTTCGGAGCTAGTAGCAATGAAAACAAGCCTGCAAAGACTTAGGGCTGGAAAAAACTTCTTCGGAGGGAGTAGCAATGAAAAAATACTGCAAACAGGGAAGATCGTTAGCATCTCGTTAGGGCTGAAAAAACTTTTTTGAAGTAGCAATGAAAACAAGCCTGCTTTGAAAAAGCTACATTCGGAGAATAAGATGCACCGAAATTTTCAGCCTCTTTTAGGGGGGAAAAGGGTGCGTCTTATACTCCAAAAATACGGGTAATTGTTCTCACTATTAGGAAATTTCTCCTTAATTCCAGGTTGCTTCTCTCCTTGATTAATTTCCATCCATTGTTTTTTGTCTTGCCTTCTGTGCTTTGGAAAATAAGCAATCGATATTCTAGACTGAAACTTTTTAGCTGACATAGAATTATTTTATGCTAACAAGGAAAAAATGAAAGACTAAAAGACAACATTATCAGATTGGATATGTTTATAGTTGAGTTACTTAGCATTTAAAACAATGGAAAGCTGTATGAAAAGGATCGACATAGTTGATACTTTGATGAAGCAACTGAGTTACAGTAGGTCAGCATCTATAGAAAAAGACAAAACGTAGTCCTGGAGATATAGAGACCAACTATGGAATTTGCTACTGCAGGATCAGTGATAGCAATTAATTTTAACAGTTTTCAAAGAGGACGAGGAAAATAGTTGAAAGACAAGCCTTTCTGTGTTTTCTGGCACCATCAGGATCTGAGTCAACATATACCCAGATATCTTAACAATGAGATTGCAGGTTTCCCTTGGCCCTCATGAAAGGAAAATGCTGGTTAACACAACCTTTACTCTTACACAGAATCCTTATATTCTTAAGGCTGGAACAAAAGTGTAATTTGGAGGGAGGGGAGAGAATTCAGCCAGCAAATGTAAAATAAGTTCACTGTAGGTCTAAATGGTTTCCTGAAATAGTTGGATTTGGAGTTCTACAGTCATAAACCAAGGGCATCTGATACTTTATTACAATTTCTTCCAAGTATAACACAGTTTACTCTGAGCTAGGGCTGTGATGCAAACTATTTTCAATACCAAGTCTCAGCCTCACACCTATATCAATCCTTCTTTGGAAGAAACATGTTCAAGTCCCCACTAACACTTTACCAGACACAACTAATTCCTTTTCTCCAGGGAGAAATGTTTCATATACACATGTGTATTGGCCAAGTTCACCAAGGTAAAGATTGGGACGGGCCATTTCAGGACACAAATCACACGCTCCTCTACATTTTAAAAAACTTCTCAATATACATATCCAGAGATCAGAAAAAAAGAGCTTAGTTTTCTCTTTGTTTCTTTGTCTTTGTCAGTGTGTGTGTATATGTACCGTATTTTTCGGAGTATAACATGCACTGGAGCATAAGACACACCTAGATTTTAGAGGAGGAAAACAAGGAAAAAAGTATTCTGAACCAAATGGTGTAGTAATATATTATTTAATAAAATACCAGTGTAGCAGAATACTTTTTACAACCATGTATACTTTTTACAACCATGTACACTTTTTACAACCATGTATACTTTTTACAAACTTCACAGCTTTAAGACTAGTGGACTTCAACTCCCAGAATTCCTCTTCCAGTCATGCTAGATGGGGTAATTAGAAGGCAAAAACACTCCAGTTTTTGCAAAAAATGGCCCGTTTTTTGCTCATTTTTTTTTTTTTTTTGCAGAAACAGGGCATGCAGAGGGTTTGGGAAGCCTGCAGAGCACTCCTGGGGTGGGGGAAGGCAAAAATGCCCCAATTTTTTTGCAAAAAATGGCTCTTTTTCACCCCCTTTTTTTTTTTTTTTTGCAAAAACAGGGCATGCAGAGGGTTTGGGAAGCCTGTAGAACACTCCAAGGGGATGGGGAAAGGCAAAAATGCACCAATTTTTGCAAAAAATGGCCCGTTTTTTGCTCAGTTGTTTTGCAAAAACAGGGTATGCAGAGGATTTGGGAAGCCTGCAGAGCACTCCTAGGGGGTGGGGGAAGGCAAAAACGCCCCAATTTTTGCAAAAAATGGCCCGCTTTTTGCAAAAATTGGATGCTGGGGCGGTGCTTCGGGAGGCCAAAAATGGCTGTATTCAGTGTATAAGACAAACCGACATTTCCACCCTCGTTTGGGGGGCAAAAAGGTGCATCTTATACTCCGAAAAATAAGGTATATATCTGTTAAAGGATCCTTCTCTCTGAAAAGATAGTCAAGTCTTCAGTTGTGCAATTTCAACCTGCTGTTTAAAGAACTGCAATAGCCATAGCACTTAAACTTATATAATGCTTCACATTGATTTACAGCCCTCTCTAAACAATAAAACAGTAGTTTTTATCTCACCTGGTTTGGCTAAATCATGCAATCAAACATATTAAGTACCATTTACTTTTCCTGTTATGTTAGTTTGTACATCTGGTCAGTCTTCCATAGCTAATGGCAGACCTGCCCCACTCTGATCCCCTAGGAAAGAAAGACCCTCAACTCCATTTGGTGGAAGCATTTACTAAAAGATGGTGGCTGCAATAAAGTCAGGTGAGCTCTGGGTTTCCCGTGCTCAAAAGATACAGAAAGGTTTCCCCTCATCCCAGCCCTCCTCCTGTGACCAGTCCATCTTCAGCCAATCGGAACTCGCCAATGTGTTTTGAGAATGCTGAGATGTTTTGGGGTAATCCACATTCTTTCTCAGGGTGTCTGGCCTTGGATGCTGGTACAAACTGGTTCCAAACTTCTCTAGTTTTTATCACCTGTAATTCCCCGCTCCCTATTTCCCATTACGTACACAAACAGCTTTCTTGCCCCACTATCCTTCCCCCCTCCCTTCTAGTCTTTGATGGCAGGATGCCTGTGAGGTGCCAAGTCGAGCCTGGCAGACCTGACAGCTAAAAACTTTAAATAGGTTTATAAATATGATCATTTAGTCATACATATTATCTTTCAATAATCTTCAGGGCATTTTTTTAAAATCCTGAGAATCAAGCTGTTCAAAAATTCTATCTATGCATGGATATGCAAAGCCAGTTTGGTCCAGTGGCTAAGGCACCAGGCTAGAAAGCAGGGGACCTTGAGTTCAAGTCTCACTTTCTCAGCTCAACCCACCTGACAGGGTTGTTGTTGTGGGAAAAATAGGAGGAGGCAGGAGTATTAAATATGTTTGCTGCCTTGAGTTACCTGTAAAAATAATAAAGGTGGGATACAAAACAGACAAGCATTGGAAAACTCAAACACTTATACTGGAGTTTGTGGAGGAGGCAGTTCTTTTTTACGTAAAAAAGTTAAAAGTTTTTTTCCCTTTTTTATAGGTTAATAATTTTGTATGAGATTGGTACATGATGGATTGAATTAACCTAAATTTTGAATTAATTGAATTAAATATTGATGTTGATGTTGATAGGGGAAAAAAAGAATAAAGAAAAGAAGGGAAATAAATTAGATGAAAGTAGGTTAAAAGTTGGAAGAATACATAATTTGAACAGTTATTACCCTTTTCTATAAGATTTGTTTTATATAAAATTTGTATAACTCACAAACCTGATTTAACATTGAAAGGATTTAGATAATTATTGATATAGTAGGAATGATATAAGATATGTATAATTTAATTTAATTTAATTTAATGGATTTCTATGCCGCCCAACTCCCTGGCAGCATAGAAATCCATTATTAATAATTAATAATCTTAAAAGTTACTATACAAGATTTTATAATTTATAAGTGGGATTTTGTATTATGGGGAACTTAGAATGTTTAACCAATGGATGGAATAGTAATGATAAGGATTGCAGTTGTTTAAATATAGAGAATGAGTTAAAATAAAAAAAAATTGAGCAAGAAAGCTGGAAGGGAGATATGAAAGGGGAAAAGAAATTAGAAATCTAGGGCATCTAGAAATGATTGAATTTAAAAAAGAAAAGAAAATGATGAGTAAAGATATTAATTGAGGAGAGGGAGGAATAAGGCCTAAAATCAAGAAGTATAAGAGATAATGAATATTCTTGGAAATTAAGCTATAGCGATCAAGTTAGAAAAAAGTTGAGAATTAGAGGTGGTAGACCCAGGCGACAAAAATAGGAGAAAGGAGGCAGCATTAGAGCAATAGTAGATATACCTGGTAGAACATGTTAGTTCTTGGAGTCTTAATGGACACATTCATCAGGCAGTTTTCTTGACAACTAATAGAGGTGGATCGTCAGTGCTTTTTTAGAGGATTGTTTTTAAACTTCCCAAGTTAGCCTGGATATTCTCCAATACTGTAGTACCATCTGAATAGTAATAAAATCTGTTTCTATTTGACTGAGGTGTTGTGGGGCGGGGGAGAAGAGGGTGACCTCAGATAAGGTTGACTAGATATTGGAGCTTTGCTGGGAAGATTTGTAGATTATTTTCTTTACTAATTTTCGCAAGATTTGTTCTAGATTTTTTTGAACGCACATTCATATTTAATGCACACCATGGTCTCTCTCCAAATACTTTCCACCTTGGCTCCATTCTCTAACATTCCTACCAATTCTACGTGGGGGAAGAGAGCTTCAACTCTGTACATTCAACTTAATGTTTATAGATAGTTTTAATGCAATCCAGAATTCCAATAGCGCAATACTCCTAATCATGAGGAAGACAAATTGGTTCAATATTTCTGACATCTTCTAAAACTAAAGTAATCCTTTTCTGAGCATGATTCTATCAGAATCTCGTTAGCAAGAAAAAAAATTGGTTTACAAGAATAATGGCAACTGAACTATTTCCTATGTAGAATTCCACACATCCAACTTCAATAAGGTGAAGACTTATTTATCATATGCCTAACTGCCTTGCTTTGAACTGATGGTAGTTCTTTTTACAGATAATGCAGGAGCTTGCAATTGGTTGTTTACAAGCCATCTCCTAAATATTTATCAGTCTAAGAATGAGCCACTACATATATTGTGGTGTGTTCAGTTGAGAATGCATAGGTTTCTTCTTCAGTTCTTAATCATTTAATAGAGTTTTGTACCACTACCTATTATTATAAATATCAAATTGGTTTCTGCCAAATGCTTGATGCTCTGGAGTCAATGGAAGCTTGACGATAGAATATCCAATAAATCATTCACAAATGTCCCTAGAACTCCTGGAAGATTAGGACTACTACCTAATTGTCTTCAATACAAGGCTTTTCAAAACAATTTTTTCCTGTTCAATCAAAAGACAAACAAAATATATTATTAGCATTTCAGTTTTGAGCATGCTTGCTTAGAAATAAGGTTGTTATTTGAATTTGGTGAGACTTATTGACAAGTAAGTATGGCTAGCAAGATTAATTCATTAAATTGAGGAAATCTCCCTCCCTCCCTCCCTCCCTCCCTCCCTCCCTCCCTCCCTCCCTCCTTCCTTCCTTCCTTCCTTCCTTCCTTCCTTCCTTCCTTCCTTCCTTCCTTTGTTCTTTCTTTCTTTCTTTTTTGTGTCGTCCCCACTGCCTACTTCTGCTAGAATAATGGGATCCAAATAAAACTCTTGACAGAATCTAGACAGTGTTTTGCTCCAGTGAAACCTTGAGATTTTCATAGAATAAACTTTATCATTTTTTCCTGTAGGCTTTAATCTGAATCCAGCTGGCACTTTTCAGCTGTACTTCTAACTGCATTGTGTACATAGCACACTTCCAAACTATCCAATGCAAAAGGCATTTCATAAAAAAATAAAAAGGGGCTCCAGTTAACATTCACATTTCATTATATTTTCCCATATTCAGATTTTTCTTTAATATTTAAATTCACTGAAAACTATAATACAATATCAGCCAGCTATATCGTATATCTTATTTTAATTCAAGGGTATGAAGGACTCTGGCCATTTTTATATGGTTTCAAATAGAGAACTCAGGAATTGGAAAAGAAAGAAAAGCTAAAATCTCAGTAAAGTACTTTAGGCTGTTTTGAATTAACAATGGGAAACCGATGACCTCTTTTCAGTTCTATACCTCCCACCTCCCACCATTATTAGCACTGTGAGAAATTAAATGGTGCCCAGAATGATCCAAAAGTATCACCATATGTAAACAAATACATAATAAATGAAATCTCAGGCAGCTATCACTGGAAGTTTCGGGCAGTGAACAGGCAGTTACCTTAAAATGTTTAATTTTGAGTTAGACAAATATTTGGTTGTTTTTTATCAAATAGCTAATGAGGGATTCTGTCCATGCAAGAACTTTTCTCTGCACCCCAACCCCTTTAAATCGAAAGTAACCTGATTTAATTTCCCCTTTCCAAAGAAAAAGAAAAAAAAGTACCTATCATGGATTTCTCAGAATTTTATACTCATTGGTTTGCATCCACACAACCAGTGGTGGGTTCCTACCGGTGCGGTCCACTCTATAGCACCGGTAGCAGCCCGCTGGTGATGTCACAGTACCAGTGCGGTTGGTTGCCGGTGCCTGGGCGCCGCCATTTTTTTAAAAAAAATTTTTTTAATTTTTTTTAAATTTTTCTTCTGCTCATGCCCAGAAGCCAAGCTTCCGGTACTGCGCATGCGCTGCCTTCCTACCCCACAGTGAGTCCAAGCAGGGTAGGATGGCCGAGGGAGCGCGTGAGATGCTGAAAGAATGGGTGGCAGGAGCTATCTCCATTCCCCTCCCTTCAGCAGTCCGAGAAGCCACGAACGTGCGGTGATGATCCTAGGCATTTTCGCACGTTTGAGGCTTCTCGAGCTGCTGAGGGGAGGGGGAATGGGCGGCAGGAGCCTAGGATCATCGAATGGGGAGAAGCATTCAGGCCGGATGCAGCCTCCTAGAAGAACCGCTGCCGCGGTCTTGCTGCTCCTGCTGCGGGGGGCTGCGTTGCGGGTGGGCAATGCCCCCCCGCTTCTCCGGCCACTGCCAAGCTCCCGAGGCCCACGCCACCCGGTCACATGTCTGGCAAGCCACACCCACAATATAAGCCATGCCCACAGAGTGGTAGTAAAAAAATTAGGAACCCGCCCCTGCACACAACTTATGAAAACCTAAACTTGGGATAACATACTTCAGTTGCTTTGTTCACATAACTTGCTATGTTCAAACAATCGAACCACATAATACCTCAATTTAAAGGCCTTATTGTATATAGCATGGTAAACAAGGATGGATATCTGAAACATGCTCAAACACAGATTACCAATGCCATTGAAATACTGTAGCATAAATGGCCCACACTAGGCCATGCCCAGAGATGGGATGACCCCAATCTTAATACATGAACCAAACTTTCTCAGCTTTCTCCAAGTATATTCTCTCTGAAGAATCTAACTCTGACACCTACAATCCAGAGGTGGGTTCCTGCCTGTTTTTGCCAGTGCGGTTAATAGCTGTTGTTCGGCGCAGAGCCGAAGACGCTGCTGCCGTTCGCAGCGCGGGAGCTTTCCCCGGGCGCTTTCCCCGCCTGCATGGACGCCGCCAATTGCGTTCTTTTGCCCTCTGCGCATGCAGAACGCTTTGCGCATGTGCAGAGGGCAAAAGAACGCAAACAGCGGTGTCCATGCGGGCGGCGGCAGCGCCCGGGGAAAGCCCCTGCACCGCGAACGGCAGCAGCGTCTTCGGCTTTGCGCCGAACAACAGCTATTAACTGCACCGGCAGGAACCCACCTCTGCTACAATCCCAATTTATCTGGACAGTGCCAAGTTGAAGAACTTCATTCTAAACCAGAGGAATTTGATGAATAATAAAAATAAAAAACTTAGGCCTGTGCATGGGCCTGCTCATTGTCAGAGAAAACCTCTTTGAATAAAGTCCTCAGAGGAACCTTACAGAAGTCAATGACATATATTAATCATTTGAATGTAAGCTTTGAACCAATTCAATGTAAGATACATTGACCAGTGTGCTGCTTGTAGCCATATTCAATATACAGAATGCTAAATATTTCCCATGAGCTTGTAACATTTACTCTTTGTTCTTGGTTCCTCTTGATCCCCAAAAATCTAGCTATTTCTAAATGCATTTAGTCCATTAGTTACATTCCTTCCCTTGCTTCAGATTAGAGTTTGTCACTCTCACCTCCATAAGCATCCCTTTTTAATTTTTTAATTAAACTTATTTTTCAAATATTTTATTTTTAAATCACAGGAAGAAATTTGAGAAGGCTTTTAGGATGTTTAGTCATCTACTTAAATAACCAACTGTCCTATAATAACATTTGTTGAATTTTCTTCAGTTTCTTCTGTTTGTTTAACATCTTTGTATATTCCTTTTTGAATAATCTTTGGAACAATTACTCTCTCTCGTGCCTCACTTCTAAGGCTGTTTTTTTTCCCAACATTTACTCAAAAGAAAATCGGTCCACTTGCTTTGTGTAAAGCCAAACCTGACTCTGAAATATCGTATGTAAAAATGTAAACAAAACCAAAAAAACTGTCACACATTTCTACAAGAGTTCTATAGGAATCTGTAAAATAGATTTCACTATAACAGGGACAGTATAATAATAGCATTGAATAAAGTCTTTTAGCACTCATCTTTCTCTGGTTAAAACTTCATAAACATAAAGTGTTTGTGAAGTGTGGACCCTGCCTATTCTGTATTTCTAAAATGGCATACGATGGGGTAGTTATGTTTAAAAGATTAGGCACAGTTTAAAGTCTGCCTCAGGAGCATTTATGAAACCAGCGATGTTAGAGATAGTCACATTCTTGGAGAATTTACACTGATAACAATATACATTAAGGGGAAGTTGTGCATTCTGTGAACAAAAAAAGAGAGCCTTTTTAAAAATTCTGTAAAATCCCTAATACAGTAGAATACAATAAACAGAAAAATATATTCCTAATTCAGGCCTATTCCTAATTTCCACTGATTAGCAAATTTTAAAGTATAATCAATAGAAATGAAAGAGTGCCAACTTCTGTACATACCTAGGTTTAAATAATTTGATCTAAAATATACAGTATTCTAATCCAAAATATACTTTACGTTTTATCCTCCCCCCTCGCCAGGGTTCTTTATATTCTTTATTTTGGGGCAAATATGTTGATATGTTGATTAGCATGTCTCCCGCCCCCCCCCAACACACACACAATCCAGGGGCGGGTTGCTCTCTTACCTTGCTACCGGACCTCTGCGTGCACATCGCCATGTTTGGTGTGCGCACCCCCTCACTACGTGTGCGCACCTCCTCATGCAATTTTTCTTCTGTGAATGCACGGAAGCAAAATCTTGCCGAAATCACGCGCTCACGCACATCCCCTCGCAACATTTCGCTGATATTTTGCTTCTGCGCATGCACTGAAGCAAAAAAGCCCAAAAATTTGGGACTGGTGCGGCCATGCTCAAATAGCGCCATTTGCTGGCCGCTACCGGTACTGTAGAGTGGGCCGCACCAGTAGGAACCCACCACTGACACAATCTCATAAAACAAGAAGTAACTAGTGTGCACAATTTTTGTGAGAAAGCAACTGAGATAGAACTTCTTTTCTAGTAGGAACAAGTAGATAGTCACTTCATTATGGAAATAATTGTGATTTGGTTAAATAATTAGTTCTTCGGGAGTTGGGCGGCACATAAGAATACCAAATAAATAAATAAATAAATAAATAAATAAATAAATAAATAAATAAATAAATAAATAAATAAATAAATAAATAAATAAATAAATAAATAAATAAATAAATAAATAATTGCAGAATAAACTTTGTAAGAGGTGATCCTCCTTTGATCTTTTTCAAGCACAAAAGGGGAGCGGGGATCAACATTTTACTAAGTATATTATATAGGAACACTACTCTATGAAGAGTTACTGTGCCAAATATAGAAATTTAATTAAACCATTCAGGAGGCAAACAGAGGGTGATTCATCCTATTTTGAATAGAAATCTTAATGCAACCATAATCTGTCAAATTGCTGTTGTTCTTTATTGCCTCTGGTAAAAGTTGAAGGATTCCCATTTAGACCATTATATGCATTTTACATGCACTATAGTTTAACTCACTTGGTGTTATGACAACTACAGGAACTAGGAAGAAGATTCGTGTGGCTGCCGGTGGTGGAATGGTAGACACATTTAGAAACTTGGTATAAATATTTTACCGATTCTCTATCACAATATTTCTTTGTCCTTTCTCATGTGAATTGGTAATAATATGAGAAGAAACTTATGAAAATGACACTCCATCTACATCTGCCCTTGTGAATATTTTATCAGTTATAAATACAAAGCCTCAGAGGAAAAACAAAATGCCATATTTTTCGGAGTATAAGACGCACCGGAGTATAAGACGCACCTAGATTTTAGAGGAGGAAAACAAGGAAAAAAGTATTCTGAACCAAATGGTGTAGTAATATATTATTTAATAAAATACCAGTGTAGCAGAATACCTTTTACAACCATGTACACTTTTTACAACTAGGTATACTTTTTACAAACTTCAAACTTGACAGCTTTAAGACTAGTGGACTTCAACTCCCAGAATTCCTCCTCCAGTCATGCTAGCTCAGGAATGGGAGTTGAAGTCCACAAGTCTTAAACTTGCCAAGTTTGAAGACCCTTGCACCCGTAACCCTTAACCCAGGGGTCTTCAAACTTGACAGCTTTAAGACTAGTGGACTTCAACTCCCAGAATTCCTCCTCCAGTCATGCTAGATGGGGTAATTAGAAGGCAAAAACACCACTGTTTTTGCGGGAAAATGGCCCATTTTTCAGCCATTTTTTTGCAAAAACGGGGCATGCAGAGGGTTTGGGAAGCCTGCAGAACACTCCTAGGGGGTGGGGGAAGGCAAAAATGCCCCCGTTTTTTGCAAAAAAATGGCCCATTTTCCCGCAAAACTGGGATGCAGGGGAAGGGCTTCAGGAGGCCAAAAATGGCTGTATTCGGTGTATAAGACGCACCGACATTTCCACCCTCTTTGGGGGGGCAAAAAGGTGTGTCTTATACTCCGAAAAATACGGTATGTAAGACTCCAAAACTGTCTTCTCACAACAGATAGATAAGCAAAAAAAAGGGGGGGGGGATTTTTGGAAGTCTACAGTCGTTCTCCAGATGTGGTTACCTACAACTAACAGGAACCACAGTCAGCAGCATGAGTGATGCTGGGAACTGCAATTCAGCAAAATTCCTGCTATATTCAGCTTGGCAGAGGCTCTGTTGGGCTGCAGACACAGCCTACTGCAAACCTAGATGGAGATGCCATTGATATTGCTGATTGGATCCGAGCCACTGTGTGTGTGTGTGTGTGTGTGTGTGTGTGTGTGTGTGTGTGTGTGTGTGTGTGTGTGTGTGTCCTGGAACTTAGATATGTTTAAAAAAGCTAACAAGAATATCCAGTTGCCAGAAACAATATTTGAATTCCTAATTTGCCACAAGCAAAGGAGGTGGAGGGCAAGACATTACATTTACCAAATCTATCCAGTAAGACACAGGCAAACACAGGAGGGCGCCCACATCTTGGATTAGTTACCTTAAATAAGGCTCTGTCCCAACAAATCTTTCAGAGGGTGAGAAGGTCCACTCTCTTTTGATCCAAAAGTAATCCTGACTGGAAGAAGAAAAAATGCCTGAAAGAGGTTTTGGAGAAGGAAAGGTGACATTATAAGACCAGTCTGAAAAGGGAGCCACGCTCCTTAAAATGAGAGGTGAGCAGTTTCTGCTGGAGAAACAGTTAAAAGGGAGGACACACAAAGATTGAAGTAAGTAATTCAATATTCATTATACCAATAAAAACAATACCCTTCCTGGACGTCTGGAGAGTTGTGAATACCTGGTTCTTCAGAGCATTTGGGGACACAAGGAATAGCCTATCTGTTTGGCAGCAGATCAAGGGAGTTTCTACGAGCAACAGTTCTGGTGGCTTTGATCTTTTTATCCTTGTATACTGGTGGATGTGAGCTGCTCACACCTTTCAGGATATGAAGCTGCAGCAAATAGCTCTAGCAGATCCAACAGAGTGGGAATAGAATAGAATAGAATAGAATAGAATAGAATAGAATAGAATAGAATAGAATAGAATAGAATAGAATAGAATAGAATAGAATAGAATAACAGAGTTGGAAGGGACCTTGGAGGTCTTAGGAGCCAAGGTGGTGCAGTGATTAAAGTGCAGCACTGCAGTTCAGCAGTTCAGCTGTTCAAATCTCACTGGCTCAAGGTTGACTCAGCCTTCCATCCTTCTGAGGTCGGTAAAATGAGGACCCAGATTGTTGGGGGCAATATGCTGAACTCTGTAAACCGCTTAGAGAGGGCTGTAAAGCATTATGAAGCGGTATATAAGTCTAAGTGCTATTGCTATTCTAGTCCAACCCCCTGCCCAGGCAGGAAACCCTACACCACTTCAGACAAATGATTATCCAACATCTTCTTAAAAACTTCCAGTGTTGCAGCATTTACAACTTCTGGAGGCAAGCTGTTCCACGGATTAATTGTTCTAACTGTCAGGAAATTTCTTCTTAGTTCTAAGTCGCTTCTCTCCTTAATTAGTTTCCACCCATTGCCTCTTGTCCTGCCCTCAGGTGCTTTGGAGAATAGTTTGACTCCCTCTTCTTTGTGGCAACCCCTGAGATATTTGAACACTGCTATCAAGTCTCCCCTAGTCCTTCTTTTCATTAAACTAGACATACCCAGTTCCTGCAACCATTCTTCATATGTTTTAGCCTCCAATCCCGTAATCATCTTTGTTGCTCTTCTCTGCACTCTTTCTAATCTCAACATATTTTTTACATCGTGGCGACCAAAACTGGATGCAGTATTCCAAGTGTGGCCTTACCAAGGCATTATAAAGTGGTATTAGCACTTCACCTGATCTTGATTCTATCCCTCTGTTAATGCAGCCTAGAACTGTGTTGGCTTTTTTGGCAGATGCTGCACACTGCTGGGTCATATTTAAATGGTTATCCACTAGGACTCCAAGATTCCTCTCACAGTTACTACTATTGAGCAAGGTACCACATATACTGTACCTGTGCATTTTGTTTTTCTTGCCTAAATGTAGAACCTTAGTTTTTTCACCATTGAATTTCATTTTGTTAGGTAGCGCCCAATGTTCAAGATTACTTTGGATCCCGTCTGTCAAACAGTGCTGTCTGAAAGTTCCTCGGAAATCTGTCCACCACAGTGCTTGTCTTCTGGAATAGCATCCTCAAAAGGATCAAATAGACTTGACTCTGCTGTCCTTGAAATGCACTCTAAAGACCTAAATTCTTCCCCAAGCTCTGGGGATAGATCTGTCAGGGATGTCCCTCTAAATAAAGTACGTCAAGCTTACAATCTATATCTATTCCCTCTGTTATTATAGATTTTTTTACTTGCCTGGTTTAATGTACTGTGCTTCTGATTTAATGTGTATGCTGCCCTGAGCCACTGTGGAACTAAATGTCCTTAAAAAAATCTAAATGGTAAATAAAAATGGTAAATTAATTACAATGAATGCAATGCAAATGAATGCAAATGCAAACATTTGATTAATTATTTAGCAGTTCATTGTCCACACACATGCACTTACAAAAACAAACCTTAATTCTCGCTTTTAAAATTAAGAAGTAGCAAGAAGCAACAAGGGGGGTGGAGCCTTTGCTGGCACAGAGGAGGAAAAAGGATTGCATTTGACACCTCTGGAAAAATTGCATGTGGCATCTAGGGTTGGTTTGCATAATATACTAAACCACAGAACAACCACATTAGGGCTTAACAACATGGGGGAACTTGGCTTATGCTTCTGAATCTCTTACTCATATACCATGTGAATCAAACGAAATAGAAACCTACTCTTTACAATTTAAAATACGAATGGGTGGTTCTGCGTTTGCATGTGGAATTCTGAATTCTAAAGACACTTTTGGAAGGAAAAAAAGATGCATAAAGTGTAATGTTAATTTTATGCCGGCATAATTTATGGTTTTCCAGCAATGACTACACTAATAAACCACATTTTATGAACCATAATGTGAGTTCCTTGTTTCAAGATTACCTAAGAAGATAACTGAAGATACCTCTTGTCATCTGTAAACCAGACGTCCATATTGCACAAACAACAGGCTCAAAGGAAGTCGCCTCTGCAAAGGTTCCCAATGACTTTTATGAGTAGCTGAAAAATGTGGGTTAATACAGCTTGTGACTTGGAGGAAAAGGTTGTGCCTACATAG
Source organism: Diadophis punctatus similis (assembly GCA_023053685.1). Classification (NCBI taxonomy): domain Eukaryota; kingdom Metazoa; phylum Chordata; class Lepidosauria; order Squamata; family Dipsadidae; genus Diadophis; species Diadophis punctatus. The sequence continues at coordinate 43,289,068 of JALIGW010000001.1, forward strand.
ACTTCCTTCTCTGCATTATGATCTCTGGAATCTGGCCATTCTGCGAATCTAGGATGGTATCCTGTATAACTTCACATTCTCTTAAATTCTTAGTACCATAAAACCTAGGCAAACTTAAGATTCATAACCTCAGATTTCAATGGGAGGTAGGTTCCCATTCATGTATAGTCTAACTCAGAAGGAAGCCCCAAGTAAGTGCAAGTAGATGTTCTTATCCATCTGGCACAGTGCAGGTAGTCGTCAATTCACAGCAGTTCATTTAGTGACTGTTCAAAGTTGCACTGAAAAAAGTGACTTATGACCATTTTCCACAGTTACGACCTTTGCATGGTCATGTGATCAAAATTCAGATGCTTGGCAACTGGTTCACATTTATGACAACTGCAGTGTCCCAAGGTCATATGATCACCTTTTGCGAATTTCTGACAGGCAATTATGGGGAAGACAGATTCACTTAACAACTGGGTTACTAACTAATCAACTGCAGTGATTCACTTAACAACAGTGGCAAGAAAGGTCATAAAATGGGGCAATAGCAATAGCACTTAGACTTATATACTGCTTCATAGTGCTTTACAGCCCTCTCTAAGTGGTTTACAGAGTCTGCATATTGCCCCCAACAATCTGGGTCCTCATTTTACCCACCTCAGAAGGATGGAAAGCTGAGTCAATCTTGAGCCGATGAGACTCAAACTGCTGAACTGCCGGCAGCCAGCAGCCAGCAGCAGTAGCCTGCAGTACTGCATTCTAACCACCATGCAAAACTCACTTAACAAATATTTCACTTAACAACAGAAATTTTGGGCTCAGTCGTAGTCGTAAGTCAAGGACTGTCTGTATTGATTCCAAAAGGCAACAGGTTTATTGAGGAAGGATTTCACATTATTGGCCATCTAATTCTATTTTAAATGGAGCTGTTAAGGACTGAATTTGTATTTAATACCATGAACTCTCTCACAGATATATGGCCATCTGCACTTTCATTTTTCCATATCACAGACTTTCCAACCTGGTGGCTTCCAGATGTGGTAGACTATATTTGCCATTAATAGATAAGTATGAATGAATGAATGACAGAAGTTATAATCTAATACATCTGGAGGCCCCCATGTGGATGAAGGGTAATCTAAGCAACAGAAAACATGATGGCAGATAAAACACACTCAGAGGTTTTTTTTGATTCTGTGGGGATGGTGCATTTTTATCACGGAATGCTCTTAGGTATATTATTCCCTCATGTACTGTATGATGTTGCTGACACTCTTCAAAATCTCTTGTAGGCAGAGAGAGAGAGAGAGAGAGAGAGAGAGAGAGAGAGAGAGAGAGAGAGAGAGAGAGAGAGAGAGAGAGAGAGAGAGAGAGAGAGAGAGAGAGAGAGAGAGAGAGAGAGAGAGAGAAATATTCCATAGGAGCTGGTGCCAAGAACCAAAGCTGGAATCTTCCAATATTAGCCAGGTGCTCTGCAGCTGAGCTTTCATCCTCCCTGGAAAATATTTCTCTGTACTTTTCTCCCTTGAGAAAGAAAGTGTGTGTGTGTGTGTGTGTGTGTGTGTGTGTGTGTGTGTGTGTGTGTGTGTGTGTGTGTGTGTGTATGCAGGTGTGCAAAAGTTAAACAGCAAGAAATCTCTGGGACTTTTTTTTTCTTTTCTCTGAGGGGATCCATACCTGGCAGTATATGTACTGCAGCAGTTCACAAAGACAATTGCAACACGGGAAAATAAGTACCTGTCTGAAGCACACAACAGTGTGTTCATAATACCCATCAATTAATATTAGAGGCGTGGAATTTTGAACTAACCTCTGTGGTGCTTTATAAAGAACCGTACATACTGCCTCCTACAACATGCTATATATAATAGTTTAAATTCACCTTTGCAGTTACTGCTTTTAGTGGCCTGGTGTGTTTTTTTTCCTGCTTTCTTTCAACTGTTTTCCTTTCTTTTACAGGCTACATGTTGCTACACTTGCCATGTAATATTCTATCTGGTAAGATCTTCTGCTCCCTGTTTACTGGTTTTGCTGATTTGCCCCAAGCACTGCTTTGAAACTGACCTTGAGATTTCTACTTGCGATACATGTCTGAGCCTGTCAGAGAGACACAGAGGTCAGGTTTAAGTGTCTGTCTGTCTGTCTGTCTGTCTGTCTGTCTGTCTGTCTGTCTGTCTGTCTGTCTGTCTGTCTGTCTGTCTGTCTGTCTGTCTCTCTCTCTCTCTCTCTCTCTCTCTCTCTCTCTGTGTGTGTGTGTGTGTGTGTGTGTGTGTGTGTGTGTGAAACAATCAAAGACAGCAGATACAAAGGAGTGCTGTTTTCAGGACCAAAGGATTTGGGTTAGTTGATGCAGTCAAATGATCAAGCAGGTATACAGGATTCTCACTATATCAAGATGCAATTGCAAACATCCCACGGGATAGTTATAAAAGGGGATTTAGAAAATCCATGAAGAATTGATCTCAAAGTTGGTAATAGCCTTTATGGCTATGTGTTATCACCAGTATCAGATAAAAATAATCAGAAGAGGGTTTGTGGTTCTTCACAAGTGTCAACTAGTCAGGGCGGGAACAAAATATAGATTTGATCAATATTTCTCAACCTTGGCAAGCATGTTGCTGGGGAATTCTGAAGTCCATCTTAAACTTACAGAGGTTGGGAATCAAATTTCCCAACATAAATTTTTGAATTAGAAGGATTCCTGTGTCCTAATAAACACAGAAAACTAGAGTTACAAAACTAAAAACAAGAAAGAAAAATACTTGTAAAATGCTTGTTTATTTATTCATTAAATTTATATGAATAGAATAGAATAGAATAGAATAGAATAGAATAGAATTCTTTATTGGCCAAGTGTGATTGGACACACAAGGAATTTGTCTTTGGTGCATATGCTCTCAGTGTACATAAAAGAAAAGATACATTTGTCAAGAATGGTTGTCATAGGGTTCAAGTAAGCAATCAGGAAACAATCAATATGAAATAATCGTAAGGATACAAGCAACAAGTTACAGTCATACAGTCATAAGTGGGAGGAGATGGGTGATAGGAACGATGAGAAAAACTAATAGTAATAGTAATGCAGCCTAGTGAATAGTTTTACAGTGGTGAGGGAATTATTTGTTTAGCAGAGTGATGGCGTTCGGGAAAAAACTGTTCTTGTGTCTAGTTGTCTTGTTGTGCAGTGCTCTATAGCGACGTTTTGAGGGTAGGAGTTGAATTTGGATATGCTGGCCATCTCACTATCCAAAGTGACTCTGGGTGGCTTTCTTAGGTAGCAGAAGGGATAGTTTGCTTCCTATTTATTCCTATTCCTAGTCCTATTTATTCACTATCCTTTCTATTTCATCAATCATAAAAATACATCTTTTTATTGAAATGCCTGTTAAGAGAATTTTAAAACCACTCATTCCTTCAGTGACTTACAGCATACAGTAAAAAATAAACCCATAATCTTTTTTTTGTGATTTGACAATAATACTTCATCTATATACCACTAACACTCTTGTGTTTTTTTATTATTTGTAACTTTTAATTGCATCATAGGGCAATTTTTGAATCAATGTACATCAAATGAGTTAATTTAAAGAATGTGTTCAAAATCTGGGACCCATGACATCTGTGGGATTGAAATTTGGCAAAGGTGTGGCCCCTTCAATGTTGCTGTGCTACCGCATACAACCACAGTCGAATGATAATCATACACTCCCTACTACCTTCCTACAAGGAAAGTCAATAGGGAAGTCAGCAGGAAATTGGAAGTTGTTTCCAAACCCATTGCTTTTTTGCCTGCCTCTGGTTATTCTATTCTCTGTTTAGCTTAGAAATACCTCTGAAACAATGACCCAAAGGGCCATGTGCTGTTTATTCATTAATTAATTTATTAATTGTTCTTCTATGCCGCCCTACTCCCGAGGGACTCAGGGCAGCGTACAACAATTGTAAGAACATTAATAATAGGCAATAGTTTAAAAACAATGGTTAAAAGAAATATAAAAGTTAAAAAATATTCACAATCAGCCATACCAGGGGGGGAATTCAGATGGATTTAGTCTTTCCCCCCTGCCTGCAGGAAAAGCCATGTCTTGACGGCTTTCCGGAAGGCCAGCAGAGTGGGGATAGTTCGGGTCTCTGGGGGAAGTTGGTTCCAGAGCACGGGGCCTTGTTTGGCTGACGGGACCTGGAGGAGGCCCACTCTGTGGGCCCTAACCGGTTGGAGGGAAGTATGAGAATGCGGTCCCGAAGGTACCCTGGTCCTAGGCCATGTAGGGCTTTAAAGATGATGATCAACACCTTGAATTGTACCCGGAGACCGATGGGCAACCAATGCAGCTGGCGGAGTATAGGTGTAACGTGGGTGTACCTTGGCACACCCACCATAGCACGCGCAGCCGCATTTTGCACCAACTGAAGTCTCCGAATACTCTTCAAGGGTAGCCCCATGTAGAGCGCATTGCAGTAGTCCAATCGAGAGGTGACAAGGGCATGAGTGACCATGAGTAGAGCCTCCTTCTCCAAGTATGGCCGCAATTGGTGCACCAGGCGAACCTGTGCATAGGCCCCCCTAGCCACAGCTGTAAGGTGTTGTTCTAATTTTAGCTGTGGATCTAGGAGGACCCCCAAATTGTGGACCTGTTCCGAGGGAGTCAATTTCACTCTCTCCAGAACCAGGGAGGGACCGTTGTCTTGGTCCTTAGGAGAAAATATCCAAAGCCACTCAGTCTTGTCGGGGTTGAGTCTGAGTCTGTTTCTCCCCATCCAGGTCCTAACGTCGTCCAGGCATCGGCACATTACATCAGCTGCCTCACTGAATTGAGACGGGGTGGTGATGTACATCAAAGTACTATTTTTCAAAAATCTGAACAAATAAAATGGCAAACTCTATAAATCACTGTATGTCAGCTATTTTTTATTTTTGGTTCAAGAAAGGTAATTTCTCAGCTGGAATCCTCAAAACATAAGGATCTCTTCTCTCTTTGGAATAATTTCTAAATTATTTAAGAATTACTAATTGTTATATTTTAACTATTCAAGAAATTATTTTTTCAAACTGAAACACAACTAGTAAGAAAAAATACAGGTTTCTTGCAGTATTCAGCTTGATCTTTAGAATCTCTGACTTTCCCTTCCTGGAAACTTTGAAAGGCAGCACAGTCAGAAACAATATTTTATTGCTCTAGCAAGTATACAGACTGGCAGCTTTTATACTGTCTTAGTTTTGAGCACAATGTGGTTAGTTTAAATAAGAGCATTTTGCAGATCGTTTGTTTCACATTGCATTTCATGGGACACTTCAGTAATCCGGTTGCCTATTTTTGGATTCTTCAGAAATCCCTGTTCTCATTTTAATCTTTTTTTCCTTGCCATGTTTTGTGCAATTCCATTCTTTTAATTTGTGGAATGTACCTTATAGTTCTCTTGGCTATTTTGCTGCTGAATGAAATAATATATTTTTTGCCTTCTCTCAGATTCAACAACTCAGCTTTGTGCTCTGATTTCAGGGTAAAGTCAGAGTTTTTAATACTTTGTCTAAGCAATATTTAATTACTACAGTTTTCTTTTACAACTTGTGTTACTCCTTTGGGGGTTTTCCAACAAAGACAATGTATTAATAAGGCTTGCTGTGAAACAAAAAGCCGTCTTGCTATATTGCTGTAGCTTCAGAGGTTAAATCTTTGATGACACGAAATGAGAATATGATTTTCCTGCAGAATAAGTTAGTATTACGAAAGTTCAAAAGCAGCATCTAGACAGCATTTCCAAAAAATCAGAGATAAGAAGTCCTCTAATAATCAATAATTGGGACAAGATAACTTTGATGGAGATATACCATTTTTACCGACAAAACATTTGAGTAGCCTTATTGGGGAATACATACAAGTTAGGAAATGAAATTTTAAAAAAATGAACAGAAAATGGATTTTTAATCTATTATAGCTGCTTGGGAAGAACATGAACAGAGGTCAATGCATGAGTCTATATTCACTGAACATTTTAGCTAAGTTCTTTATATAAAAAAGGAATGTGTGTGTGATACTTGAATATCAAATAGCTTGATCAGACTTCTTGGGTGAAGTGAATTACAGCCCACTGTTATCAAATTTTGAGGCTTTTCTGCCACATGATGTGGATGTTTACATGGAGTGGAACTCTAACATATACACAGAAAGAAAACACAGAAATCCAGCATATACCCCTAGCACATTGCACTGACAGATGTTAGCCACAAGTATTTCCAAAACTGTCTGTCCTTGTGCAGCTTCTTGAATCCTACCAAGGTAATGGTTTTGGACTGTTCTGCTTTGTCAGTCTTCAACACTGATGAGAAGCATTTCAGGATTTTTAGAGAAAAACGCATTTTTAATCAGAGAATGATGATTAAAATAAATGATTGATTATTAAGAACTAAAGATTATGGTTTTGAGAAATAAGCCCTTTTTAGGGTACAGGTCATGCATTCAACCCTGGTGCAATTAGAGATTATGGAATATTATTTATGACTACATATGTAATGAGGAACAGTCTTGCATACAGGTACTTTTTAACATAGAGAAAACTCTATAAATGCAGTTACACAATGATCTGATCTTCTGATACTCAGATGTTGGGAGGAAGCAGGCACATTGCTCCATCACCACATTCAATTAATTTATGGGGGTGATGGTGGGGAGATATTGACAGAATAGAGCTGGAAAGGACCTTGGAGGTTTTCTAGTCCAACCCCCTGCTCAAGCAGGAAACCCTATACCAGTGATGGTGAACCTATGGCACGCGGAGCCATATCGGAGGGCATGTGAGGCGTTGCCCTGTCAGCTCCAGCATGCATGTGTGCACTGGCCAGCTGATTTTCGGGCTTGGGGAAGGCCGTTTCACCCTCCGGAGGCTTCAGGGAAGCTTCCTGAAGCACCGCAGTGCAAAAACGGCCCAACGGTCAAACCAGAAGTTAGGAAAAACGGACTTCCGGTTTGCCTGTTGTGCTGTTTGTCACACTCCGGGGCTTCAGGAAGGTTCCCTGAAGCCTCCGGAGTGCGAAAAATAGCACAACGGGCAAACCCGTAGTCCATTTTTCCAAACTTCCGGTTTGCCCGTTTGGCCATTTTTTCACCGTCCCAGGCTTCGGTGAGGCCTGTGCGCATTCGCGGGGGTAGGGGAAGTTGTGTGCATGTGCAGGGGGCAGTGCAGGGGAGTACACATGCGTGGGGGTGGAGGAAATGGATTTGGGCACGTGCGCGCATGTTAGCGCGTGCATACACACCCTTTTGGCAAGCGAACCAAAAAAGGTTTACCATCACTGCCCTATACCATTTCAGATAGGTGGCTGTCCAGTCTCTTCTTAAAAACCTCCAGTGATGAAGCACCTACAACTTCTGAATGCAAGCTGTTCCACTGGTTAATTGTCCTCACCGTTAGGAAGTTTCTCCTTAATTCCAGGTTGCTTCTCTCCTTGAGTAGTTTCCATTCCTTTGTTTCTTATCGTGCCTTCTCATGCTTTGGAAAATTTATTTATTTATTTATTTATTTGGTCGTTTTTATATGCCGCCCAACTCTTGTAGGACTCAGGGCGGTGTTTGATCACCTCTTCTTTGTGGCAGCCCCTCAAATATTGGAATACTGCTATCATGTCACGTGATTTTGATTCTGTGCCTCTGTTTATGCAACCAAGGATTGTATTAGCTTTTTGGCTATACTGTAGGCAAGCCATAGCAAATTGACTTTATACTTTGGCTAATTCACCTATATTTCACTAAGCCAGAATGTGGCTTGGTTATGTTTTAACCTGTAACATGAACCCAGCTAATTATGGTGTATTTAGCAAACCAGTATTACACAAACAACATTTTTGGAGTCAGGACAATATTCATTAAATTACAGCTCAAGTTTTGACTAAGGTATGAATCACTGTGCACCAAAAAAAGTTATCCTATGAATCATTAACTGTTTTGCAGGTATATATAATCTGACAATGTAATACATGAAATGAGTTCCAACAGAATTTAATTAATTCTACACAACTGCCACAGCCTGGAACTAATTTTCCTATTATAGTGGGTCAGAATATTACAATGGATTTTGCCTTCTAGGCAAAAATCTGCTTATGATTTCACACCTCAACTGCTTGACTCAGTGCTTTAGCTAAGCTCCAAATATAGTGCAAGTAAAGAAGGAGAAAGGGAATCAATAATAAAGAAGGGTTCCTTAGAAGTCAAGCATGGAGCAACAACTGCCAATAGCTGGGTGGAGTGCTCTTATTAATAAAATAATGGCATGCACAGAAGGCTAGGCACCAGTAGGAATAGAGACTTTCGGTAACAAGATGCATCAAAAATATATAGCCAGCCCATCTTGTTTGATCTTTACAAATGTAAGCAGGGTCAGACAGCTTTAGAATTTAGATGGGAGATAATCAGCAAATCCCCGAACTGTAGATCAGACTGAGAAATAAAATCAGTGACAACATAGTGATTTGATTCATTTATGTTAAACCAAAATGTACTCTGGTCTGGTTTCTCACTTCCATCTCTCCAGATATGTTAAATTTCAGTTCCCACAATTCCTAGGTGCAGAGCAAATGCTTAAGAATTTTTGGAAATAAATAATAATACTAATAAAATAAAAATAAAATAAAAAATTGATCTTATAAAGGGAATTTAGTACAATCTGCCATTTTAAAGAATAGCCCCATGTTATCCTAATATACAACTTGGCCCTATAATCCATGGTTCCCAAAAAGTAAGGTGAAGGCAGACAAAACAATCACAGGATAGGTAATATAGAAGATTGTTCACTGCATTTAATTCATGTATACTTTTTTTATCTGGGGGCAAACCTTAAGCTACACATTTAGTGGGATGACTAATGGACAGCTATACTATAAACCTGCTGAATATGTAGCCATGGACAATTAGCAGCCCCAGCAGCAAGTTGTATTATAAGCAAAATGCTACTGACTAGAATATATCCAAAGTATATATTGTAAGTATTGTGCCTCAGCAAAAAATGTTTCTATAAAGTAACCAGATCTCTCATCAGGAATAGTAAGTGGAAGGGTATAGTTTGAGGAATAGTTACCTTAAATTTGTTTGGTACTCATCATTTTGATACTCATCGCACCTCCTGGAACCAATTAACGATGAATACTGAGATACCACTGTAATAGAAAAGAATAGATACTCCCCTGCAATTTCTGTTATAATGTGAAGTGCCTTATACGAGGCAAACTATGTAATATTGGAAGTCACTAGCAAAGCTCCAGTTGCATGATAGTTCCTGAATTGCAAACTGGTTACTAAATATTGTATCCGATCTAAGCATAGTACAAAAAATTGTCTGCTACAACAACTTACCGGTCAACTACCATATTTTTCGGAGTATAAGACGCACCTTCCCCCCCTAAAAGAGGCTGAAAATTTGGGTGCGTCTTATACTCTGAATGTAGCTTTTTCAAAGCTTTTTTCCCAAGCCCTAACAAGGTGCTAACACTCTTACCGGCTTGCAGGCTTTTTCATTGCTACTCTCTCTGAATAAGGTTTTTCCCAGCCCTAAGTCTTTGCAGGCTTTTTTTTCATTACTACTCTCTCTGAATAAGGTTTTTCCCAGCCCTAAGTCTTTGCAGGCTTTTTTTTTCATTGCTACTCTCTCTGAATAAGGTTTTTCCCAGCCCTAAGTCTTTGCATTTTTTTTCATTGCTACTTGCTCAGAAGAATGTTTTTTTCCAACCCTAATGAGGTGCTAACGATCTTCCCAGCTCCTACCAGCTTACAGGCTTTTTCATTGCTACTCTCTCTGAAGGAGGTTTTTCCCAGCCCTAAGTCTTTGCAGGCTTTTTTTCATTGCTACTTGCAATAAGGTTTTTTTAAGCCCTAACCAGGGGATAAAATAATATGCGGAAGCTGACCAGACTAAGGACACTAGCCATATGAATACCTGGTAGGCAGATTCCCCCCCCCTATTTTCCTCCCCAAAAAACTAAGGTGCGTCTTATACTCTGAAAAATACGGTACTTCTTCAGTTTCAACCACAATAATACACAGGCAAACAATCGTTACAAACTCAAGGTAAACCGCTCCAAACTCGATTACAGAAAATATGACTTCAGCAACAGAGTTGTCAATGCCTGGAATGCTCTACCCGACTCCGTTGTTACAGCCTCAAACCCTCACAGCTTGAACCTCAAACTGTCTACTGTGGACCTCATCCCATTCCTAACAGGTCCGTAAAGGGAGCGTGCATAAGCGCACCAGCGTGCCTACCATCCCTGTCTTAGTGTCCCCATTTATCTGTACTTACTTCCTTTGTTCATGTTTATGTTTATACCCATACCTGCTATCTTGTACATGTTTGACAAAATAAATAAATAAATAAATAAATAAATAAATAAATAAATAAATAAATAAATAAATAAATAAATAAATAAATAAATAAATAAATAAATAAATAAATAAATAAATAAATAAATAAATAAATATTGCACAGAAAACCCAAATGGTACATAATCTGCATAAAAATCTTAAATCCACTAGACTTCAAACAAAAGATCTTTAGGAAGATGACTGAGGTATTACTCTGAAATTGGATTTGGCACTTTATCACCTGGTTCCAATGAAAACTGAGAGCAGTTCAGCTGCTGAAACCATTACATCACCTGTGGTGTAGGCAGACAAAGCCCAATTCTGCAGGGGGTTGATGGTTTGCATGTATATTCACTAGGACAGGGGTAGGCAAACTACAGCTCTTTGAGGACCTGTGGACTTCAACTCCCAGAATTCCTGAGCCAGCCATGCTCAACCTAAGAAACATCAAATCCATCCTCCCAAATACAACCCATCAACCATATAACATTGTATAAAAATACCTTGCTATATGTCCAAGATTTACTAAGTTGTTCAAGATGTGTTTAGGTCTGTGAGAACAGAACAAAGCAGGCTACAAAACTCACTCTTCTTTGGTAAATTGATCAGGCATTGGTCAAACCACATTTACATCTCAAGACTTTGAAATATTTATTACAGTCAAACACCAGTACATCACCTATGGACTTTGCTGACGATACATGTCTGGGTTAAGTAGCTAAAGTTAAAAAGTGTAAATTTATTTTATTTGAATGTATTTGCCATCCAACCATATGATTATACAGTATAATAAATATTATATAATTGTTAATTATATTGAAATATTTTAAACATTTAATCCCAATCATAGCTGCAAACCAGGGGTGGGTTCCACTTACCTTCGCCACCGGTTCGCATCGTGACGTTTCACACACGCGCGATCGCTGTGCTCGCGCGCACGTTCCCCCATGCAATTTTACTTCCGTGCATGCTCAGTAGCAGGATTCAGCCTGAAACACAGCTGAGGAGCTCATCAGCTGTGCTTCGGGCGAAGAAATAAAGGTCAGTATTAACCCGCGGGCGGGCGGGAGGGCTCTTTTTCAAGCCGCGGAAGAGAAGCCATCCAATCACAGAAAAATTCACCAAACATTCCCCCAAAAAGATGGCGGTGCCCACGGATCGGCACCGACCGAACCGGATCCGTGATGCCATCATCACGTCACCAGTGGGTCGCTAACGGTTTGGGCGATCTGGTCCAAACCTGGAGGAACCCACCCCTGCTGCAAACTAATAATGGTTTTGAATTACCACACAACAAAGGCCTAGGAAAAGAAACATGTTTGGGTTTTTTTAACAGGTTCCTAAAAGAGATCACAACTGGTAACTCTCAAAGGCCTATAGCAAAGAGTTTCCCAAAGAGTGAGAAGCACCACAGAGAAGTCCTGCTTTCATATAACCATCAGATAACAGTAGGAAGCTTGAAATGCAAACTACAAGTCCTCCATTAATTGTGTGGTATTTGCAAAGTTCTGTATTAGTTCTTTATCATCTAGTTTCATCTTGTTCCAAACTACCAGGGGATAAGTATCTGAATTTAACTTAACCGCTAAAAGAAAAAAACTGCAGAATAATTGTTATGCTAAGGCAACATAGGGATAAATACCAACCCCCTCAGAATCCTGAGTACCAAGGCAGACTCACATATGGCTCATTACCAGAATCTAAACCTGAGATTATCAATGCATAAACTATGGTTACCTATCAGAGATGCTGTAATGCAGCAGCCCCAACCTTTTGGGCACCAGGGACTGGTTCCATGGAGAAAGGTTTTTCCATGGACCGGAGGAGGCGTGGTTTGGTGTGCTGCCTGCATCTAATGAAGGTGGCTTCGCTTGTTTGTGCGGCCCAGTTTCTGGCATGCCGCAGCTGAGTGCTAGTCCACAGACTGGGGGTAGGGGACTCCTGCTGTAATGGATCTCTGCTCAGAGTAAGGGGTTGGAGTAGATCAGGGGTGGCCAAACCATGGCGCATGCGCCAAACGTGACACATTGGATGATTACAAGTGGCGCATTGCATCCTTGCGCCTACTTATTTTTTTTTAAATAGGTGTCATAACTGAATCCATCTTAATATTTTCAACACCAAAGTGATCTCAGTTTAATTTGTACAGCCTTCAGTAATGTTCAACCTCGGTGTCTGAAACTTAGAATGGAACTTGTGAGATGTTACTTTAGGCGGGTTTACAAATGTACGAATATTTTTATCGGTGTTGCCATTGCGCGTTCCTGCTCAAACAATCACAAACATCGCGCACTAGAAACACATCATGTGTTTGAAGTCATGTGCGAATGAGTGGCGAGCGTTCAATATGGTCAGTCAGTTCTAAGTGAGCCATCGTGGCATGGAGTTTGAAGCCGTGTTTTATTGAGTGTACTAGCGTGGTTTTTGTATTGAGAGTGATTGAAAGACAGATTCAAGATTAAATATATATTACGATTTTCAAAGAAGAGCGCCACTACTTTTTCTTGACGCAAACATAGAATTCAAATTCCACATAATTGATATTCTGTGTGATACGACATACGTACTTGTGATCTATTTGTTCTTTTTCACTTTTTTTTAGTTTTATACTTTTCTATGCTTAAATTCCTGTTATCCATTACAGTGCAAAAGAAAATGAGCAAAAGAAGCCAAGAAAGTGATTGTAAGCGCGAATTCAATGAACAGTGGGAAAATGAGTTGCTATTTATAGCAAGTTCATCAGGAAAACCGTTTTGCATTGTTTGTGAAAGTCCAAGAGATTATTTCTAACTATTGTAGATTGGTGCTCCAATAAACATGTGTCTTTTGAAATGGCATAAATTAATTAATTGAATTGCGTGATTGAGTTATTACTTTTCCTCCCTTAAGCAAAGCAGATCCTACCCCTATCCCTATTTTACAACCCCAAACGTGAAAGTAAGAAGGTAAAAAACGTGCTTGAGTTGTATGGCGCATCTGAACTCGTCTGTGAAAAAATTGGATGCATGGCATGCTTAAGGTTGGCCACCACTGGAGTAGATGATACACTTCCAGCTCCATGGTTTTATATAGCTCCGTGATGGCGAACCTATGGCATGCGTGCCACAGGTGGCACGCGGAGCCATATTAGAATACATGAATTAACCATAATACAATGCCAAATCTCTGTACTTATGCAATCCCCAAATCTCAGAATAAATTGGAAGTTTTAATAAATCTCCAGAATGCTTAACCATGCTGGATAGTAAATAAACCTAAAGAGATCAGAAAGGAAAAAAGCTTGCTGGTACTGGCCATTTAATAAACATTTTGTCACTGCCTTATGATGTAACAAAGGAGGATATTGCATTTATTCACATTAAACTCTCAGAATTCTGTGATGGTATCAAAACAAAGGATTATCTCTTGAGATGAAGAAATAAACAATGACTACAGGTTTTTAAACTATAAAATTCAGATGTTATCTAAATCTCTCTATATATTTGAGCAAAACTCAGTTGGGGAACAGATGAATTTTATTTTTTCAAAAACAAAAGTTTAGCCATTGTTTATCTCAACATCTTTGGAAGAAACAGTAGCAAATTATGTGCATTCCAACAGCAAGAAAAAATCATTTAAGTGATTGAGTCTCCCATAACTCATTATTAGACAATAACAAATTAGAGCTCCTTGGCTTTAGCTTGGCCTGCTTCCTCGCCTGACCCCTAATCCCATTTTATTGATCATTTAGTCCCAAATATGGAAACCTTTACAGTATTTTGCAGTCTCCTGGGAGAGACTAGTAAGTAACACCATGACCCTTTTTATTAAATTTATTTTCTGGTGTTCCACTCAAAAATTAACAATTAAATTCAGATAAAATGTAAGATTATGGTTAAAACTAGAAAGATGTCTGGAAGCACTCAACAGATTACACATTCAAGGCAGATACGTTTGGAAACCAAATGTTGGCTTGAATATAAATGTCTTTGCATATCAGTGCAAAGACCACAAAAAAGTTTATTAGCCTTCCTTAGCAGGAAGCTTTAGAACCTGGGAACGATACTGGAAAATTTTCTACTAACTCCCAACAAATACCTTTTCAATATTGCTTCAGTATGCTCCCTCCCATATTTGGATATACCAGGTGACTCGACAGAAAAACATTTAATCCCTCCCCTGGCTCAGATGATAAGGGAGGAGAACTTGGGGCTTAGAAGTTAAAGCAACTGCCTGACAAGGCAAGCAGCCCAAGTTCGAATCCAAGAAGGGTATGGCTAGCTGATGAGAGCTAAATAGCTTGAAATAGATCTATACTAGTCTCCCTTTATTTCTTTATCAGCAAAAATGTAAGTTTGAGTAAATATAAACCGTATTTTTCAGAGTATAAGACGCACGGGAGTATAAGACGTACCTTAGCTTTTGGGGAGGAAAATAGGGGAGAAAATCTACCTACCAGGTATTCATATGGCTAGCGTCCTTAGTCTGGTCAGCTTCAGCACATTATTTTATCCCCTGGTTAGGGCTGAAAAAAAACCTTTTTCGGAGGGAATAGCAATGAAAACAAGCCTGCAAAGACTTGGGGCTGGAAAAACACTTCTTTGGAGGGAGTAGGAATGAAAAAATCCTGCAAGCTGGGAAGATAGTTAGCACCTCGTTAGGGCTGGGAAAAAAAGCTACATTCGGAGTATAAGATGCACCCAAATTTTCAGCCTCTTTTAGGGGGGAAAAGGTGCATCTTATACTCCAAAAATACGGTGTGTATGTATGTATGTATGTATGTGTGTGTGTGTGTGTGTGTGTGTTTGCCTGTTGAATCATCCTGGTGTGCCTAAATATGGGAGGAAACATCACAGCTTCCTTTTTTGCCTTTCGGCCCCTCCAGGGACCATACAGGCAATTTCTATAGCCAACAAACTATTTTTCTGTATGTGTTACAGTTTTTGCTGATAAATGTCTCCCTTCATTTTCATTTAGCAGCAAAAAATGTTACACACACACACACACACACACACACACACACACATACACACACACTCACACATATATACACCGTGTTTCTTCTTCTTCGTGTATATATGAAAAGATAGTGAATCGAAATACCTAAGGTCCTTGAGCATTATGAAAATTAATCAGCGTTATCAAAAATAGTGAGTGTAATGCTACACTAATGGGGAGGAAGGCAACCTCTTCTGAACCTACAATAATTCTTAGCTTGTTGAATATTAGGAAAACCAATCTTCTAATAAGCGGGGAAAGGAGGAGGGTCTTTTTCTTGCTGGAAGTGTTCAGGCAGCCATCTGCCAGGAAAGCTTTAAACTGAACTCCAACATTGACAGGGCCTGGATTTGATGCCCTAAATGGGCTATTGTAACTCTATGATGCTTACAAATGAAGACAGTACTTCGACCTTCTTAATTAATGTAATGGTGATATGAGAAGCTCTGGTGTTACTTCATCGTCTCTGTGAACTGTAACAGTTGCCTATATGTCATTATCATATCTTCCCACCTCCTGTTTTTGCTCCTGAACAACAGTTGCAGCAATTTCATGCTAGATTCGCCTCCCTGATTTAATCTTATCCTCTTTAAACCAATTGCTTTTCCATATGGATGCAGCATAATTGCCATGAAACATGACTTTCCATTTTCTGGTTGCCTGAACAGTGTAGGCAGAATCCTTGTGTGGGAGACAAGAATTAAAAGAATACTAAGTCACTTGCTTGTTCAGAGAAATGGGGGGGGGGGGGAAGAGAAGAATTTGGTTTGAGGAGAGAAAAGCAATGACATTGTAATGACATTTGCAACTGATAGCACACACCTCCTACATGCAACCTCATAAAACGCACAAAAAGCAGCCAGGACATGGAGAACCATATACTGAAATGAATGAGAATGCGGAGTAGGGCAGAACTGATGGCATAAGAATTAGGAAATCAAAGAGGGGCATATCAAACATACATCGTTTGCTATTCTATTCTCTACCTGGTCAGAGGAAGAAATAGAATTCATGACCTTCCAGATTGCAAACACGAAGAAGAATGAAACAAAGAAAACAATATCCTTCTGCGATTCAATTTTGCTTCTATCACATTTTAAAAATATGCATGAAAAGAAACATAAGCACATATACTGTAGACCCAGAGCTATAATCATATTCTATATTTTTAAAAAATAGAGGAGACTAAGATAAAATCCAGGCCTGAGCAAGTGCACTTTGCAACTGCTATCACATTGTTAGTTTCAGCTATTGTCATCAATATCTAGATTTTAAGCTTTTCAGAGACATTTTTTCATGTACCATCTGAAATGCACTGGGTAGTTATTAGAGATAGGTATCTGTGATAGATTTCTTTCCCCAGACTAAGCAATCTGATCTTATCAGATTCCCCCCCCCCCCCAAGTTCATGCAATTTAATATCAAGTGTTCTCTACACCTTTTTAAGAGTTCGGAAGTTCTAAGATCTTCTCAAGATACACCCACGTAACACCCATACTCCGCCAGCTGCACTGGTTGCCCATCGGTCTCCGGGTGCAATTCAAGGTGTTGATTATCATCTTTAAAGCCCTACATGGCTTAGGTCCAGGTTACCTCCGGGACCGCATCCTACCTCATACTTCCCTTCGACCGGTCAGGTCCCACAGAGTGGGTCTTCTCCAGGTCCTGTCAACCAAACAATGCCAGTTGCCGGGGCCTAGGGGGAGGGCCTTCTCTGTGGGGACCTCTGCTCTCTGGAACCAACTACCCCCAGAGATCCAAATTATCCCCACCTTGCTGGCCTTCCGAAAAGCCATCAAGACATGGCTTTTCCTGCAGGCGGTGTGATTGAGACAATTCTGCATCTTAGGTCTCCCCCATGTATGTATGGTTTTTAAATGTTTTTTTTAATTCTTTTTAATATTGTTTTTAAATTTTATATTGTTTAGTTGTTCTCCAAATGTTGTACGCCACCCTGAGTCCTCAGGGAGTAGGGCGGCATATAAGAACACTAAATAAATAAATAAATAAAAACTGTTGTAATTAGTATTTTGTTGTATCAGTTTTATCCTCTGCTTTTATATGGACTGTACCAGCAGTAGGTTGCTCCCGGTTCGGCCCAGTTCTGCGAACCAGTAGCACTGGCAGCAGGAGGCTCCGCCCACCTGTCCGGGACGCTTCTGCACATGCGCAGAAGTGTTGCATGTGCGTGTAAGCGTGCGCGCCAACCGGTAGCAACGGGTTTTAGAAACCACTACTGGACTGTACATTTCATAGATACGTCTTTTATTTTATAAACATTTAATGTACAGTATCCATTTTACTTTAATTATGTGTTCAATGCACTTTGGTTATTGAGAAGCATTTAACCAAATGCTGAGAAGCATTTAACCAAGCATTTAACCAAAAGAAATGAAATGCATGCATGATTATAATAAGCAAATGTGGTTATAATTCTACCTCACATCAGGACTGTTTTTTACTTACAGAGGAAAAATCCTTCCCTTTCTGCCACTAAGATCAGATGGGAGAAAAATCAATGTATTGACGTGACCTTTGCATAAGCTCAGCTTTCATCTGTTATTTAAACTAGCTCTGCACTTCAACTAGACTTTGATATAGCTTCTGTAGGTAATTAAATGATTTTCATATCATTACAAAATCCATTTTTAAACGAAAGGATAGGAATGAAATAACCTCTGAAGAGCAGATTTCATATAAGATCAAGCACTGTTCAGCGTTATGGAAGCTAAACCAGAGACAGGTGGGGTATACAAAGCCAGACCTGTAGAACATAAGCAGGGATCTTACATAAAAATTTGAAAGAACAAAAAAAAAGGAAGAGAAAATTGAGACAGACATACAAATGTTCAGTGAGTGTTCAAATCGTATCACACCATTGTGAAAAAAAAATCTAGCTTCATTATTACACATTGGCAAAAATAATCAAAATACAAAATACAAACTTGATGATCATGACCTTGATGATGATCCTTACTCAGTAAAGGACCTTGGAGTACTCTTCTCTAATGATCTAAGTGCGAGAGCCCACTGCAACAACATAGCTAAGAAGGCATTAAGAGTGGTTAACCTAATCTTGCGTAGCTTCTTCTCCGGTAACATTGTACTCTTAACCAGAGCATACAAAACATTTGCTAGACCGATCCTTGATTACAGCTCATCTGTTTGGAACCCACACTACATATCAGACATTAACACAATTGAGAATGTCCAGAGATACTTCACAAGAAGAGTATTACATTCCTCTGTTCACAACAGAATACCTTACAAAACCAGACTTGAAATTTTGGGACTTGAAAATTTAGAACTATGCCGCCTTCGATCTGACCTAAGTGTAGCTCACAAAATTATCTGCCACAATGTCCTACCTGTTAACGACTACTTCAGCTTCAACAGCAATAATACATGAGCTCACAATAGATACAAACTTAATGTAAACCGCTCCAAACTTGATTGCAAAAAATTCGACTTCAACAACAGAGTGGTTAATGCCTGGAACACTTTACCTGACTCAGTAGTTTCTTCCCCTAACCCCAAAAACTTCAACCTCGGATTATCTACCATCGACCTCACTCCATTCCTAAGAGGTCGGTAAGGGGCGTGCATAAGCGCACAATCGTGCCTACCGTTCCTGTCCTAATGTACCCATATATTCATACCTCTTTTACTCTTATTCATGCTTGTACTATTACATATATATTCAATCATGTTTTATTGTTTATACTTTGCTTATAATCATATATGCTTGACAAATGAACAAATACAAATACAAATAGAACTGTCAATATCCTGCCAGTTTTTGATTTTCTGGTTGCCTAAACAATGTGGGCATTTCCAGATAACAAGATCAATGGCCAGATATTTCATTGCAGGTATAACCAATGCACTGGTAATAAGAAAGGCTGTAGGTGTCCTATCACTTTAAAAGGAATGAAAGGGAACAATTACTTGTTATGTAGCGTTAGCCTCCTCAAAAATGCACTTCATATACTGATCTGCAACAATCTGTGCAGCATGCACTGTTTCTACTTGGTTCATAGCCATTTGGCCATCTATACCTTTTGTTTTGTTTTGCAAAATATTCCTACCTTTTGATTATCCAACTAACATTCACTGCTCTTTGGCTCAGTTTTCCTGTCCAATTTAATCCTCAAAACAACGTGTGTGGTAAATCCAACTGCTTACCTTAGTGGGTAAGGAGTAAGCTAATCATCCTTTGCGTAATGTCCATGCAATATCACCCACCCAAGTTGAACACAAATTGCTTGTAATCAGATAGGGCAGGGGTGTCACACTCACGGCATCACGTGACATATCATGACTTTCCACCCCTTTGCTAAAACGGGGGTGGGCATGGCCAGTGCATGACGCATCCGGCCAGCGGGCTGCGAGTTTGACACTCCTGAGATAGGGATAGGGGGTAAAATGAAGCAAGCATCTCCAATAAAAGAAAACAAGCAAGAGGATAGGAAATCTGCAGGCCCATGTCATAGTAATTAGCACCATCCCCTAAGCGTTCATGTTTATTCTGTGGTCTCTAATTAACTGGAGCAATCAATCCAATGACACCATTGGGGAATAAAAATGACAATGTAAAATGTTTTGCCCCAAGTCTCTAAGGAAGCCTTGCAAATACTAGCATATTGTATATCACAGGAGGAGATAGGCCAATAGCTTCACTAGATGAAGTGATGTATGGCAGATATGAAACTATATGGCTTTCACATAATTCAACATTTTGCAATGGCTGCAGCACAGGCATATATATATTGGGCAAGGGAATATACTTTACATTTTTAGAGAACACTCATAAAACAGTATCCATGGGATATTTGATGCTTCCCAAACTGGCCAGTCATAAAACATCAGTTGAGCAACCATAACTGATGAGTTTCCTCCTCACAATCTTCTGGTTCGCAGCATACTTATTTATTTGAGACAGGATGCCACATTTCCAAATAAAGCATTGGTGGTGTATGTGTGTTGTGTATATGTGTGTATCAGGGGTGGGTTCTAACTTACCTCTCTGCCTGTTTGCTTCCTCCCGTGCTGCGTGACTGCGGCTCGTGGGCAAGCGCATGCTTTCCTTGTGTATGCATGTGCATTGCAAAAAACATTCCAAAAAAGAAAGCCAAAAACAAGATGATGATGCATGCTCAGTGCCGGAAACTCGGCTTCTGCGCAGAAGAAGAAAAGCCTGGAATTTTTTTTAAAAAAAAATCCAAAAAAATCCCCTAAAAAAGATGGCGGCATCCACGGACCAGCACCGACCGAACCGGTTCCCTGACATCATCGTGACATCACCAGCAGTTTGCTACCAGTTCAGGTGAACCGGTCTGAACCGGGAGGAACCCACCTCTGGTGTGTATGTATGTTAAAATCTGCAAGATGGCCCACAAAGGAACTCTTGCTTGGAGATTCCAATCCCAAGAACAGCCCTAGGAACACCTCTAAAAACAGACTTATGCTGAATTGTAATTTTGAATACAATAGGATCAAATATTAATTATTTAGTGGCAATATTAAACCTATTTCATAGTCTTATATTTCATTTTATTTAAATGTAGTTGAAACTATTATGCTGTCAAGGCATAGTATGCAGAATCAGGATTCACCATGACTCCATATATAGCACACAATACATTATTACATAGTCTCTAATGTTTCAACTATTTCATCTTGGGGAAAAGGAACTTTACTAACAATCTTTGAATAAGATGGACATTTTATCAAGTATATAATCAAAGTTGAAGTTGATCCACGGAAAGTACAAAGCAAAAATTGTGGATTTACTTTTCTATCCACTGGTGGAACAGATATTGAAGCTTCGTGGGAACATAAAATATCTCCCAATAATTTCTTTTATCACCCTGAATAAGAAAAGGATTTGCTGATACAAGGGGAGTGAAGAAGGCAGGGCAAAATCTCCTTTCCCACTAGATGGCAGTGTTGTTTTCTTAGAAAAAAAAAGAATATAAAATAAAAAATAAAACTTACTCATAATCAGTGAATGAAAGGGAAAAGATGCTATTCTATGAAAGTGAAAACTGAGGATCTGGAGAGAAGGACAGAAGCGAATGAGCACATTTTTCCAACACTAAGTTCTGCCAACAATCAAGAGCAATAAATAATTAGCTCAAAAATAGGCAAGATTTTGCAAATTGGAGAGTTTTAATTAGGGTTCTCTAGCCATACAAACTGATAATTCAAGTGATTGTAGTATCACTAAACCGCCAGTTCAGTGTCTCACATGACATGGCAATAGGTGCAAATAGCACTGTTGAATCTGCGGAATCAACTCCAGGAGAAAATTATCTTGATTCACACTTCACCATCTCATTGTGATTTTTTTGGCAGCTGGCTGGAGCAGAAATGTATAGAGTTTCATGGGATTTAACAGTGCTCTCACATTTCGTTTAGAGAGAAAACTTCAAGAAAAGGAAATTGAGAGGAAGAAAAAGAAAAATGAGATTTCCAGGTTTTAAAATGTTCCAGCATTAATTGAAAACATTTTTATCCCTTTCTACTACTACTCATATCCAAAGCAACATCAACAATATAAAAGAGATGCTTGAGCAGCACTGAGAGCCAGTTTGGGGTAGTGCAGGGATAGGCAAAGTTGGCTCTTCTATGACTCGTGGACTTCAACTCCCAGAATTTCTGAGCCAATCATGCTAGCTTAGGAATTCTGGGAGTTGAAGTCCACGAGTCATAGAAGAGCCAACTTTGCCTACCCCTGGTACTAGCAGTTAAAGGCAGCAAGTTAGAAATCAGGAAACGGTGAGTTCTAATTTTGCCTTAACCAGAAAGCCAGCTGGGTGACCTTGGTCCGCTTACACTCTCTCAGCCTTAGGAATAAAGCAACCACAAGCCACTTTCAAAAATTATGCTGAACAAATTGCAGGAATTTGTCCAGGCAGTCACCAGGAGTCAACACTGATTCCAAGGTGTGTGAGTTCGCATACACAGAGCAGCAGCACTAAAAAAAAAAAAAACAAAACAGAACAGGGAATAAAAAGTGACAAGCTATTTAAAAGGATTCAAGAAAACAAAATGCCCATGTCATAAGATTTTCCTTTTCTGAATTACCACCTATTTTATTTGTGACAGAAAGGATATCTAAAGGAGTTAACCTCCTACAGCTTGATGATACGATATTATTTCAAGTGTGATCCAGTTATTCAAACCCCAAATTCAGAGTACATTTAAAGTCCTCTTCAGGATCCCACTTGGGAGTTGATTAGCATTTTTGGTTGCAGTATCAAACACCTGCTTATTCACCTAGTGCCCACTCTGTTTTTTTCTCAGGGCCAGCTGAGGATTTCTTCTTAATATTTGCTATTTTATCCAATCAAGGAACAGATTTAAATGGTTTGAACTGGTTTGCTGATAGATGTTGTTTTGGGTGGTTTCCAGTAAGTATGTACACAGAAGGCATCTTTTGTAATTGTAGCTTTCCTCCCTTCCTTTGTTCCTAGAATTCCCTAAATCCAACCAACATGCTCTCCAGATTTTTTTTTTAAAAAAATATATGGAGTACTATAGTACAGGGGTAATGCAATTGTCCAAAATTGGAAGGAGGATTTTTTATACCGATTTGGTCTAATATATCAAAGTATCTTTTCCAATTTTGGGAATTTGCCTGCACTAGATACAAGTCTCTTCTTGTTTTATTGTTAAGTGTCCTCTGTCCCAACGTGGTCAGTTAGAAAAGAAAGACTCATGGATCCATTGATAACAAAGGAACACTTTCCTAAAGCCAAGTGGTTGCAATGTAGCAAAGCCGGATCTGAACTTTCGTGCCCAAAGCATCTGTTAACTTTTCCCTTCTTCCACCCTTCCCTCCTGGTTATCTCTAGCTGTCCAATTACATTCAAATAAATTGTTTTTTGTAACAGTCCCTGGCTTGGCAGAGTGGAAGGTGTTGAATTCCATGGTGTGAACTTGGAACAGCTGGCGGCTCTCATGGGATGGCATTATCGGTAGTTTTGATTCCCCTAATGCTTATCCCACCCCAAAGGTCCCTCCCAGTTGCATATGGCAGATTGGCATCTGGCAAAGCATGGCTGGTGCAGCAGTATGGCAGTCCTGACAGTAAGGTTCTATTGTTTTTTAAACTATTCAGCTCCCTAGCTGCATGGAACACTATTTCTTAAATTTCCTAAATAAAGAAATTAACAAAATGAGAATCTCTATTGCATTGGCAAACAAAGCAACTCAACTCAACTCAACTCAACTCAACTCAACTGACAAGATGGCATGAAGCAAAATATCCAGGGTCTCTCATCCCCTCCTCCCAAAACACCTGAAATCTAATAGAGAAGGAAAATGCCTCAGCTTCTCACCTTCACTGTCTACCTTAAACCTCCCCAAACAGTGGCCCAGACTAGCTCTGCCTATTTTGGTCACCTTACCAAAAGCAAAGAACTGAAATTGACTAATTGTATTTAGAACTTACCAGCCTTCCCCAACCTCCTGCTCATACTGGGTTGGACTTGTCACAGAATTTAGATCCAACGGGGGAATCTGGGTGTAGGTACAATATTAGACAAGGCAATTCTGTGGAATCATCATTCTATTTCATGTATGTTTGTTACATAATAAATCTACAGCATGTACCCTCTGGGCTACAGGACAGAATGCGAATTTTTAAAAAAGTGAATTAAAATACAAACTTGCAAATGTGTACAAGCATTAAAGAGTCATACAGATAATTACTAATTTAATAAAGATTTTTTTTTACGTTTCTGCTCTTTCTGTATAAAGAATACTGTGATATCTAATTTACCTTTTATACATGTTCTGGTTTGAAATATACATGGGGATATGTATCTTTCTGGGTGGTGATGCAGCTGAAAACATTTGGGAATCTGGTAATACAGGGAATGACTACATGAGAACATTTCTGGCTGAAAAAGAACACTGGAATTTCATAGCATACACGTAGCATGGGCATACCATCATACTATCAAAATGACTCATGACCTTTAATTGGGCAAAACGTTGCAACATAGGGCAACATTTTTTGAACCAAGTACCTCAAATAGGCTAACTTACTGAAGGTATCCAAAATCCAGGAGCCACGATTCCAAGGGAGTGAAATTTGGGGATGTTGTGGCTGCATCATTGCTACTGGCTGCTGCTGCATGGCTGGGCAGCTGCTGCAATCATGTGATCTTTATTTTCAATGTTCCGTGACAATTTCCCGGGAAGGGAGGCAGGAGAAAAGGAAGGAAGGAAGGAAGGAAGGAAGGAAGGAAGGAAGGAAGGAAGGAAGGAGGGAGGGAGGGAGGGAGGGAAGAAGGAAGGAGGGAGGGAGGGAGGGAGGGAGGGAGGGAGGGAGGGAGGGAGGGAGGGAGGGAGAAAGGAAGGAAGGAAGGAAGGAAGGAAGGAAGGAAGGAAGGAAGGAAGGAAGGAAGGAAGGAAGGAAGGAAGGAAGGAAGGAAGGAAGGAAGGATTTGTGATGCACCCTGCCAGTTTTCCAGAAATAAATTCAGTGGGGACGCTGGCAGGAAGTCAAAAGTCGCTCCTACTCCTACTGCTTTTTTACCCACCCATGTAACTATGTTTTTCTGTTTAGATAAGGAAATATCTCTGAAATGATTTTTTTTATTAAATATGTGAAGAAGTTACAATATTCTGTAACTTTTGTTCTGAAGTGATTGTTTCATTAGCATTTCTTAGAAGGCTGCTTAAAATAACAAAGATTTGCTATGGAAAAAAAAGATCTAAAACCCAACTCTGCATTTTCTGAACTTGGAAAGTTACTTTCACACCTAAAACAAAAATAATTTCTTCAAAGCAGATTGAATAATAACACTCATTTTCTAACCTTTGAATAATGATAAGAAATATTGAGTTGATGAAAAACAAACATCAATGTAATCTGAATGGAAAGACAAACATTAAGTGCAAATACATATTCTGCTACGGTCACTTGCTTTAATAATCCTACACTTTTTATTGTCATCTATTTGAACAGTTTCATAAAATTCTACCCCTTTATTAAAATCACAGGTAAAAATGCACTTCACCGCTTATTCTTTACATTTCAGTTTAGATGTCTATCAAACCATCAGAACATAGAAACAAGTTGATGGTGACGATCACTTGTCTGTTTATATTTCTCAGCTTCTTTTCCTCATTCTTTCATGTGTCATAGACATGGTTCCTTGGAAGCAGACAGGGTTGTACTATGGCTTGTCAATTCCAATAATGCAGCAATTCATAGCACGAAATACATAATATTTAAGGCTCAAACGGTTCATTTTTATACAGTTTAGCTGTCAAACTGTAAGTTACTATTTACAAACTTAACATGTCACTCCAAATACTTGTTTAGCTTCCTTAACATGATTTTGGAGGATGACTGAATTAAACTTCCAATGCTCAACATTGTATTTTATTCAACTTGTACACTTCCACTCTGCTTAGTGACTTTGAGCTCATCCTGAGATGCCCTAATGAAGATATTGCTGTAATGGTTTTTTTTGGGGTGTGTGTGTGTCAATTTTTAACAACTATGACAAATAGAAGATTGAAAAGGTTCCAAGTGAAACGCTTCATTCATCAGTTCACAATGTTCTGTGATGCTGATTTAAAGTGTAAAAATCTCTTTACACAATTGGATGGGCAGTGCAAGTATTATATAATACTCAAATGGTTCTGTGAAAAATTGGCATTTGGTATATAGAATCTCAAATGCATGAGTCCTAAGGGGAATACAAACAAATTCACAAAAAGTGTTATGAAAAGATTAACAGCAGAACACACTCCATTGGGCCAGCTGTAACTATCTGCCATGATAGTTCTGCTTCTATAGATCTGTTTCTATTCTCCATGGGATATTTGAGTCATCAGCTATTCCCATTCTGCCTTCACCAAAGAAAGAGGTCATATAGCAAGGCTGCGACCAATTGCTCCTTTAGCTTTTTCCCCTTCCAGAAACATTTTCCTCTGTGAGACTGCATAAGTCATTTTAAAAGCAGCCTCTGAGTTTCTTGGCCTTCTTTTCCCTTTATGATTGTTTTTGCATTTTGTATTATGCTGGTAGACAGAATAACTTCTTTGCAGAGTGTTAGAGGAAAAAATGGCTCTTTAATATATTACAACAAAACAGATAAAATAACTTGAAATCAGGAGATCGGTGGCACCTTTTCTGATTAACACATTTTATTAAGAGCATAAGCTTTTGTGAGCTGCAGCTTATGCCTTTTAACAAAACTTGTTGCTTGGAAGCCGTGCTACCAGACTCCTTTGATTTTGAGTACCATAGACTAAGATGATTTTCTTCCTACACTGTATAAAATGATTTGACAATTTATTATCAATATCTGGACTGGCTGTATAATTATTATGGGAAAGATTAACTCACATATTCCTTACATGACATGATATGTTACTTGGTTGTATGCACTGGTGATCACAGATCAGCTTCCATCAAATGTTCTTATCATTGAAATATAATATTCCTTACCAGAAGCAACTGTGATTTCTTCAGTCTACTGTCTTCCAGCTACAGTACAGGATACAAAACACATGGTCTTCTGCTTTACAGAATACAGAATAACAGTGTTGGAAGGGACCTTGGAGGTCTTCTAGTCCAACCCCCTGCCTAGGCAGGAAACCCTACACCACTTCAGACAAATGGTTATCCAACATCTTCTTTAAAACTTCCAATGTTGGAGCATTCACAACTTCTGGAGGCAAGCTGTTCCACTGATTAATTGTTCTAACTGTCAAGAAATTTCTCCTTAGTTCTAGGTTGCTTCTCTCCTTGATTAGTTTCCACCCATTGCTTCTTGACCTGCTCTCAGGTGCTTTGGAAAATAACTTTATTCCCTCTTCTTTGTGGCAGCCTCTGAGATATTGGAACACTGCTATCATGTCACCCCTAGTCCTTCTTTTCATTAAACTAGACATATCCAGTTCCTGCAACTGTTCTTCATATGTTTTAGCCTCCAGTCCCCTAATCATCTTTTTGCTCTTCTCTCCACATCTTTTTTACAGCGTGGCGACCAAAACTGGATGCAGTATTCCAAGTGTGGCCTTACCAAGGCATTATAAAGTGGTATTAACACTTCACATGATCTTGATTCTATCCCTCTGTTTATGCAGCCTAGAACTGTGTTGGCTTTTTTGGCAGATGCTGCACACTGCTGGCTCATATTTTAATGGTTGCCCACTAGGACTCCAAGATCCCTCTCACAGTTGCTACTATTGAGCAAGGTACCACACATACTGTACCTGTGCATTTTGTTTTTCTTGCCTAAATGTAGAACCTTACTTCTTTCACCATTGAATTTCATTTTGTTAGCTAGCTCCCAATGTTCAAGTCTGTCAAGATCCTTCTGTATCTTAAGTCTATCTTCTGGAGTGTTGACTATTCCTGCTAGCTTGGTGTCATCTGCAAATTTGATGAGTTCCCCATCTATCCCCTCGTCCAAATCATTGATGAAGATGTTGATGAGTGCTGGGACTAAGACAGAGCCTGGGGTATCCACTGCATACTTCCCTCCATGTAGATGCAGTTCCATTGAGGACTACACGTTGAGTGCGGTTGGTCAGCCAGTTACAAATCCATCTGGTGGTGATGCTGTCTAACCCACATTTTTCTATTTTATCTAGTAGTAGGTTACGGTCTACTTTATCAAATTGAGTACAATTGAGACCTCCAATGTTCTCACCCATATTTCTAGTAACTGAAATCCATTATATTTGTAGGTACCAGGTTGGGGCATCTTGAACTTTTTATCATTTGACATCCCAGATAAACATAAATACCTCCAACTGATCTACTAGCAATAGCTGTTTAAAGTGAAGTTGTACTTTCAGAAAAAGGCATAATTTTTCCCTATCGCTAGACCATACATTCTGGACATTGACACTGTTCAGTACAATTCCCTTTAAGGGCATTTGGAGGAAGTAATAAAAGTGGCAAAGGATCATTGCAGATTTACATAATCAGAACCCCCACCCCCATGGCTGGCTCAGGAATTCTGGGAGTTGAAGTCCACAGGTTATAAAGGGACAATAATTCCCCACCCCTGACTTACTGCTTCAGAGGTGAAAGAGATTTTGACTAGATAACTTATTTTCATATACGGAAGATGTTGTGCTGAAGCTGAATGCAAGAGCTTCCATAAATCAAATATCTCTTTTTCAAA
This sequence comes from Diadophis punctatus similis, assembly GCA_023053685.1. Classification (NCBI taxonomy): domain Eukaryota; kingdom Metazoa; phylum Chordata; class Lepidosauria; order Squamata; family Dipsadidae; genus Diadophis; species Diadophis punctatus. The sequence continues at coordinate 43,317,548 of JALIGW010000001.1, forward strand.
TCCCTATTTGTGAGGATAGAGATGAGGTGGGGGCGGAAATACTTGCTTCCTCCACGGAGCTGAGACTGGCTGCCATGGAAATCCCTGTACATTCTCTGCTCGTCCTAATTCCCTCCACACAACCACCCCTCTGCTTCAAACAGATGTCAGAGGCCACATTTAGATAAAGTCATGGCTGATTATAATTATTGTTAGTTGTATTCGTTTTTAGTGATATTTAAAAATCTTGTTCTCATTTGAGCTTCAGGAGACAGAAGGAAGAACTAATGATTGATACGCATGTGTCGGTTATTTGCATTAGATCGGCAAGGTTTTTCCTTCAACCTTTTTTAAACAGTAGCAATTAAAAAATTCCTCCACCTACCCAGCCCACTCAAATAACACAGTGAAAACAGGAGAAAGGTTGGGGTGAAACAAATATTTTTTGTATCATTTCTGCTGGGGGGGAGAGGTTTTTCATATGTCTCTGCCCAGAGAAATGATATATTCCTCAGATATAATTTGGTACAGTTAATCCTCGACTTTCAAGTGACCATTTAGTGACCATTCGAATTACAACATCACTGAAAAAAGTGACTTACGACCATTTTTCACACTTATAACCACAACAGCATCCCCATGGACATGTGATCAAAATTCAGATGCTTGGGAACTGACTCATATTTATGATGGTTGCCAGGTCCTGTTGTCAGCGGTAGGTTGCTACCGGAATGGTATGGTTCTATGAACCGGTAGCGGAGGCAGGAGGCTCCGCCCACTGGTCCCAGACGCTTCTGCGCATGCAGATTTAGAAACCATCACTGCCTGTTGTCACATGATTCTCTTCTGACAAGCAAAGTCAATGGGGAACCCAGATTCACTTAACAAACAGTGTTACTAATTTAACGAGTGGCAAGAAAAGTCGTAAAATGGGGCAAAATTCACTTAGCAAAACATCTCACCTAGCAACAGAAATTTTGGGCTCAATTGTGGCTGTAAGTCGAGGACTACCCATACTTGGTTCTGTGGATAGATCTTGGGGACCAATTTTTTCAGAGGCCATTCTGTTGAGGCTTTACAAAGTGCTGTCAATAAAGTCTTCCTGAAATGAAGTCACGCTTCTGTATCTGTGTGTGATGATTTAAGCCTCCCAATCTAATTTAATCTTTCTACTACTGATTATATGTCATCAACCTGGTGTCAACTCTTAGCAACCACATGGATTGATTTTCTATTTTGTTCACAACAACCTCTTCACCACCTGATCCTTTAGATCTCCCAGCAGTGTACCCAACACTGCTATAATTGAGTCCATGCAGCTTGCTGCTAGTC
>JALIGW010000001.1:43323858-43386358 GCA_023053685.1 Diadophis punctatus similis
CTATGTCTAGTTAATAAAGCTGCAGGAAGGAAAATGGCATCAGCGATGGCAACCTCGGTGAAATGTTCTCTTATAGTTTTGATGTTTTCTATTATTATTATTTTGAATGTATAAAAATAAGAACCCAGAATGGGTTCAATTGTGCTCATAAGGCAAATGATTTTTAAAAATATCAACAAAAGTATAGGATATAATATTTGTATCTTCTGTGCTTATGTTTTTGGTAAGTAGACCTTAGGTAAGTAGACCTTTGGTAAGTAGACCTTAGCATAACGCTATTACGTAATATGGGCTTCTTTTATAAACAGAATAAGTCATGTCAGTGGCTGAGCATGCTCCATTAATACAGTATAGGTAGTTATACCTACATGGGGCTACCCTTGAAGAGTGTTCGGAGACTTCAGTTAGTCCAAATGCAGCGGCGCGAGCTGTGGTGGGTGCATCTTGATTCACCCATGTTACACCCATACTGCGCGAGCTGCACTGGCTATCCATTGGTCTCTGGATGTAATTCAAGGTGTTGGTTATGTATGACCTTTAAAGCCCTATATGGCTCAGGACCAGACTATCTACAAGACCGTCTGTTACCTCATGTGTCCCAGGGAACAGTAAGATCCCACAGAGTTGGGCTTCTCCGAGTCCCATCAGCCAAACAGTGTAGGCTGGCGGGTCTGCGGGGAAGGGCCTTCTCTGTGGCTGCTCCGGCTTTCTAGAACCAACTGCCGCCTGAGGTCCATACCACCCTCACCTTGCTGGCCTTCCGAAAAGCCATTAAAACCTGGCTCTTCCGGCAGGCCTGGAACTAATAACCCAGAGAGAAGATGTGTAATTGGAAGGATTTTATATTGTGGTATATTTTAACATGTTTTTTAGATGTTTTAGATGTTTTATTGTGTTTTTGTTGGTTTTTGGGTGTGAGCCGCCCTGAGTCCATGCTGAATTGGGCGGCATATAAACTAAACCATATATATATATATATATATATATATATATATATATATATATATATATATATATATATATATATATATATATATATATATATATATATATATATATATATATATATATATATATATATATATATATATATATAGGGGTCGGGAACCTTTTTGACTAAGAGAGCCATGAAAGCAAAAAAATTGGAAATTTATTTCAGTGAGAGCCATAAAATATATTTTAAAAGTGAATTCAACTAAATGTCAATAGGGACAATGGGATATTGAGAGAATCCCTGTCTTTGTGCTGTTTAATTTGTTGCTGCTGTAGCAGCTTCCTTGCTCCAAAGTGATATTTGTCTTTGAGTTGGTGATTTCCATCATAGCATTGGTAATGATTCTTTCTTTCTTTCTTTCTTTCTTTCTTTCTTTCTTTCTTTCTTTCTTTCTTTCTTTCTTTCTTTCTTTCTTTCTTTCTTTCTTTCTTTCTTTCTTTCTTTCTTTCTCTCTGCAAACCAATCCCCACCGTGGCTCCTTTCTCCCTCGCCCAGCCCTCTTCCAAGACGTCAAGTGCGGGGAACCGCACCAAGCGAGGTAGGTGGGTGGGTTGCTGAAGAAGCCCCAGAGCCCCACCGCCAACCTGCGTCTCCTGCTGGGAAGGAGCCTCTGTCGCGCGCATGCACAGAGGGAAAAATAACCCAAATGATTGTGGTCAGCCGGGATGGGAAAGCGGTGATTGTGTTCAGCCGGGACGGGAAAGCGGGCAGGAGAAGCTCCGCGCCGCAACCGCCGCCAGTTCCATCGGCTATACGCCGAAGGACTGGCCCGGGCGAACCGGGAGGATTTCACCCCTGCTGCGAGCCATATGCGATCATCAAAAGAGCCACATCTGGCTCGCGAGCCATAGGTTCCCGACTCCTGATATATATATATATAAACAAACAAACAAACAAACAAACAAACAAACAATTTGAACAGCAAACCATCTTTATGTATCTGTGAACCCAGTCTCAAGGTATTATTGTCCCCAGGGCCAGATAACCACTTTTTACCTTAGAGTTAAACTACTTTACCCACTTTGTACCTTGTACTGAAGACATTGCTCAATTTGCTTGGAATGGAAGTAGATCTGTTAATTAGCATTTTTGAGTTTTCTTTTCTCTTCCTTTGCACTTTTCCTCTTATCTGCAGGAAAATATGGCATCTGTCCTAATGCCTGCCCACACTATAAAGGCTGCTAACTCAGCAGGCGGTAAGTAATACAGTATAAGATTCTCCATTTACCGATCCAGACATTGCTTCCTGACTCCTGCTAGTAGGTTTGATTGCTTGCATCTGCTTCCTAGGCGCTAAAATCAATTCCTTCCAAGTGCAATTTCCCTAAAAATGATGCATTTAAGTTTATTACCCCAAATGGCACAAACTACAAAATTCCACAGACTATTTCACTGGAGTAAAACCTCCCAACACTGCATAAAAGCTGAAAGTTGTACTAATAATTTTGACCGTATGCTTTTAGACTTCATTAATGCTTTCAAGCCAAATTGGAACACCTAATTCCTAACCACTCCTGGCTTGTATAAAGCCTTCATTAGCCATTTAATATTTTCAACTATAATTTTATTTTGGAAAGATTTCCATTTGTCATAAATAATCATGAGTGTAATTTTTTCAAGATTCAAGATAGAGCAGCTTTAAAAATCTCAAAAATCAGCCCTGGATGCTACCTGCACTTCATGCAGGAGTTGTAAATCCAAGAGGGTCCCCAAATTGCACACTGACTCTGAATCTTACTAAGACCTCACCTGGAATACTGCATCCAGTTTTGGTCACCACATTACAAAAAAGATGTTGAGACTTTGGAAAAAGTGCAAAGAAGCGCAACTAAGATGATTAAAGGCCTGGAGACTAAAACATATCAAGAACGGTTGCAGGATTTGGGTTTGGCCAGTCTGGAGAAAAGGAGGACTAGGGGAAACATGATAGCAGTATTCCAGTATTTGAAAGGTTGCCACAAAGAGGAGGGAGTCAATTTATTTTCCAAAGCACCAGAGGGCAGAACAAGAAACAATGGAGGGAAACTAATCAAGGAGAGAAACAACCTGAAATTAAGGAGAAACTTCCTTACAGCGAGGACAATTAACCAGTGGGATAGCTTGCCTTCTGATATTGTGGGTGCTTCATCAGTGGAGATTTTAAGAAGAGACTGGACGGCCACTTGTCTGAAATGGTATAGGATCTTCTGCTTGAGCAGGAGGCTGGAGTAGAAGACCTCCAAGGTCCCTTCCAACTCTATTGTGATTCAGGGAGAGTGTAACCTTACCCAGAAAAGAAGGAAATTCTCCAGTCTCAGTGTCACGGTGTGAATATTGTCAGTTGTATGTCTATGCAGGGTGATGCACCCCTATTCTAATATTATGGTATATTCCAATACAGGCAGAACACGTGATATGATCTTGTACGCATGTCCACATTCCTGATCCACCATTAATCACTTTTGACTTGGCTCTTGACCGGAACAGTCGTGTTTTCTTAGCAAAAATGTAATTATTCAGGATTTATTGTTTTTGTACCGAAATAAATATTTCTATTAGACTTTTAATCTCGGCTTTATTTCTAACTGTATGAATTCCAAGCAAAGATCCAAATCGCCTCTATGAGATTTTATTCTCACCCCAACACTCAGAAAGAAAGCTTTCCTAAAATGATAAGTTACTGACAGGCAGTATGAAAGGTTAGTCAACTAATAAAAAGCTTGCTTGCACAGTAAATTCAGATACCGAATTGTGAGAGATTAAACACATAGACAGAGGCATATGGCCATCCTTCTCCCTTGCAAACTCTGGGTTATTTAATTACTAGCCTGACCCAATTTCCTTTTTCTAAACAATTAGTTTCAAGTACTCCTTGCCCCTACTCCCGTGAGTCCTGACTCATACAAAGATGAAGCTGAAAGTAGATTGCCCAGCAGATGTTTGCTACAGTATCCATCACTAGCTGAACTGAATTCCTCCTCATGCTTATAATTTGGTGAGGATTGACTGAAAATGATTCAGTGTAACAAGTAATAACTTCTCCTGTTGCTATTATTGTGAGTTATTATCACTTAAGGACAAAATAAGGAAAAACAAAAGTAAAGCAAAATGCAGAAAAGAGGAAGGAAGGAAGGAAGGAAGGAAGGAAGGAAGGAAGGAAGGAAGGAAGGAAGGAAGGAAGGAAGGAAGGAAGGAAGGGACTTATGCTGAAATAAGTTGATATAACAGATGCTATAATAGCAATAGCACTTAGACTTATGTACCACTTCATAGTGCTTTACAGCCCTCCCTAAGCGATTTACAGTTTCAGCATATTGCGCCGAGCAATCTGGGTCCTCATTTTACTGATCTTGGAAGGATGGAAGCTTGAGCCAGTGAGAATCGAACTGCTGGCGGTCTGCAGAATTAGCCTGCAATACTGCACTCTAACCACTGCACCACCACGGCTCTTGTATTAAATCTAATATTAAACAATAAATATAGACCACATGCAATAATGTAATATTAGTAATAATGATTGAATTTTTTATCACCACCAGTAAAAGGCACGGTCACATGTAGAAATGTTTTCACATTAGGGTTTTAAATCAGTTATAATAAAATTATTCTGCAGGGGTAAAACAATCTTTTTGACTGCAGCTTCTGGATGATAACTCTAAAGTTCTTCATACTTAAAACAACTTCCAAATTTTCAGGATCTAATTGAACATCCTGTTTGCATCTTAAACCTGTTTTTCTTTTCTTAACACTCTGTTAAAAGCCTTATGAATATTAGACCACAAATGGTCTCAGCATAGAACTAGTCCAAAACATATGACTCAGTGTCCCCTGTGAAATATTACCCTTCCAACATAGAGTTTGAAGCCCAGCCCAACCCAGCCTTTACTGCCCATCCTCTGGGGCTTTCACAGAAAATAATATTTCATTGAGTTAATCAGTTCTTGAAAACACAGGATACTAATTTAACATACATTCAAACTCTAGCCCACTGTTTTGTTAAAATAGGATATTTCAACTGGCTTTTTCAAGTTGCTTGCAGATACACACACATACAGTATACAGCCCTGCAGAAAAAAATGTTACACATGACTAAAAACCCTGAGTAAAAAACATTTCTACATATTAGTTTTAGTTGTGGATATAAATTAATGGTAGTTTTTGGAACTTTCAAAACTTTTCCAACAGTTTTAGTAGTTTAAGAATTTTAGTTCCTGTTAACTGATTAGAGAGCCAAATTGTAAAATCAAAAGACCCAACATATTGCCATTCAGTAATAATCCAAATTCTTTCTGTAAAACAGTGAATCTGAATAAGATGGTACAAAGTACTGATATCACTTTTTGTCCAGGAAGAAGTATTTATTAGCAATTTTTCAGATTGTCTGAAATGTCTGATTCTTGTAAGAGTTAGGATAAAATTTTATACTTCATCTCAAATCATCTATACATTATGGTGTTTAATGCAAAAAATTACAAACGATTTATAATTAAACCAGGAAATAAGCCCCTGCCAAGTATTAATGGGTGAAGATAATAATTAGTTCCCATGAAAGCCATTTTGAGATTAAGAATACCATGAAGCAGTAGAAATCAAAATATGACCAAAGAGTATAGTTGGAAACTAGTAAAGTTTAAATCCATTCCTTCATATGAAATTTGTAATTTAGATTAAGAAACTTAAGAAAACCTAGAGGTAAATTCTTATTTATTTCTAAGAATGTATCAGTCTTAAAATAACATTTAAAAGATAATATTTGTAGCTCAGGGTTGAAATGAGCGATCCTTGGTGCTCTCTGAGCTTGCTTGTTTTCTTACAGATGGGGCGTGCATAAGTGCACCAGCGTGCCTATCGTCCCTGTCCTAATGTTCCCTTTTATCAGTACCAATCTTATGTACATAAACAATGTTACATCTATGTATATTACTAATACGTACTTGACAAAATAAATAAATAAAATAAATAAATAAAATGTTGCAGCCTAGCACTGATGATGTTACCTAGTTTGGGTAATGAAACATCTGCAAGAAAACAAGCAAGCTCAGAGAGCACCAAGGACCCAACATTTATTCTTCCCACAGACTTCCTGAAGCCCCGGAGTGTGAAAAACAGCGCAACGGGCAAACCGGAAGTCCGTTTTTCCAAACTTCCGGTTTGCCCGTTGGGCTGTTTTTCGCACTCCGGGGCTTCAGGAAGCTTCCCTGAAGCCTCCGGAGTGCAAAAAACAGCACAACTGGCAAACTGGAAGTCCATTTTTCCAAACTTCCAGTTTGTCCATTGGGCCATTTTTCGCACTCTGGAGGGTGAAACGGCCTTCCCCAAGGCCGAAAATCAGCTGGCCAGCGCACACATGCACGCTGGAGCTGGCATGCCCTCCAATATGGCTCTGCGTGCCACCTGTGGCAGAACCTTTATCTTCTCTCTTTGACAAACTCCTTGTTTTGCTCAAATTATTCAGATAATTGGAGATGACAATGCATGCTTTATGTCAGGCCTGGAAATCATCTTGGGCATTGGATCTTCAGGCCTGCCATATTTAATGCTGTGGGAAGGGGGAATAGTGTGAGTGGGGAGATATAGTCAAAATAAACATTCCTTTATCCGAGAGTCAAGGTTACTCTGCCCTGCACCTCGAGGGGTGTCCTGGGAGGCACCTCTAGTTGGGATGGTGCATTGATTGGACAATGTGATGGACATGTGGGTGCTGGGGCAGGGACTTGAACTTTCTTTTGGGTGTGAAAAACCAGAAGCTTTCAGAATCGGGTTTTCCCAGATGTGCCAATATGACATATCTAATAAAATGGAACTTTGAGGAAACTCAAGCCTTGGAGTTTTCTTTTGTTGGGGGTGTTACTTGGAACCCTGACACTTTATGTGAAGTGGTGCAGTGGTTAAATGCAGCCATTGCAGGCTGACTGTTAGTTCAACAGTTCAGCTGTTCAAATCTCACTAGGCTCAAGGTTGACTCAGCCTTCCATCCTTCCGAGGTCAGTAAAATGAGGACCCAGATTGTTGGGGGCAATATGCTGAACTCTGTAAACCGCTTAGAGAGGGCTGTAAAGCACTATGAAGCGGTATATAAGAAAAGTGCTATTGCTATTGCTATTTATGCACTTCTATTTTTTAATGGCAAGCAGAAATGCTCTTCTGGGCAGATTTAAATTAAATACCATCTTGTTATTGCCAAATCTTTACAACAGCCTCTTCATCAGAGTTTTAATCAAACATTAAGATATTAGATGTATGGAGTGAAATTGGAAGGGCAGAACACAGTGTTTCTCAACTTTTGACACTGCAAAATTGCCAAGGTTGAGAATACTGGTATTGCAGTATTCAAGCAAATCAAGCTAACAAATCAATTTGTCAACATAGATCAAGTGCTTTCCAATATCTTCAAAAGAATACCCAAATATCATGGGGGAAGAAGCCTAGAATTTAAACACTAGGACACAAATCTACATACCTGTTTTGATGGCAGTGGACAAATTAATGTATATGTTTTTTGTTTTTTTTTCCTCGCCGGAAATAAATGTCAGATTCCATTAGAATCTTGTGCCGAAAAAGCAAAATGAGTAATAAAAGGTTAAGAATCTGGAAAACCAATATCTATAACTAGACCTGGCATGATGACCATCAGGTTGGGAAAAAATACCCTACACAAAAGGTAAGTTTGAATGATTTGGTTTTTTTTTATAAAGATGTTCAGAACTGAAGAAGCTTCCTGGATGAGAAGCCAAATGTTTTCAAAGTTCCATTGTCTTTTGAAAAGCACCTTTGGAACAACCATGACCTGAATGATTGACATAGACAATATCCATAGACATTTGGCTAAGATCTTTATTTTCTTGAATACTGAATTTTGAAATGAATTTAAATAATACATTAAAATATATGGTTACGTTTACTGGATATCCAAAAACCTACAACCTTTCTCTCTCAATTCTCATCAAATTTAGCAATCTACTTGCCCTCTTCCCCTAACGATCAAAGCAATATATTCTTTTCCAGTGACTCATCTTTACATTTTTTGTGTTCAAAAATTTAAGCTTTAACTTATTTGTGCTTCCAGTGACTCATCTTTGCATTTTTTGTGTTCAAAAATTTAAGCTTTAACTTCTTATTTGTGCTTTCAGTGAGCAATTTGATACTAACTTCACCTAGTAATGAAAAATATGTACTTCTTGCTGTCCAAGTTATTCTCAACTATTTTCTCCAATATAGTTCAAAAATCAACATTTTTTTGTTCAGATTACTTTCTGATGATCAAACTTCCATAGCCATATATTACAACTGAGGTGATCATCACAAAAAAAAGCTTTTAATAATCCCACATATGAACTGATCATATCCAGTCCGTTGGTCACTGTTGTGTTTTCCATATTTGCTTACAAACCATAAATTGCCATTTCATGCATCCTCTTGTATAATTTTAAATAGTTCTGTTGGTATTTTATCAACAACTGCAGCCATCTTGTTAGCAATATTTTTAGAGCCAATTACACTTTCTAGAATGTCATGCAGCAAGTCTGTTTATTTATCAGCTGCCATGTATCGGGTGGTGATTTGGAGTTTTGCAACTTATATCTGGTTGCTAATTAAAAATTAAAGCTGTATTATTTTTAGATTTTATTATTCATATTGCAAGCCATCATGCAGATCCTACCTAACATGACATGTGATAACAAGCCAGTAACCACAAATACAAGACTAATCTATATGTAATTAGCTTCAACCTTTTGCTACTGCTAGTTGAAGAATTTCATGTAAAAGTACTTCATTCAATGGACTACTGTGAGAATTCATTAACTTACTTTCCACTTTTCCAAATTCCTTCCTTTGTGTTTTATAATGAGCTATTGTCTTGTCTTGAGGGTATTCAGTTTGCTATCAATGTGTATATGGATATTCTTTTGTTGCTGTGGAATCACCAGAGCTGACTGAATATACAATGGTGGGGAGGAATGCCATGAATAAATCAGGCCTAAGAAACAATAAGATACAGATGGCTTTTTAGTTAGTTCTGCCAGGATGCTGTACAAGCCAACTTCATGGGACTCATTAACCCACAATAAGCAAATTGCCAGTAGCATCATCCAGCATGTATATCTTCAAATTACATTATATTTTAAATTAATGAATGTTAATAGTTAAACATTGTCTGGACCACCTACTAATCACTAAGATTTGCAAAGCTTTTCAGAAAGGAACACATTCGAATCCACTCCTTAAAATGAATGCAACGGCATTGTTTGCAAGGTTATGTGAGCACATACATGAAGAGACCCACCCAGGAGCAGATTTTACTATATATATATAGTTACTATATATATATATCAGAGGTGGGTTCCTGCCGGTGCAGTTAATAGCTGTTGTTCGGCGCAGAGCTGAAGACGCTGCTGCCGTTCGCGGCGCGGGGGCATTCCCCGGGTGCTACCGCCGCCCGCATGGACGCCGCCGTTTGCATTCTTGTGCCCTCTGCGCATGCGCAAAGCGTTCTGCATGCGCAGAGGGCAAAAGAACGCAATTGGCGACATCCATGCAGGCGGGGAAAGCGCCCGGGGAAAGCTCCTGCACCGCGAATGGCATCAGCGTCTTCGGCTCTGCGCCGAACAACACCTATTAACCGCACCGGCAAAAACAGGCAGGAACCCACCTCTGATATATATGCACAACTATGCACAATTTAACAGAGTCGGAAGGGACCTTGCAGGTCATCTAGTCCAACCCCCTGCCCAAGCAGGAGACCCTTACATCTGCTGCTACCTAGGGTCGAACTCAAAACCTCCTGATTGTGAGGCAAGAGCTCTACCTCTATATATATAGTAATACTACTGAATCTTCAAACAATGCCTTCAAAAAGTACATGTCCCTGCATGTTCTTCTGAATTCTTGACACAAACTTATTAATTGGGCTGGAGAAAAGTATTCTATTGTATTTTCTGAGAAATTAGTTGTCTTAGTTCTTCTCAGTTACTGCTAATCTGGAAGTTATTTCACAAAGCTACCTGTATGATTTCATCCCAGGTAATTACAAGAACTATAACGTTAACAACTCATAAACGCATTCCTGGGTTTGTTGTTTTCCTCCCCTCTCCTTATTCATTTTCATTGTCTAACATGCTTTTAGAATGGAAGCAAACAGAACTCTTGGAAAATGGATCTGAGTATCTGCTTTAGCTCACAAGTAATATAAAATACATTATAGCTACAAAAAAAATGTTTCCTTTTCTTGCCACCATTCACCAAATCCACCATACCTATTCAGCTTATAAAACAATTACCTTTTCATCTGATATTTGGAAATATCCTTCTCATATAATGCTTCAAAACAGAATTCAGATCAAAGCTCTAGTTGCTTTTCAAAGTAGAGTGCATGAAGACTACAAGATCCGGGCTGCAAACTCCAGATTCCCCAGGCGGCAGCCAAGAGTTAGATTTAACCATAGATTGCCCGCTTGCTAACCCACCCTCTCTCCCTCCAAGTTTAGTTTTCTGCATTTCTTTTCTGGATTGTCTGGATTTTTGCAGCTTTTTTGCAGCCTGGATTGTCTGGATTTTTGCAGCTCATACCTGAGAGCTGCATACTACATGTTGCTGCAGTTTTATCTGTCCAATTAAAGGGGTGGTGCCCACATTACAGCAGCTATTCAGAGAGCAGTTCAAAACAACCTATTTGACAGCTATTGACCAAAGTTATTGGTGTAAATCAGATTTGTGTTTCATGTCACTTAGGTGGGAAATAGGACATAGGGTGACATGGTAAAAACTGAAAGATTCTTAAGACCAGGCTGTCGTAATTAATATATCATCACGTGATCTCCCTAAGTATGATTTAGAATCACCTGTATGCAAAATGAACTTGGGAGGATTCTGAAATCAATCATTTTGAATTGCTCCGCTTCCCCAATCCTGCATTCTCTTGGACGTGTTGGGTCTGCAACTTCCAGAGTTATTAGTCACCATATGTTAAAATTAATGAGTTTTTAAACACTCCTCTCAACTAAATATGCTTAATATGGATAAAGAGCATTAATGACTGTGACATATCAGACATATTAAAGAAAAATAATATAGATCAGATTACTTTCCCCATAAGTGCCTATTAGTGCTGATGAAACTTTTAAAGATACAGATTAGGTTCACACACCATGCTAAGCAGTGGATTACTTAAGCATGGTTTATTGAATAAACAAGAGCTGACCACACTCCCACAATATGCCAAGTCTTGAGCCCTAGCTACAAACAATGGATGGGATTGTACAACATGATAACCCACATCTAAATAAACCTTAGCAACTTATGGCTAAGCATGATAGGTGAAAAAATTCAGCAAAATATATTAGAAAGGACCATCAATTCTAATGTTACTGATTGCCAAATAATAACCATAATTTGTAAATATTGGAGACTTAGAAGATGCCAGAGATAGCTACACATCTGAACACGTCAAGAAGCAGCAAGGAGGAGACTCGGACCCACAAATTCAAGAGTAAGAAACATCCACAAGGGAGAACAAATTCAGGATGGTAGATAAACCTCTGCCCATATGCATCCCAGCTATCATCTTTTTAGGAGGAAAGGCAGCATTTATGAGTTATTATGATGCAAGATTGTTCTACCTTCACTCACCTGGGCCAGATCAGATCATGCAAACTATAACCTGCATGCAATATAAAACAACCTGGTCGTCTCCCAGTATACAGAAATATTTTACAACTATGTCCTCGGAGATATGAGAGTGACACGGAATGCAATATTGTATATTCTCAACACAGACATTCACTGAAATCAAGTGGCCACGCAGCTGCTGGTTACGTCCCTCAAAATGTACATTTGAGCTAAATTAATATGAGTAAAGGCTTCTTGTATTTTATATTAAGAGGAACCAGGAATGTAGCTCCTCTTGTCATTCCAGAAAACACATAAGCTACATCCAATTGAACTGTCATTTCAGACATAATTTGCAATTGAAATCAACATAAAAGAAATCATGGACCCCTTTGTTTATATACAGTAATTTGGAGCCTACAAGGGTGAAAATGCAATGCCTACCTGCAACTCTTTAAAACAACCACTTCCCCACTCTTTGCCACTAATCACACTCCAAGACACTTTTGGGAATCAAACCCAAATGGCCCTACTATGTAATCAAATCTTCCAAACTGTTTTTCAATACTGGTTCAAATACTCTTCATTCTAGTGAGATGTTTCTTCAAGATTATTTGGAAGAAGGAACTAGAGAGTAAAATTCAGATTTATCAGTTTGTCTGAGAGATTATGGTTAAATGTAAAAAGATTAGATTTGCCTGTAGAGTGATGAATGAATATCTGCATCCAACAACTGAAAAAATGCCATTGTTGTATCCCAAGACTAAGGGGAAGGGAATAAAATTGAAAAAATTATAAGAGGACCGAGTTACTATATGTGTCTGTGTGTTTGGCAGAATATGATCAACTGGGTATGAGAAATGACAAAAAGCAAAATTGAGGCATAGTTCTTAGTCTTCATGCTGGGTACAGATACTGTAAACCTTATTTTTGCTCTTCTTCAAGTCATCAAGAAATATATGAATGTGAGAAGGAAAACTTATGATACATTTGTTGATTAGAGAATATGTATGATAAAGGATTCAGGGTTTAATTAGACCAAGGTTTCTCAACCTTGGCAACTTCAAGATTTGGGGAGTTGGTCCACATACCTTGAAGCTGCTGTGGTTGAGAAAGATTGAATTAGACAATGTAATGCAGAAATATGAAGATGAGTTGCTGAATGGGATAAAGGAAATATATGATAGAAGTAAAATGTGTGAAATTAAATACAATGTTAGTGAATGAATCAATACTGAGCTGGGAGTAAAACATTTGAGATGTTCCTTGGAAATTTAAGATATTTATGGATAAATATGCAATGAAACCTCATATATATTAGAAGTATGTAGGTTGGGAATGGTGTTTATATATATTTCCTTTTCTCTCCTCTTATCCCATGCCTTTAATTTCTTTTGATTTCCATTTCTTATTCTATTTTTTTCTATCTGCATAAGATGGCTTAAAATAGTCCCCATTAATTACAAAATGGAATAGTGCATGCTACTATAATTTTATCCATGACTTTAGATGTAAACCACCTTGAAAGGACTGTATAGTCCCCCAAAACATAATATAAATACTTCACTAAGTCTATTATATTTCTGCAATCAAAAGCTCATTTCTGGCAAGGAAAAATCTTGTGAAATGTTAAACACATTTATTGTTGTATAAAAGAGTTTGTTGCCATAAAAACCGTATTAGGTTTTTAAAGGGCCACAAGACTGTTCTATTTGCTACAGGTAATTCTGCCTCTGGAAATGGTTTCAAAATGCCCTTTTTTCCAGATAGTCTGGAGGGCTGATAGCAGGGTTACAGCTCAGAATCTGTTCTGAAGTTCCATCTATTGTGGAGGTGAAGAATTATATATATACAAAATATACATTTGTTTTTATAACCATCCTCTGAGTGCAGCTTAGCATCTTATTGGTCAATGATCTTGAAACATAGAATATCAGTAAACACTGATGGTCGCTTATTAAAAAACTATTATAAATAGTAATTGTTGAAGGTAGAAAATTATTCAGGAGGCAGTCTCATCTAGTGGTTAAAGCTTCAGGCCAGAAAGCAGGAGACTGAGTTCTAGTACCACCTTAGCCATGAAAGCTAGCTGGATGACCTTCACCAAGTCACTCTCTCTCAGTCCAACTCATCTCACAGGGTTGTTGTCATTGGGAAAATAGGAGGAAGAGGAGGAAGGTGTCTTGGATATCTTTGCCACCTTGAGTTATTTGTAAAATAATAAAGATGGGATACAAATACATATTTGGAATAACAGAAGCATTAAACTTCTCAAAACAAGTTGCAGGGAAGGAGTGCTACTGTCCTTATGTATTTTATTTAGGGGGCTAAATGAACATTTGGTTTCACTCCATATAGTATTCCTGTTTTTAATAGATTGCCACATTTAAATAGTATTTGATTTCCAAGTATAATGGGAAGCTTAGGGGAGCAGTTCCTTTTTTTCTGCAACTCTGTTGTGAGTATTTACATTGTCTGAATGAAAAAAAATCAAGAGGTAAGGGGGGGGTAACATGACATCTGAAACACTAATTAATGTATTGTGACATAAGCATTTAGAGGCTACAGTCAGTTGACAGGATAATAGCTGACTGGTGTTTGTGTTTGTGTCTCACTGTGTATATACACATAAGGGAAGCATGGATAGAGAAGAAATAATTGAGAGACCGGAAACTAAAGAACATAGAAAGTCAGAGGCAATATCTGATGCGTGTCAACTTGAAGTAAGTTCAATAGAAAGGAGATGTAGTTCAGTAGTAGATCACATTAATCTTGTCCAAAGTTTCTAAATAGTATGTTCCTCTTTCGCACTATTTTTACTCAATTTGATACATGTGATAACCTTGCCTTATTTAGTAATAAGTTATCCAAGCCCATCTGGAAGGCAAAAAATTGTCAGTGAACAAAATCTATGGTGGACAATATAAGGCAGTTTCCTAAATTCTTATTCAGTGAGAGGGGTTACTTAGTTACCGTATTTTTCGGAGTATAAGATGCACCGGAGTATAAGATGCACCTTAGTTTTTGGGGAGGAAAATAGGAAAAAACAATCTGCCTACCAGGTATTCATCTGGCTAGCGTCCTTAGTCTGGTCAGCTTCAGCACATTATTTTATCCCCTGGTTAGGACTTAAAAAAACCTTCTTCTGAGAGAGTAACAATGAAAGAGCATGCAAGCCAGTAAGAGCTGGGAAGATCTTGGTTAGGGCACCTGGTTAGGGCTAGAAAAAAACTTATTCGGAGCAAGTAGAGCAATGAAAAAAAATTCTGCAAAGACTTAGGGCTGGAAAAACCTTCTTTGGAGAGAGTAACAATTTAAGAGCCTGCAAGCCGGTAAGAGCTGGGAAGATAGTTAGCACCTGGTTAGGGCTAGAAAAAAACTTATTCGGAGCAAGTAGAGCAATGAAAAAAAATTCTGCAAAGATTTAGGGCTGGAAAAACATTCTTTGGAGAGAGTAACAATGAAAAAGCCTGCAAGGTAAGAGCTGGGAAGATCTGTTAGCACCTGGTTAGGGCTGGAAAAAAAAGCTACATTCGAAGTATAAGACGCACCCAAATTTTCAGCCACTTTTAGGGAGGAAAAAGGTGCGTCTTATACTCCGAAAAATACGGTATTTTACAATTGTATCTGAAGACAGAAGTGTTGAACTCGCATCTCCTACTTTCTAGTCCAGTGCCTTAACCACTAGACCAAACTGGCTCTTTTGGTACCACTGTGAATAAGAATGAAACGGTTGAGACAATAGGCTAGCATAGTAATTTCTCTTGAATTGTTTTTGTGTTTCTCTATTGTTCTTTGTTTTTAAAAGTTAAAAACCTCTTTCAGTTTGCCTGAAGGAATATCCCTGAAATGGAGTTCTAGTAAGCAAAGTCTGTGACCTGGCTGTAGGTATGGAATATCAATATGCCAAAATACACCTTGACATACACTGGTAAAAAGTCTGTGATAGCAAGGGGACGTATCAACTGTCTTAGTCAAAGAAAGATTACCGTAGTGGCATAGCTGTTTGAACACCTTCTGTGGGCAATGCTGGAAGGCAAACACAACTGAATCCACAGAGTATTTATGACCGTCATCCTCATCAAGTGATCTAAATTAAGCTGTTAACTTTGTAGGTTAAATCAAATTGCATGCATTTTTATTTTTGTTTCTGAACAGTGATTGTAATAAAAACAAACTGAATGCAAATTTATATTTTTATGCCAATATATATATTGACATTTTGTATAGATAGTTAAGGCAGCATAGCTCTGATTACCAACAGTAATCAGTAAGTACTTCATTTTTCTGATTGTACTTTGCAGATTTTCTGCTTCTAATAGCATGCAGATTAGCCACCACAGGAAGTAGCAGTTTTACTTAATATAGGTTGTTAATGTGATATATTTGGTTTTGGTTTAGCATGTTGAATCTGGCCACCACCAGACTTGAAATATTGGGATTAGACAATTTATAACTATGTCGCCTCCGATCTGATCTAAATGTAGTTCATAAAATCATATATCAAAAAGTCCTTCCTGTCAATGATTACTTCAGCTTCAACCGCAACAATACACGAGCACATAACAGATTCAAACTCAATGTAAACCACTCAAAACTCGACTGCAGAAAATACGACTTCAGCAACAGAGTGATCAATGCCTGGAATGCACTACCTGACTCTGTGGTTTCTTCCCCAAACCCCAAAAACTTTAACCTTAGACTGTCTACAATCGACCTCTCCCCATTTCTAGGAGGTCTGTAAGGGGCGTGCATAAGCGCACCACTGTGCCTACCGTCCCTGTCCTACTGTCCAATTGTCCTCTTTTATCGGTACTTTTTACTTATGTTATGTTTATACAAACAACTACTATACTGTACATGCTTGACAAATAAATAAAATAAAATAAATAAATAAATGATGCATGAACCATGGTTGATGGTTTACAGCAATGCATGAATTTATTCAACCGTAGCTTATACTATAATCCATGGTTCGACATGCTGTTAGAATGTCAAATGAGATGAGTTTACAATGACCCAACACAGGCAGTTCTTATGCTACCCATCAGGAACAGCTTGTTCAATCTGCATTCATAATTTGAAAACTTGACATTTTGCAGAACCTGCAGGCGTTGACAAGGAATATTTTAGTGGCTGAAAGAGAAACAGATAATTGAAATTTAGGTAGGGTATGCATGTGTAGGATGTGCGATTTTGTGATAAATATTCAACATGGGTTCAAGTTTTGTTCCTGATTCTTTCCCCCTCTGCAGACCTATGCCCTATAAAACTTTCCAATATTACAGGAACCAACTGTATGCAACTGTAGCATGGCTACAGCAAAGTGTGTGTTTGATTTTTAAAAATCTAGACTTCTCCAAAGACGGACATTAGAGCTGGTTTCTTCTGAATGTTTGTAGTACAGGGAAAGCCACACTGCAGGGAATTAAGGGAGCTCTAGAATATTGGTAAGCATAGATTGAGGAACATTGGCCAACAGCCAAAAAGCTATGGTTTCTTGAAGGGAAGCATTATGAAGAGATGAAAGCCTTTTCTTTAGAAGCAATCTTTCTTCAAGACCTTTCTTTCTTTTTCTCCTTTAATCTTCATTTCCTGTCATCTTGGATATCAAGCAGTAATATAGTCATCAGCTTGGACATCCATCTGTACTGATATTACACATTAGCCTAACAGGATGAACTAATCAATTGCCATTTCTGCTGCATGCATGAAATAGTGGGATATGCCCTATTTTAATTTGCCCAGAGTCCTATAAGCAGAGGCATTTTAGGATGCAAAAAATTTCCGGGATTGTTCTGAAAATTCTGCTTAGAAATGTTGAAGGTGAGTTAATATGGCTCTGCTTCTTAGATAAATAATAAATGGTAAACACCAGGAATATTACTGCTAAATTATAACGGTATTTTTCAGAGAGTGAAAATGGGCTTTCCAATTTCCTGAACAAATGATAGTGCCTGCGGTTCATCCAAGCTCATTGCTAACCATGTGCCTTTTGTTCCCTACACCAACATAGTAAGATTCAACCCCAATGTATAAGATTTAAAGAATAGAAAATTAAGGGTCTAGGAACATATAAAGCTGTGTGTGTTCCATAGTAATGCTTACATCAACAGATGCTCAGATGGAAGGGAAAGTAATTTTTTAGCTAGTGATTTTCATAGTTCTAGCTCTTCTTCCTATTCCTCAATGTTATTCCTTCTTCCCATTACAGAGTGTGAATTAAGAAGATGAAGAGGAGAATGTCTATGGAGATTCTCAATCATCCAGGTCTTGGTTGTCCCAAAGATGCTTTTCAAAAGGCAACTGGACTTTCTTGGTTTTTTTGTTGAAACAGTTGTGCTTCTCATCCAAGAAGCTTCTTCAGTTCTGAAAACTAAACTAAAGTAGGTTCTAGGATGAGAAGCAAAATGTTTTCAAGGAAAAAACCAAGAAAGTCCAGTAGCCTTTTGAAAAGCATCCTTGGGACAATGAAGAGGAGAAACAGAGCAAGTAAAAATTATGAATCCTGAGCATGCAGAGAAGCTAACTTATTAAAAACCACAAACCACACCACAAACCACAGTCTGACTGACAGGCAGGGGGCTGAATTGAAAAAAATCAAAAAGTTGGTAGGACCACTACAATTCATTAATTAAATTGACAAGGAGCACTTTACAATAATAATAATAATAATAATAATAATAATAATAATAATAATAATAATAATAATAATAATAATAATAATAATAATAATAATAATAATAATAATAATAATAATAATAATAATGAAAACTGCAATGCAAACTAGAGCCGACAGTTGGCGCAATAAAGCCTTGCATGGGCAATTCCTCAACAAGATTGAAGGAAAAGTTGATAAGGAGAAGATCTGGTTATGGCTCACTAATGGAACACTGAAGAAGGAGACAGAAGGCTTGATTCTTGCAGCCCAGGAGCAAGCAATTAGAACAAATGCAATCAAAGCCAAGATTGAAAAATCAGCTGATGACCCAAAATGCAGACTTTGCAAGGAAGCTGATGAAACAATTGATCATATCCTCAGCGGCTGCAAGAAAATCGCACAGACGGACTACAAACAGAGGCACAACTACGTGGCCCAGATGCTTCATTGGAACCTGTGCCACAACTACCACCTACCAGTGGTAAAGAACTGGTGGGATCATAAACCTGAGAAAGTAGTTGAAAACAAACATGCCAAAATACTTTGGGACTTTCGAATTCAGACTGACAAGGTTTTGGAACATAATACGCCAGACCTCACGATTGTGGAAAATAAAAAAGTGTGGATCATTGATGTCGCCATACCAGGTGACAGTCGAATTGATGAAAAACAACAAGAAAAACTTAACCGATATCAGGACCTTAAAATCGAATTACAACGACTCTGGCATAAACCAGTACAGGTGGTCCCAGTGGTAATCGGCACACTGGGTGCTGTGCCAAAAGACCTTAACCGGCATTTGAAAACAATAAACATTGACAAAATCACGATCTGTCAGTTGCAAAAGGCCACCGTACTTGGATCTGCGCGCATCATACGAAAATACATCACACAGTCCTAGACGCTTGGGAAGTGTTCGACTTGTGATATAGTGATACAAAATCCAGCATATAAATCTCGTTTGCTGTGTATTACATTTTTTGTGAATAATAATAATAATAATAATAATAATAATAATAATAATAATAATAATAATAATAATAATAATAATAATAATAATAATAATAATAATAATAATAATAATAATAATAATAATAATAATAATAATAATAATAATAATAATAATAATAATAATAATAATAGACAATATTTCATGAATACTTGTTTAAGACCTACAGTTGCTCCTAAGTCTTCCTTTTTCAGATTTCCAGGCTCATAAACTAAACTTCTTCCTCCCCTCCAGCTTCTGTTCTAGAACATATACTGTAATTGCAATATGACCAAGCATTTGGGGGTGGAGGAGGGATATGTGTGTTTCACGGCATAGTCACTTATTTGCACCTAATACCATGTTCTAAATGTTAGCTAGCAAGCAGCACTGCCTCATTCAACAATACCATATGGAATTAACATCTGATACTGCGTGCGCAAGATTCCCTTCTCATTGAAAACACGTCAAACATGCTGCAGATTACACTGTGGCATTTAAATAGTAATAATTTGGATGTGAAATCTAAATAAAAAATGTGTTGCACATTAGAAGCATAAATTCCTCTAGTATGGATGGAAAAATAACAATTAGTCACTTTTAACAGAAGAAGCCAAGGTACACAAATGAGATCCTCTGTGATCTATTATAAAATCCATGCTTATTTTTACCTTAAAAAAAAAACAATTAAATTTAGACTGTACTCCAGCACTTTATTAAGTATATTCCTGATCATATACATGCTGCAAAATAATATCAGCTTTATGATTGATTCAGTATCTAATTCTCAAGGTGCTATGATGGAGTTTTACTTATTCATAACAATGTCCCATCTGCTTTTACAAATGTTGCTTAAATCTTAAATCTTTCTCTATATATTTCTGCCAGTAAAGAGGAATTAAAACATTTCCATTGACTAGAAGTGATGTAGTCCTAAATAAAAAGCATCTATAACATTAAGTGTGAAACTTTCTCTTCATGCTTTCACTTAAATATGACTATGTCCAGTTAACCCAAGTGGCTATGTTCATTTGTATATCATGTAAAAGACAACATCCCATGACTCACACATATGAAAACCTTTACACTTATCCACAACAGATGAGAGCAAATAAAGGCAGAATAATTACTTGTGCCAATAAGGGGAATAGAAGCAGTCTGAGTTCATTATTTTGAGAATCAAGACTGATAAATCAAAAGTTGTTCAGTTGATGGATCCACAAAAGGAAAGGCATATCACCCAATGCTAATATAACATTGTCTCAAAGTAGTACTTTTCATTTATCCATGTGTGGGGTATGAATGCATTTTACAAAACTGCCAAACCTATGAATGGAAGGAGTGATATTCAGCTGATGCAACTGAAGAGTGAGGGAAGTTTTCATCCTTTACTTGCCATTCTGGATTCTTCACCCATGTTTGCCCACATATTTATGATGAGGAAAGCTTCTGGCAGATGAACTTATAAATAGATGGTAAACCAATAAGTATAGCTTCCTCATTACCATTTTGACATTTTTCAGCCTGAAGTTACAGATTTATCAATTGAAGGCATGGCTTGAGTTTAAACACCCAAAGGTATCTTAATCTATTAGTCCAAGCATAGCTGATAAGCAGGCTTTGTTTATATTTTTCACAAACAAGCAAGAATTTACATGCCATCAAAATATATGCAGAATTGAATTCTTCATTACAGAAGCATTCCCCAGAATAATTTCTGTGGAGCTATAAAATTTCAGAGGTGATATCCACTGTTTATTTTGATATGGACAATATGGCCGAAATCTGATTTTGAAGGTCCTTGGTATCATTTTAAACACAGGGATGAATGTTAACAATTGCTGGTTAATGCAGCTACAAAGACAAAGCTTTGTTTGTAACTATTAATACTTGTCAATGTTTACTATGTAGTTAAAGGAGATTTTTTTTTAATATCATAAGGTCTTTAGGACCCTGTCATTCGTTCCAGGCCTAGCCTACCTTTGTGAAAAACAACAGCAATATTGTAAATCAAATCACTATAATATTCTGAGCTAAGCATTCCCAAATCCATAAGAAAAATTCCATTTTCCTTTTTTTAAAAAAGTAACAGCCCTAAGGAAAGTCTAAAACAGCAGGCAATTCTATTGACCAACTCTTCTGAACACCACCAAAGAAAGATTAAATAATCTGCTTTATTATTTTCTTCGTTCTCTCATTTCCTTCCCCATGCTTATTTGCCCCAAACAGCCATAAAACAAAAAAGCTGTTTTCATATAATTCACTTGCCAAGCAGAGCATCAATTATACAAATCTTCTGTTACTCTGGCACCATGGAAAAATGACATCATCACCTTGAATCTGAAAGAAGTCCTGGAAGTGCCGTTTCCTCCATTAATCCCCTAGTGTTATTGGTGACCTTGGCACTCTATCACAATTCTTAACCTATGTCAAAATCTTCTTCATAAGACTGATCTAAGACTAAAAGTCTCATACATGCAGCCTACTCCACCTGGGTGAAAGTAGAAATAACCATTAGAAAAATTCACATACTGTATTATAGCCATATAGCAGTGATGGCAAACCTATGGCACGGGTGCCACAGGTGGCACCCGGAGCCATATCTGCCGGCACGCGAGCTGTTGCCCTAGCTCAGCTCCAGCGCGCATGTGCGTACCCGCCAGCTGATTTTTGGCTCACGCAGAGGCTCTGGGAGGGCGATTTCGGCCTCCAGAGAGCCTCCAGGGTGGCAGGGGGAGCGTTTTCGCCCTCCCCAAGCTCCAAGAAAGCCTCTGAAGCCTGGGGAGGGTGAAAAATGGGCCTACCGGGCCCACTGGAAGTTGGGAAATGGGGGAGTGGGGGGTCACACACGCATGCACAGGGGTGTGGGGCGAGTGGGGGGCTTTGAATTATGGGTGTGGGCACACACGTGCGTGCGATAGCACACACGTGCGTGCGATAGCACGCACGCACACTATTTCGGCACCCAAGGAAAAAAAGGTTCGCCATCACTGCCATATAGAGTTCATTATGGGTAGCAAACTTGATTTATAGACTTGTGAGTCTTCAGCACCACCCTTTCTCCACCCTATGATAGCCAATAGTAAGAAATTAGTCCTAGTGGCAGGTTTACTCTGAAAACCTATTTTGTAAATATCTTTCTCTGCCTGCTCCTAAAATCCGTCATCCAGAAATGCTAATATCTACGCTCGAGACTTTCTGCATCAACAATGGCCTCAGCCCAGGAATTATGTCCACAGCTTTAATAAACTACCCCCTGTTTTGCATAGAAGTGTTTGTAGCCACCATTACAGACATAAATAATTTAGGATATTGCCCTGCTGGATCTTTTAAAAAGCTGCTTTATATAGTATCATGGCTTTATTTGTCTGTCTCTCGCCCAGCTCACAAAAACTCTCCAGCTTTCCAGAACATGATGATGATGATGATGATGTGTGTTTTTTAAAAAAAGCAATACCATTATCAGAAGAGGGTTTGAAAAAAGGGTTTGAAAAATTCACAATAATGCAATGTTTTGGTACAAATATGTGATGAAAGTGCAATTAGAATCCCATGAATAACTTGAACCACCAGTTCATGACATCTCAGAAGAGAAACTGGAGGGCTGAAAAAAAACAGGATAAACTAAATGAACCAGGGTCTAAATGAACTCTTTTAAGAGAAACTGTTGCAACATCAGAGGGAGTGGGTATTAAAGTTTGTTGCAAAATCCAAAACTTTGGCTATCCAATTACACTTTCAGAATGGGACAAAGTTTGGGAATTAAATTATAAATTTACATTAGCTGCCTCATACAAAGAAAACCTATATAAAAGGTTCTACCGCTGGCACCTCCCCCCTGCCCGTTTGGCAAAAATGTTCCCAACAACCTCTCCGAAATGCTGGAAATGCAAAAAGGAGAGAGGAACATATTACCACCAATGGTGGACTTGTCCCAAAGCTAGAAATTTTTGGAATAAAATTAGAGCCTGGTTGGGAGAAATACTCCAGAAAGAAATTGTTTTAAAGTCTGAATTGTTTTTACTGGGGATATTGCGTACAAGATATTCAAAAGAAGAAAGATACCTAATTTTACATATAACCACAGTAGCTAGACTGTCATATGCCCAGAACTGGAAATCAGAACACGTGCCCACTCCTTCGATGGTGCTTAGAAAAATACTCGATTGCGCAGAAATGTGCAAACTGACAATGGAGATTCATGGAAAAGATGACATGGATTTTTACAAAATATGGAATAAGTTATACAATTAGATTAAACAAAACCCAAAATTAAAAATTTGGCTATAAGGATGAAGATGAATTGAGATATATCCATAAATGCTCATAACTTTTCTTTATAAGCTGTAAATAAATTACGGATGATATTCACCAACAATTATGATATGGAATGTACTTAAAATGTATATATAGATATAGATACAAAACAAACACTTTGACAACGCTGTTAAAGTATTGGATTATTTCTTGTTGTTGTTTGTAAATATTTGTACTTGTTTGTGTGTTTTGTTTGTGTTTTTTCTTATTGTAAAAATTTAATAAAGACTATTTTTTTTAAAAAAAATAAAGTTTGTTGCAAAATCAAAACCAGAAGCACACACAGATGGCTGATTCAGTTGGATTCAATAACGTCTTTATAAACATAATAATATATATATTTACAATACCACAAGTAGAATTCTTCTTCAATCAGTTACAGGTAAACACAAGCAGGAGAGTTAGTTTCATTTCAGCAGAGAGTACAGAGAGGAGAGTGCCGAGTGGGACTGGAGCCACACTCAGCCTTAAGCTTAAGTATTCAGTTTCAATTCTCTGCACAGACTCAGAAGTGGTTAGCTCCCATTGGCTGATTCAGTTGCTATGCCTATTCATTGGCTAACCTTGTTAACATGGCTCTCCCAGTCATGAATATTCTAACAGTGGGGTTGCTCAGGAAAAATCTACAACCCAGGAATATCCATTAGATAAGATTCTGGATAAAAAAAGGAAGTCCTTCTTCAGAAGGCACATAATTAATGCATGACATTTACTATTAGAAGACATAGCAATAGTCACAAGTTAGAGATGTTTAGCAGTAAATAAGAGAGTTCTGCATAGTATAAGGTTATGAATGACTACTCCTTTTGGTGACTGTTTCTCATATTAGAATCAAACCAATAAAGTACAGATTAGCATTCATGGGAAATCTGTACAAGTATAGATTAGGCGAAACCTGGCTCAAAAACAGTAACTGTGAGAGGTAGCTTGGAGTCCTAGTGGACAATCACTTAAACATGAGCAAGCAGTATGCACTAGCAGCCCAAACAGCTAACACAATCCTTGGTTGTATAAACAGAGACATAGAATCAAAATCACACGAACTATTAGTATTGCTTTATAAAGCCTTAGTAAGGCCACACCTGGAGTACTCTATCCAGTACTCTACAAAAAAGATCTTCAGACTGTGGAAAAAGTGCAAAGAAGAGCAACTAAGATGATTAAACGCCTGGAGACTAAAACATATCAAGAACGGTTGCAGGATTTGGGTCTGGCCAGTCTAGAGAAAAGAAGGACTAGTGGGGGACATGATAGCAGTATTCCAGTATTTGAGAGGCTGCCACAAAGAGGAGGGGGGTCAATTTATTTTCCAAAGCACCAGAGGGCAGGACAAGAAACAATAGATGGAGACTATTCAAGGAGAGAAGCAAGCTGGAATTAAAAAGAAACTTCCTGACAGTGAGGACAATTAACCAATGGAACAGCTTGCCTTCAGAAGTTGTGGGTGCTTCATCACTGGAGGTTTTTAAGAAGAGACTGGACAGTCACTTGTCTGAAATGCTATAGGGCAGTGATGGCGAACATTTTAAGCACCAAGTGCCCAAACTGGAATGCGCATGCGTGCATGTGCGCCAGAGCACCGGAAACCCAAGGACCAGCTGGCTGGTGCGCATGCGTGTGCTGGCTACCTGGTCTTCGGGTTTCCGGCACGCACATGCACACTGGCCAGCTGGTCCTCACATGCGCCGGAGTGCCAGAAACCTGAAGACCAGGTGGCCGGCGCATGCATGCACACTGGCCAGCTGGTCTTTGGATTTCTGATGCTCCAGCATGTGTGGAGATCATCTGGCCAGCCGGCACGCATGCATGCGCCAGAAGAGCAGCTGGCGATGTCATGCATGCCCACAGAGTGTGCTCTGTGTGCCACCGCTGGCACGCGTGCCATAGGTTCGCCATCATGGGTATAGGGTCTCCTGAACAGGGGCTTGGACTCGAATACCTTCTAGGTCCCTACCAGCTCTATTCTGATTCTGATTCAATCTCTATGAGATGCTGGGGACATGAGTGGAAAGGTGCTATTGCTTGTGGACATCCCATAGGCATCTAGCAGACCAGCCTTCTACTCCAGAAAAATGGACTTCCATTTTCTGACAATACTTCCACCCTTCAAAAAGATCTTGACTATGTATCACAATGGTCTGATAACTGGCAACTACAAATCTCAACAAATTTGACAAATGCTCTGTCTTACACATTGGCAAAAAGAATCCAAACACAAAATATAAACTTGGAGGACACGACCTTGTAGATGACCCTCACTCTGTTAAAGACCTTGGAGTACTCATATCTAATGACCTAAGTGCCAGAGGCCATTGTAACAATGTTGCCAAAAAGGCACTAAGAGTTGTCAACCTAATCTTGCGTAGCTTCTTCTCTGGCAATATTACTCTGCTAATCAGAGCATACAAAACATTTGCCAGACCAATCCTTGAATACTGCTCACCTGTCTGGAACCCGCACTCCATATCGGACATAAATACAATTGAGAGAGTCCAGAAATACTTCACAAGAAGAGTCCTCCACTCTTCTACTCGCAACAGAATTCCTTATTCCACCAGACTTGAAATTTTAGGCTTAGAAAACTTAGAGCTACATCGCCTTCGATCTGATCTAAATGTAGTTCATAAAATCATCTGCCACAATGTCCTACCTGTCAATGAATACTTCAGCTTCAACCGCAACATTACACTCGCACACAATAGATGCAAACTCAATGTAAACCGTTCGAAACTCGACTGCAGAAAATACGACTTCAGCAACAGAGTGATCAATGCCTGGAATGCACTACCTGACTCTGGGGTTTCTTCCCCAAACCCCCAAAACTTTAACCTTAGACTGTCTACAGTTGACCTCACCCCATTCCTAAGAGGTCTGTAAGGGGCGTGCATAAGCGCACCATCGTGCCTACCATCCCTGTCCTTCTGTCCTATTGTCTAATTTTTACCTATACATACTTTGCTTTTGTTTATGTTTATATCATACCTGTTATTTTGTACACGTGTTGACAAAATAAAATAAATAAAAAATAAAAAAATAAAAAAAATAAAAAGTGGTGCAAATGACAGGTACAATTCCTTCCATTCCCCTGTTTTACCTTGTTCTATCCATGTATTGTAAGCAATGTTCTCTTTATGCAGCAGTTCTCATGCTGGAAGTCAGAGAAAAACACTGTTTTTGAATGGAGCAAGTAATAATGGGGGAAAGCTTTCCCTCTACCTCCCCTTTTCTGTGTTTTTTTTAAAAAAAGATTGATTCCCTCCTTGATGTCTATGGAAATAGGACAGGCAGGTGGATGAAAGACACATGGCAGAGGCCCTCTCATTCTCTCAATGGACACAAGCTTTCAAAAGACTTTTGTAGAAGCTCATAAAAACCTACAGCATGTAATGGATGGGGATAACAGCATGAAAAAGAAATACCGGTATCTCAAAAAAGTCACTTAGTTTATAATATTACTTTAATCTGCTGCACTCAGCTACAGAGGGGAGGGGAGTGAGGGAGGACATAAGGAAAAATTGCCTGCCAAGATGTGAATTTTTATAATGAAATCCAGAACAAGTGGTCTCTAGGTCTCTTTCGCTGTCTCATGCACAAAATACACAGAACAAGGCGGCAGTATCAAGATGCTGTCAAACCAAAACAGAAATTTCTCTCAGCTGCTATTCAGGATAGAACAGTCAGGGTTCCTAGGTCTCCTGTCAACTCCAATTTAACCATCCAAGGTTGTATTGGAGACTTCACATTCTGCACATTTGTACCTAAATGGAAAAGATTAGCTCAGAAATTCCTAGTGACCAATACGCCAAAAAGAATAAGTGTTCAAAAACCCAGCTTCTATTCTGCAATCATTAAATTGTCTTTCCCTTATGCTGCTATGCTGCTTATTTTTCTAAAAGAAAACTTCCTCCATTTCTTCTTTACTTGGGAGATGCTATAGCAGTCTTCCCGTTGTAACTTTTTCATACAGCAGAAATTTTAGTTTGCTTCTACAAGAGTTATTAATAACATTTTTTTACCAAACCTGCAACAGACCACCTCCATGGTGAGAGACTCAACAGCTGTGGTACAAATAGAAAAATCATAAGGAGCCAAGTCTGGAACCAAGCAGCGCAGCCTTCAGTGCCGGATTTCCAATGCCACTGGCACTACCGGAGCTCCCCAGTACGCAGCTCCAGTAGGGAGCAGCGGATTTCGCAACCGCTCCGGAGCCCTCTCTGCCGGTCCACCCGGCACGTCGCCATTTTTTTCCATGATTTTCGGTGATTTTTGGGCAATTTTGCTTCTGCGCATGCGCGGAAGCAAAATCGCGCCAAAATATCATGAGGGGACACACGCGCGCGCAAGATTTCAGTGAGATTTTGCCTCCGCGTATAAGTGGAAGCAAAATCATGCCGAAATCTCGCGCGCGCGCCTGTCCCCTCATGAGATTTCGGTGCAATTTTGCTTCCGCGCATGCGCAGAAGCAAAATCATGCAGGGGGCGTGCGTGCGTAGCGAGCGTGTGCCCTCCCGAAGCGTGGAGATGCGTGCGCATGGCTCCGGCAGCAAGGTAAGTGAGCAACCCGCCCCTACACTGGCACTCCTAACAGGTTGTACACCATAAGGCAAAACCATCCTGTAGAATGAAACAGTAGCCTGAAGGCTGTCAGCTGGCTTTGCTGACCAACGTGAATCCTATAGGCCTTATCAAACCTTTTTTCCAGGCTAGTCCAAGAATCAGAGTATCTTAGGATGAGTAAAGCAATAAAATCCTATCTCATATTCAAGTTGAACAGTAGTAACTGTGACTTCATGTCTTGCCTCTGCCTTTGTGCGTCTAGCCAAAGTTTTTGGTAAGTAAGGCTTCAGCAGTTATATGATAAGGTTCTTTCCCATCCAGTATATGCCATTGAGGAAGGGGAGCATTGGCATGAAAGATCTATACAAATGATCATGTTTTCCAACTTTGGTCTTCAAAACTTGATTGTGGCCTACATGCTGTTGCAGCATATATACCCTAACCCTAACACATGATTCCTGTTTGGAAACTCCTGGTCCAGACAGTATGTCATTGTAATAACCAGCTCGAAGGATGAGGAAATAGAGATCACAGAATCTTTTGGAGATACAGTAATCAAACATGGGAGAAGGAAGAAACAGAAAAACCTTAGTAACTTCAGAGTTTCATGCTAAAAAAACAATGAGGCCATCTTGATGCTACAGATGTAGAGACATCAACTGACCTCAGTGCCATTTGAGCTAGTGTGAGGTTGGGCTGCCACAATTCATGGAAGTGGGAAGTGGGCCACCAAAAGATTCTCCATAATTCTATACTGTACATAACTCTATACTCTAATTTGTACCCAGAAGACAACCGGAAGCCATTGAAGGACCTTAAGCATTAAACTAATGTGTTCATGATGGTGAATGAAAACCAGGGACAGAATCACTGCAATCTGAACTATCTCTTCCCTTCCTGATATTTATATAGACTCTGTGTGGGTACAAAAAGGTCAAAATATACAATACAAGGTCAATTAATGAAATAAGAACACATATATAATGTATCTAAAAAAGTAAATTCAAACAGAATGATCTTCAGTGTTTGTGAGAAGCAAACAGGATTGAAGACATCTGCTCTGCTTGGGAGGAGGGTATTTTAAAGAGAGAGGGCATCGTTGAGACCATCTGTTGCATATTGAAGTTACTCAACTGAGTAACGAAGAGTGCATGAGTCACTGTAGTGAGATTCTCCTAGTCAAGCAGGTGTACCAACATACGCCCCTGTAGCCACAAAAGTTTCCCTTCCATAAAACAGTAGCCATTACTCCAAGAGGTACTTCAAATCACAAATCTGCTCTTTCCGGGACAGCTATATGCAAACCAGAGATAATACAAGATCTGTTTCAGACCTTCAATGTCTAAAGGTTTGGCCCAGAGGCGGGTTCCTGCCGGAGCTGTCCAATGCATAGTTCCGGTAGGGAGCGGCCGATTGCACAATTTGCACGCGACCGCTCCGGAGCCCTCTCCACCGGTCCATCACGTACGTCGCCATCTTTTCCTGAGAATTTTTGGGCGATTTTGCTTCTGCGCATGCGCGGAAGCAAAATCACGCCGAAATCTCTCTCTCTCGTGCGTCCCCTCGTGAGATTTCGGCGAGATTTTGCTTCCACACATGCGCAGAAGCAAAATCGTGTGAAGGGGGTGTGCACGTGTTGCAAGCGCGCGTGCGCCTGAAACGTGGAGATGTGTGCACAGCGCACCGGCATCGGTAAGCTAGCAACCCGTCCAGGGGCGGGTTCCTAATTTTTTTACTACCACTCTGTGGGCGTGGCTTATTTTGTGGGTGTGGCTTGC
Source organism: Diadophis punctatus similis (assembly GCA_023053685.1). NCBI lineage: Eukaryota > Metazoa > Chordata > Lepidosauria > Squamata > Dipsadidae > Diadophis > Diadophis punctatus. The sequence continues at coordinate 43,353,738 of JALIGW010000001.1, forward strand.
CAGCCATGTGACCGGGTAGGTGTGGGCCTCGGGAGCTTGGCAGCGGCCAGAGAAGCAGGGGGGGCATTGCCCACCCGCAACGCAGCCCCCCACAGTGGGAGCAGCAAGATCGCGGCAGCGGTTCCTCTAGGAGGCTCTGTCCGGCCTGAATGCTTCTCCCCAATCGATGATCCTAGGTTCCTGCCGCCTGTTCCCCCTCCCCTTAGCAGCTCAAGAAGCCTCGGACGTGCAAAAATGCCTAGGATCATCACCGCACGTTCGTGGCTTCTCGGACTACTGAAGGGAGGGGAACTGAGATAGGTCCTGCCGCCTGTTCTTTCAGCGTCTCTCGCGCTCCCTCAGCCATCCTCCCCTGCTTGGACTCACTGTGGGGTAGGAAGGCAGCGCATGTGCAGTGCTGGAAGCTCGGCTTCTGGGCATGCGCAGAATAATTTTTAAAAAAAAAATTAAAACTTTTTTTTAAAATGGTGGCGCCCAGGCACTGGCAACTGACCGCACCAGTACTGTGATGTCACCAGCAGGCCGCTACTGGTGCTATAGAGTGGACCGCACTGGTAGGAACCCACCACTGAACCCGTCCCTGGTTTGGCCTTAGAAACTGGATAGACTAATCTTCTTCTCTCGCATTATTCTCTAGTATCTGGACTGATACTTGTGCTACGAAGCTAGAGTATCATTGGTCAAGAGAATGATTCAAAAAAGAATGTTCCACTGGAACTACAGGAGAAACTGGCGGAAACATTAAAATTTCAAAGAGAAATACAGGTAGTCCTCAACTTACAACAGTTCATTTAGGGATTGTTGAAAGTTACAACGGTTTTTTCACACTTACAACTTTTGTAGCATGTCCATGATCATGTGATCAAAATTCAGATGCTTGGCAACTGGTTCATACTTATGACCGTTTCTGTGTCCCAAGGTCATGTGATTTCCCTTTTCCAATCTTTTGACAAGCAAAATCAATGGGGAAGCCAGATTCACTTAACAACCATATTATTAACTTATCAACTGCAGTGATTCACTTAACATCTGTGGCAAGAAAGGTTGCAAAATAGGACAAAAGTCACTTAACAAATGTCTCATTAACAACAGAAATTTTGGGCTAAACTGTGATCATAAGTCAAGGACTATCTGTACATATGACAAACTAAAAGAGTGACTTTGAAAAAAGTTTTCTATTGAATTTATAAAAGAGGTTTGTTAAAGCCTTAAAGAACTTTGTGTGATGGGACAAAGAAGAAATGAAATCAAATCTTATGATTATATTTAAATGAACTAAATATTAATTAAATATTTAATAGCCCTAGTCACATAACATACTTAACCTGATTACTGAATTACCCAACTTTTGTGTTTACTCGTTGGGCAGTAATCATAAAATAACCAAACAGGTTTGATTTAGGCAACTGGGTAAAACATCAAAAACTCCTAATTAATCAGGAACTCAACATCTAGGACACACTACTGTACTATCAAGCAACACTTGCCTTTAGGAAATCCTCACAATCTTAGTTTCTACTTCCCTGCAATTTAAAGTTTTATGGTTCTAATCTTGCCCTATGAAAAAAAAGAAAAATTATTTTGCTCTCCCTTCGCTGCATTGCAACATTTCAGATATTTGGAGAACAATCATAGCTCTCCTTAATAATTCCACCATTAGCATTAACAACATGATCCACCATTAGCATTAACAACATATCACAGTATAACAAAATTTAAGAAGTGATAGCTGCACATTCCCACATTATTTCACATCAACTATTTGCTAAAATGCACAGTCCAAAAGTTTAACACCCATCAATTTCTGAAACAAATAAAAACATTGGAAATGATTTTAGAAGCAAGGGTTTGAGTTTTCAAAAAAAAAATTCTCAAAAGCATATATTTTGCCTATTTCGGGCCAAAACATCACATTTTTAAAAAATACATTATCTTTGTTAACCACATACATGTTTGATAAAGCTGTATTTACAAATAAATACATTATGTAATTGTGATTTGATAAACAATTTTATCACCATGTGGATTATACTTCTGTGTGTTCCATTGGAGGCCCTGGCTGAAAAGCTAGAAATATTAATATTATTAAATATATTACTGAGTGAATGAAAGCAAGTGAATTCTGACCATGTTGTTAAGCTTTTCTCCATTAGTGATTTTGCCAAAATAAGTTAGCTATCGGGCCATGGGGTTTACAGAACTGTAAATAAAAACAGAAAACACTGAAACTAATGTGTGATGAAGAGCACTGTTATTATTGAGTGCTTACTGTGCTGTCATAAATGGCCACCACATTTTGTAAATAAGTGAGGGAAGGAGAAAGCTTCTGCTTTGATAATCAAAAGGGAAGTGAATCCACCATGGAGACAACAGCCTAAAAAGCAGGTGAAGCCCAAATACCCAGAAATTGTAAGGCTATTTTTAAAAGACCCAGCTTTCAAAGTCAATTTTGAGGGCATAGAAGCACTGGCATCTACAATCAGCTTTCAAAGTTGCCCTTCCAAATATCTGGATCAAATTATTTGGCTAAAGTGTAACTGTGAAGTCTGGATTCGGAGAAAAACCAATTTCTCCAGGATTAGTCATAGAGAAATGTAACCATAGAAAACATTCTATCTGGTTTGCAAAACATATAAAAACCAGTGGGAAGACAGGCCAGGGAAATAGGGTACAATTAAAATAAAGAAATTTAAGGTACTCTGTACCAAGCAGTTTTAGATGAGTCTGAACTCGCTCTAAGGACAATTGTACAGACGAACGGTGCTGTCCAGTTGGTCCCATTGGCCAGAACAGTGGTACCTCAACAGCTGAAGTGGTTTTAATTACCGTATTTTTCGGAGTATAAGACGCACCTTTTTACCCTCAAAAAGAGGGTGAAAATTTGGGTGCGTCTTATACACCGAATGTAGCCCCACCCAGCCACCCCCACCCTTTGGCCTCTGCCTGCCAGCAATTTACCTCTTTGCAGCAAACAGGGAAAAGTCTTATTAGCACACTAAGAGATTACTTGTCTCCCGACCTACAGCTGACAGGCTTGCAAGCCATGGGTAAAATGAAACTAACTACGGTGGCTGTAATGAGACAAAATGCTGGGAGATAAACTGCTGGCAATGTTACACTGCTGAAATTGCAAGGAGATAAGCTACAGCTACTGTAGCCTAGAGGTAGAGCTCTTGCCTCATAGGCAGGAGGTTGTGAGTTCTATCCTAGGTAGAGGCAGATTCTGTTAATATGTTATTTTGTTAAATGTTTGTAGAGTGTTCAAATTATAAGACTTATTTTTTAAAGACTGCTTTATTATTGTTCTAGACAACTTAACAAAATGAAGAAGCTTTTTAAAATAAATGCTTGCTCTGAAGAGGTCCAGTGCTATTGTATCTTCTTTTAAATAACAGAAAGCCTTCCAGAAAGCCACATCAATTTTAAAGATCTGTAAGAGTATAATCTGAAATGTCCTGTTTTAGTATTAAATATTAGTATTAAAATAAGGCAGCTGAATTAAACCCTGACTTAGTCATGTTTGGAATAGATCTATTTAAATAATTGGGAGGAGTTAGTGTGATTACATTTAAGAAAACTTTCTGGGATTAATATACTGCCATAATGTACATTTCTCCAATTCTTTGCTATTTCTATGGGTCAAGCACACATGCACAGAAATACACAGCAAACATCTGTGCTGTTTGCTGTTTGGCAAATTGCTGGGAGGCAGAGGCCTTTTTTCCTTGTTTTCCTCCCCCAAAACTAAGGTGCGTCTTATACTTTGGTGCGTCTTATACTCCAAAAAATACGGTAGCAATTGATTGTCTAAAAATTTTGTCCAGTAGATATCATTGGCCAAACAGTGAGGATACCACAATAGATAACAACTGGTGGCAAGCTCAAATTAATCACCTGCTACTTTAAGGCTTCCATACTGCCCTGATATACCATCACTCTGTAGCATTGCTGGAACATTAAAAAAAAGGGGGATATGCACCCAGTGTAAGGGCAAGACCACAGAAATTCCAGTCTTAGCATTAAGCTCTTCACAACTATTCCACTGGGTGCAGCCACTGGCTCTGAAACTATAAGTCCTTACAGTCAATAATTGTCAGGCATTGCTCTGATGAAAATCAGCTGCATCCATCCGTATTTCTATAAGGCTTTGCAGGGAACCAGAGAGATACTTTATTCTGAATCACATCTTCCAAAAGAAATATAACACTTCTAAGCAGAGCAGAGCAGAGCAGAATACAAGAGTTGGAAGGGATCCTGGAAGTCTTCGAGTGACCAGGGGTCTCCAACCTTGGCAACTTTAAGCCTGGAGGACTTCAACTCCCAGAATTCCCCAGCCAACTTTGCTGGCTGGGGAATTCTGGGAGTTGAAGTCCACCTGGCTTAAAGTTGCCAAGGTTGGAGACCCCTATAATCTAGTCCAACCCCCTGCTCAGACAGCAAACTGTATACCATTTCAGACAAATGGTTGTCCAATCTCTTCTTAAAAACGTCCACTGTTGAAGCATTCACAACTTCTTGAGGCAAGTTGTTCCACTGATTAATTGTTCTGTCAGGAAATGTCTTCTTAGTTCTAGGTTGCTTCTTTCCATGATTAGTTTCTACCCATATATATCAATGCATAATTGTTTGGTCTCTGAAATCCTTTATGGCTATTTGCACTTATACTGTACTAATATCATAGACTTCAATAGAAATTCCAAGAATTGAATGACAGAGTACCTAAAATTCCCACCATTTTAGATTATTTCTTGAATATGGTTTCACACCTCCATTTATGGAACATTAGCAGCAGCTATTTCTAATGTTCAAATGTTAATCCCACACAGAGATGAATGACCAGTAACACACCTTAGCCGTGGAGACTCATGCTCAGGACATTTTGAAAGTATTCACATTTGGGAATTTTGCCCAAAGCATTCATAGCTGATGCTTACATGAATGCCCATCTGTTCATGGCTAGGTGCCCAGCCCAACCATAGATACAACGAATCACTATTGCTCCCTGCACCAAAAAAACGTATCTTGGATTCAGTATCCAGTTATGTTTAATAAACAACAGTTCTTTGCTAGTATGTGAATGCAGAATGTTGCTGCTGGAAGATTGAAAAATTATCAACCCGTGTAAGCAAATCTATACAAACCTTCATACTTCCTTGAATGGTAGAGAGGTAGAACGCAAGGATGTAAACTTTATATAAATCTGAGCTTTGAAGGCGACTTGCTGTATTCTATTAAATCAGTGCCCATGAAATAATTATTTTTGGAGAGCATTCACTGTTCAATTTCATTCAACAGATTGCCTTATACAACAGATGCTTCTCAGGGTGCATAGCAAATGTTCAAACAATAACGAGACGTAAAAATGTCAAAATAACAACAGAGCAACAGTAGGGCAAACAAGCCAGGTTAGGGCACAGGTTTTGGCAACCAACAATCATAATAATAGCAACAAGTAAAATATGGGTCACCTGAAAGGGCCCTTGAAAACAGACTGACGCAGAAGGGCATGATTTTTAAAGCAATTTGCTCCAAAGGTATTTTTTTATTATCAATTTATTGTCATTGTATACACAGTACACCCATACAACGAAATTCACATAATGCCTCAAGAGCAGTCCGCAACACACATATCAATCCCTAAAACACACCCCACCCGCCACAAATTCCCCACCCTGAACCACCCTTTTAGGGCTTAAAAAGTTAAACTGGGCTCAAAATGGAACAAGAAAATGTGTAATAAAAGCTACTGGGATTTTTGCATATCACAGCTGGAGCAGCAGATGTGTTTAGTGGGTTTCTAGTTGGTGAGAGGACAGATCAACTTCCCAACTCACATGATGTGATTCCCTCCTGAAAATTACTTTGCTGTGCTTACAGAAATGAGAAAAAAAGACAAAAACCAATGTGCTACTTATTAAACATAAAACATAAAATTAAACATAAACATAAAAAGGAAATGCCTTTCCTTTTAAAATATCTGTTAATACCCAATTTTTTTCTGTAAACCTTTAAATCCAAAGGTAATCTGAAAAACAGGTAGATCTCTGCAGTTTATACTGTCAGATGGACTCCTCAGAACTATTTGTTTTATCTATCATAACCATCATAATTATTATTATCTTCCCTACTTTAAAAAACTAGAACCCAGTTTTACAATTACAATCTTATATACAGTACATGCTTTTACAGTTGTAGAATTCTTTCAAAAATTAAAACCTGCAAGTGGTAGTTAGCTTTCATTCTGAATTATAAAGAAAATATAGAAAAGATTATAGGACAGGGGTGTCAAACTTGCGTCATCATGGCAACGTCATGTGACGTATTGGGACTTTTCCCCCTTTTGCTAAACCGTCCGTGGGCGTGGCCAGTACATGACACACCCAGCCCATGCGCCGGGAGTTTGACAGTCCCGTTATAGGAAATTAAAGGAGACAATTTAATGTTTACAACTTCTCCACCCTAAAAATGGTATCTTATCTTACTTCAATGAAATCATATTAAAAGGCTATATTAGAAAGCAATAAGAGATTCAAATCCAAAATCATTGATGAATTAGAAAAAAAATTAGGAAAGGCATTCAGCATTCTCATTCCTTACCTGTAAAATGACTTAAGAACTTAACAATAATTAAAACCACCTGCAACAATGGGGTGGGCTAAGAGAATTGTAACTCACAAGATATTTACAAATGTCAATTTTCATGTGTCCAATCTTGCTTGAGCAGGAGTTATCAAGGGAACTACACTGGACAGCATGTGAAAGACTGCAATTTCCCAATATGTGTGTTGAATAATGAATAAAGTTTATAATAATATAATAGTTCTAATGAATAATATTTTATAACTTTGCTTCCCATGGTTAGGAAATACTCCCCATTCTGAAGCTTACTATATAAACTTTGCAAGGGAGTCTAGTATTCCTTTTATTGCAAATCTCCTCTTATATTTAAAAATGCAAAAAGGTGGTGTGTTTTTTATTGGCACAATCCCACCTGCAGATGCAAGAAATCTTCTAGAAATTGCTTTCCCACCATCTCCTTTGAAATCAGACAAATAGATTCATGGTATATCCATGCTGATTCAAGCTGTTTTCTTAAGAAATGAAAAACAGAATTTATTTACTCACAGATCATATTAAAACACTTCTTCCCTAGAACTACAAGTTAAATTGTTCAAAAGGAAACTGTTTTTTTTAATCATACTCATTCAAATACACTTCCCTTTTATTCTTCACTGCTTACAGCCTTAATGTTACTGGGGAAATTCTCCAAGTCTGTCACAAAACCAATAAATACTATAGAGGATTCTGGAAGTGGGAAATAGCTACATTGAACTACATACTTTAAGAAAAATATAAACTCTTCTTTGCCAGTTAGTCCCAAGACTGGAATCTAACCATCTGTAGAGCTTTAAGAAATGACAATCTCTGAAGATCTTTACAAGGTTAGGCTAATATCTGTCTTACAAAGAACATTTTTTTCTGACACGTTGTGCAAACACCTTTCTCTTTCAAAGCAAAAAACAAATGCAACTATTCTCAATAATGAAGATTTAGTTGTGGATAAGGACAAACAAAAGATTCACAGGAATACTGAGAAAAAAAAATACTATGGAGTTCTTTATTTTAAGAGAAATTAAAGCTGGGTGTACTCAAATGTGTATCTTGGACTTCAAAAGAGCAAATTGTGATAAACTCAAAGCAATAAGTAGATTTCCATGGCTGGAAACACTTACATGGCAAAGTCCTGATGTTAGGAGTTGCTAAAACTGGAGATCTAGAAATGGAATTGCAAACAAATTTATTAAGAAGAAAATGAAGAAAAAAACAGAACACAACAAAAGACAAGGTAGCTGCACAAAAAGCTTAGTGAAAATCTGAAAAAAGGGAACACATGTAGAAGACAGATAGTTAGATCAATCTGAATAACCACATTCAGCTCATTGACACTATGCAAAGGTGTCAGAGAACTAACTCAGGTTAGGGAAGGATGCTCAGGACAAAAAAGGGTGTTTTTCACTAAAAAAAATGTGAAAAAGAGGAAAAAAATCAGTACACCAGCTGCTTCATGAATATGGCAAAATGATAATGATAATGAAGAAAAGTCAACGATTCAATGAAACAGAAAGTAAAACTCAACTCCTGTTTCAGCTCAGTTTTATTCCAAAAGGGGGACTATGCATTCCACTAAGCAGTTATGAAGAGAAAGATGATGGCATAGGATGGAAAGGCAGTCAGGCAGTGCTCTTTCTTACCTGCAATTTTATACATATAGTTTGAATGAAATGTGGACATATTCAGAAGAATGGAATAACCCCTCCAATCCATTCCTGCTGCCCAAGCATGAAAAGTTGGCACTTGCTGGTATGTGGACTCCTCACCCCAACCCCCAGATATCCTTCCATGTGTTATTAAGCAGGATCCACTCTGTTAGTACACAGAATGCAAAAGTATAACTAAGTACTGGTACTATAAGGCCCATCTGATGTTGCTGGAGTGCAATTCCCATAATCCCTCAGCCCTAGCCATATAACATGGTTAGTTGTATGGACTCTAGGACAAGCTTGTCCTACTCGTGCCATCAGAGAAAATCTACTACGGATCTTGTCAAAGAATTCTGATTATCGGGATCCAGAAGAAGAGCCTTCTCTATCATAGCACCTGCCCTCTGGAACATCCTACCCTCTAAAAGTAAGATCTTCCCCTTTCCTCCTATCATTCTGCAGATGTCTGAACCTGGTCTTCCTGTCTGGCCTGGAAACCAAATGGGCAAGTTCCATGCTGGAGGTGGCTGCTGGATTAGTGGCAGACTTGACCTCTCCCACCTTGCTCCCTATTCTCCATCCATCCATCATTTTGTTATATTGATGTATTCTTTTTCACTGTTTATTTTATTGTTTTAATTTTTTAATTCTGTTTTGTTTACTTTTTTTCATTTCTTCCTTTTTACTGTTGTAAGCCATCTAGAGTAGTCCCTCGGCAAGATAGGTGGCAAATAAATTTAACAATTGATAAATAAAAAACATATGGAGAACTACATGTGCTCATTCTCAGTTTAGCATTGTGCATGAATATAGTCAGTATTTGCTTGCATTCAAAGAAAGAAAGCACTGGGAGAAAGTCAAAATAATGAAAGGAAAAAGAAGGCCCATAGGAGACTGAAATCAAAGCTCCAAGTTAGTTTCTAGATGTCTCTCAGTGCACATTTAGTAAGAGAGCATGACCAGCCTGGTTGGCAAACCTCTAACTAAATTACTCTAGTTAAAGCTGGCTTAATGCTGGCATTAATTTGTACCCACTAACTTGTCCCTTGTCATGCATTACTGAAACCACATCCTAAGAATTGCTTTTAGTTTGGGTTACAAATTGGTTCAGGGCTGCTGTCAAGTCATCGGTTGCTTGTTGAAAGAATGTTTGCAATTGGATGGTTTTTCACTTTAAAAACCAACAAAATGTAGAAGGCCATGTATGTTGCCAATAAATTCCACAACTGTTCTCTGTCTGATGGGCTTAAATAGCCACTAGGATGGATGAAATCCATCTGATGAAATGTGAGCTTGAAGTGCACAATGCAAAAGCAAAAATGGCACAAAAGGGCTAAATGCTTTCTTGACCATAGCAGATTTTCTTGCAGCATCTTCCCACCCCAGTGTACTTTTCATTAAAAGAGATGCCAATAACAAAAGCAAGCATGAGGTATACCATATGTAGTGAAAACTCTATCCCTGTTTCTGAGTCCCTCTGTTATTCTCATCCACTGCCTGCCATTCACCAGCAGTCTGTTGTAAGTGTCTGGTTTCTCTAGAAGCTGCAGAGATGCGATTCTTTTTCTTTACACATTCTTTGAGTTGGGGGAAAGGACTCACCTGTGCCCTCCACAAATGAAGATTTGGTTCCTTTCAGTGCCCCCATGTCAGCCTGTAGTTTGCAAACTCTGACAGCCAGGGGCGGGTTGCTCACTTACCTGGCTACCGGTGCGCTGCATGCTCATCACCATGTTTTGTGCATGTGCATGCTATGCATGCGTGCCCCCTTGCATGATTTTGCTTCCGATCGCGCTGAAATCTTGTGAGGGGATGCGCACGCGCGTGCGATTTTGGTGATTTTTTTGCTTCTGCGCATGCGCGGAAGCGAAATCTTGCTGAAATCTCTCTCGCACGCGTGTCCCCTCATGAGATTTCGGCGTGATTTTGCTTCCATGCATGCACAGAAGCAAAAAATTGCTTAAAAATTCACGAAAAAAGATGGTGGCTCCTAGACACCAGCAACTGACCGCACCGGGTCGGTAGCCTCTTGATGATGTCACTAGTCCGCCGCTACCGGTGCGATAGAGTGCACTGCACCGGTAGGAACCCACCACTGCTGACGGCAGAGAAAACCAAGGGCTGCATGTGCTTGCTATTAAATCAGCTGGCATTCTAAAGGTGTTGTAGTATAGTCAAGGGAAAAGAATGACTGTAGAAAAGAGAGTACAAGAAGTATGGTGTAAGTTTGAGTGGGTGGAAGAAAAGTTTAGTCCCCATCATTTGGGTCCCTTGCTCCTCCCACAACTTTCCTTTTCATGTGATTTCAAGTGATAAAGAAGACACAAAAATCTAAAGATAAGTTTGCTGCCTTTGTATTTAATTTGTGCTCCACTGTCACAAAATATTGGCTATCACCCAAAGGGCAATACATCTTTATAACCGAGGGAAAAATGTATACCTACTTAGAGAGATGTGTATAATTGAAATTGAAGGGCTGTGTGTAGGAAGAGGCTTCAAACAATATACTAGAGCCATGGAGTCCCTCCTCGACAACCCAAGTAATGAAAAAGAGCTCTGCTTGACAGTCTGCTGAACCTGTCAGTCAGACAAGAAGCCTAGGAAGAAAATAGCATGGTACTTTATATAGCCCTTTTTCTAGTCCCATGTTGATAATGTGTTCTATCATGAATCACTAACATAAAAACCAGCCTTGAATCAAAAGGCTACATATACTTCTCAGAGAAAATTGATTTACATGCTTCCTAAATTATCCAGTTTTTCTAAGCTTAAGCATCCAGATATATAGATACAAGGAGAACTGATTGTCAGTTGTGAGAAAAATCAAATAACAACTAAGCATCAAAAGAATGCAATTTGCATTAGCCCTTCTATGTACCACCTTACTGTTGCCATATTGTTCTTCAAGACCAAGGGTATCAAACTCAAGGCCCGGGGGCGGATCCAGCCCATGTGGTGCTTAGATCTGGCCCACGGGGCTGCCCTGGAAATAGCGAAGGACCGGCCCATGGTTCCTCTGCCAGCAAAAACCTGGCCTTCCTGAGCTCTGTTTTTGCTGGCAGAGGGTTGCAGGAGGCTGTCCCAGCCGAAAACAAAGCTTCGGAGCCGCTTTTCTCTGGCAGAGTGCTTGGGCCACAGGCGCCCCTGACATGAGTGATGTCAAGCTGGCCACACCCACCCTGGCCATGCTCACCCCAGCCCCTGAGGTCAAACACAACCCTGATGCGGCCCTCAATGAAATCGAGTTTGACACCTCTGTTCTAGACAAACCACTGTACTGTAACATTCAATCTCAGCCCCATGACTTAATTTGTAGCAGAATTCTGGCAAGATGCACTAGTGATATAATCTGGTCAATATTCCAATAGTAAAAAAGCTTTCAAGGAATGGATGAGTGAGAACACAGGAATTAATGTCATTTCCATCTGTCAGTACATTCATACTATTCTAGTTTTCAATTTTTCTGCCATTTCAACTTCAGAAAATGAAAGTAACTTTTTTTTAAAGTTACTAATGGTTGATAATTTGGGAAGAATTGTAGAGTCGCAATGGAAATACAGGTAGTCGTCAACTTATGACCACAATTGAGATCAGAATTTCTTTCATAAGTTATTGGGGTTGGAAATAAAAAGAAAAGATCACAAATTGTCGTCAGTAAGATTCTGGGCTTGTCAACTGGAAGGTTGGCAGTTCAAGACCTAAGTACCATGTGACAGAGAGAGCTTCCGTTACTTGCCCCAGCTCCTGCCAATCCAGCAATTTGAAAGCATGCAAATGTAAGTAGGTAAATAGGTACCACTTTGGTGGGAGAGAAACAGTGTCCATGTGCCTTGGCTAAAAGTGATGTCAGCCACATGATCATGGAAGTATCTTCAGACATGCTTGGCTCCCTCGTCTAGGAAACAGAGATCAGCACCATCCCTAGAGACAGGTATAACTGAACAGGGGAAAGCTTTACCTTTATTTACTTTTTTAACCACAGGATGCTGTAACCAGTTGTCAATGCAAGCCAATTGCCAGCGTCTAAATTGAGATCACATAACCACGGACTAGTATGATAGTCATAAGCATAAGTATAGATCATAAGTCACTTTTTCCAAGACCATCAGAATTTTAAACCAATTGTAAACCATCATTAAAACAGTTGTAAGTTGAGGTTTACCTATGTAGGACTTCTGTTCTTGCTCATTTTTTTCCAACTATTACCATCTACTAGTTTCAGTTCCCCATCTTTCATCTGCTATGAGGAAAGCTAGCTAGTTATATTAAAGAATTATATATAGTATCTGGTTTACCAAGAGCCATGGTGGCGCAGTGGTTAGAATGCCGTACTGCAGAGCTAACTGCTCACTCCAGGAGTTCGATCCTGACCGGCTCAAGGTTGACTCAGCCTTCCATCCTTCCGAGGTCAGTAAAATGAGGACCCAGATTGTTGGGGGCAATATAAGGTAAACTGCTTAGAGAGGGCTGTGAAGCACTGTGAAGCGGTACATAATTTTAAGTGCTATTGCTATTTGAAACTTTTAAAATCCTATAAGGCTCAGAACCTGATTGTCGATGAGGTCACCTTCTCATAGTGGGTCTGTCTACCCTGTGTGATCAGGAACAACACAAATTCTCCAGATTTGAGGAATTGTTATCTTCAGAGGCCACAAAGTAAAGTCTTCTCAACTGCATTCCCTCTTCTCTGGAATAGTTTACCTTTGGGATCAGAGTAGCTCCTATCCTGTTGAGCTTCTGGAAAGCTGTTTAAACTGGATTTCTAAAATAACTTTGGGATAGGAGAACTAAGATCCCCTTTATGGTATATATATACATTTAAATGAACTCATATACGTACATATACCGTATTTTTCGGAGTATAAGACACACCGGAGTATAAGACGCACCTTAGTTTTTGGGGAGGAAACTAGGGGAAAACAATCTGCCTACCAGGTATTCATCTGGCTAGCATCCTTAGTCTGGTCAGCTTCAGCACATTATTTTATTCCCTGGTTAGGACTTAAAAAAACCTTCTTCTGAGAGAGTAACAATGAAAGAGCATGCAAGCCAGTAAGAGCTGGGAAGATCGTTAGCACCTGGTTAGGGCTAAAAAAAACTTATTTGGAGCAGCTTCAGCACATTATTTTATCTCCTGGTTAGGACTTAAAAAAACCTTCTTCTGAGAGAATAACAATGAAAGAGCCTGCAAGCCAGTAAGAGCTGGGAAGATCGTTAGCACCTGGTTAGGGCTAGAAAAAAACTTATTCGGAGCAAATAGAGCAATGAAAAAAAAAACCTGCAAAGGCTTAGGGCTGGAAAAACATTCTTCTGAGAGAGTAACAATGAAAGAGCCTGCAAGCCAGTAAGAGCTGGAAAGATCGTTAGCACCTGGTTAGGGCTGGAAAAAACCTTCTTTGGAGCAAGTAGAGCAATGAAAAAAAAAACCTGCAAAGACTTAGGGCTGGAAAAACATTCTTTGGAGAGAGTAACAATGAAAAAGCCTGCAAGGTAAGAGCTGGGAAGATCTGTTAGCACCTAGTTAGGGCTGGAAAAAAAAGCTACATTCGAAGTATAAGACGCACCCAAATTTTCAGCCACTTTTAGGAAGGAAAAAGGTGCGTCTTATACTCCGAAAAATACGGTATGTTGAAAAGAAATTTCAAGCTATGCAATAGTTAAAATTATGTGTAATCTCCACTAACTGAAAACATCTGGAAAACATTAAAATATGCACGTTTTTTTAAAAAAGTTGGCATTCCAAAAGGGGAAGCCACTGTGCCAAACTCTCTCAACCTGTACTGCAAGAACCTAAAATGGAAAAACTGGAGAACGCCACCTGATACCTTGCAATAATACCAATTGCGAAAATGCTGCCGATTTAATTGACAACTCTCTATTTATTGTATCAGCCAATCAATTTCCATCGGAATCAGAAGGAAGCCTTTAGACAAGTTGCTAGTTACAGATTTCCTCTTGCGTTCTTCTCAGCAATTAGTGATGGCATGACACCAAAATTCAGACTGAACTGGCTCAGAATGTGCATTTGTCCAGCTTGTAATGTGCAGCAGCACTGTGAACTAAGTGCCATTTCCTTGACAAGTTGTCTGGCTTAGATGGTAACTGGAGCATCTGCGCCCCAATTCCCAGTACTGTGAGTGCTGTGTTGAAGAAAAGTATTTGTTCAGGATGCTTCATCCTAGATGTTAAATGATCAATATATCATCCAGCGAGAAGGCAAAGGATCAGGAGTTTTCAGAATGTCCTATAACCATAGTAAAAACTCAAAGGGCCTTTAAAAATTGCAGGCTCTCGCTTCTTAGTCTTCCAGATAACAAGGAGAAAAATTCTGCAAAGAGAAGTCTGCGGCTGCCAGAAATGTGGGAAGAGGTGAAATAGGAGGCCAAGGTTTGGGGAGGGGGGGAAATAGAGAAGCAAACAGGCTGTCTTTCAGCTTATTATCCCAATGAGGTACAATTAGAAGCATGCTGGAATTTGAGTTTTGAACTAGGAGCAAGAACAAATTTAAATGCCTTTCTGAAATTAAGGGGAAATAGTTGGAATTGCCAGTTTCATTCAGAGCCAAGTCAAGAAAGGATCAAACATCCCTGATAAGACTTTTAAAGTAACTGTATTGTTAGCCGCAGCTAGTATAAGTTGCCAGTGTGGTTGATTGAGGAAGTTTATCAGAAGGCACTTTTCAAGGTTTCCTCTCAGACAATATTGGCCCCAGCTCTATTTATATTCTCCTTTTTATTTACAAAGTACCTACAGAGTACTTAACTTCTGATTATCTCCATGCAAGTACTAGCTCAGCTTCAATAGTAAAATTAATGGGCTCTCAAAAGATTTATGGCTGTTGAAACAGCATCCATATTCCACGTTTTCATTCTTGGCATCTTTTACCTTTATCATTTATTGAATTTATTCCAGTTTGATTGTTGTGAGCCACTTAGAGTCATTGAGAGTTTAATAAATCATCATCATTATCTTTATATGTAACTGATGAATGTCCTTAACAATATGAAAATCCTTAACTAAGGCCACTACATAGAAATGCCAGTTCTATCTCTAGAATTGACAATCTAGCACTCCTAAGGATCAGAGCAAACAATCGTTGCAGCTTGAGGTGACCAACTGGAATAACTTTAGGCAGATGCACTGCACTGCACTGCACTCCATTTAATAGTTGCAGTGCACCTCGGGGCAATGAACCACAAAGCAAGAATAAAGGAAAATGCTAATAATGCTGAAGCTAATCATACATACCAAAATGAAAGCATACAACTGAATTAGATTAAAGGTATTATTATATAGTTCATTGCAGAGTCAGCCAGAAGTTCGGAGGATTTGGCATTTTTCTCTTCCTATTGAGTCCTTCCCAAGGACTTGGGATAGTCCAGGGGTGGGCAAACTACAGCTCTTTGAGGACCTGTAGACTTCATCTCCCAGAATTCCTGAGCCATGCATGGAATTCTGGGAGTTGAAGTCCACAGGTCCTCAAAGAGCTGTAGTTTGCCTACCCTTGGTGATAGTCAGTCAGTCAGTCAGTCAGTCTGTCTGTCTGTCTGTCTATTCTCTGCCTTTGTTGTTTTTTAAATAACTCAAGGCAGCAAACTTAACTAATACTCCTTCCTCCTCCTGTTTTTCCCATGACAATAAGCATGTGGGGGGGTTGAGCTGAGAGAGGGTAAGTGACCCCAAAGTCATTCAGTCTTTCATTCCAAGGTGGGACTAGAACTCATGGTCTCCTGGTTTCTATCCTGGTGCCTTAACCACTAGACCAAACTAACTTGATTTTTTTAAAAATTCCTGTTTCTATAGCTTTATGAATTTAAGCAAGTAGGGGCTAAAAAGTATTTCTAGGGGGGATGGATTCCAGAGCATGAGAGCCAGTAAAGAACACTGTTTTATTGCTATTTATGCACCTATATTTTCCAATAGTAATATACACCTGATCTCCTTAATATTTTGGACCGATTCTCATCAATCCCGGCCACTGTGTCCCATAGCAAATGACAAAAGATTTTGTACATCGTGTGCTTTTGCATGGGTGTGTTTGCAGGTGTTTTCTTTGAGGTCATCCATGGGTCATGTCTGGATCAGCATGCTGTTAATCCATTTTACTGTTAGCTTCACAGCACAGATGTCCAGTCCAACCATTTTTCTCTCTGGGGTTTTAATTAAAAAATCAAGACAAAGAAAAACAGCTGGTAGAGGGTTACCTTTAAACATGGCTGAACTGCTGTGGCTCTTGTTTTTCTTTCTTTCTTTCTTTTAAAAACAATGTGCTACGCAGCCATTGCAATGTGAGCTATATCCTCAAAGCTTCTTCCCCTTCGAGGTACTTCCTTGAATGACCTGATCAAGGCCTTTTTCCTACCATGACGCCTGCTGAAAAGCAGCCTATGCTGTTGAAATTAAGCTGTAAGTTTTGCTTTTACTGCTTACCACCATGGTAAAAAAACAGAACCAGGAAGGATGATTTGCCATGTGGCTGTCTAGGAAACAGCAATTATTGCCAAGATGACCAGTTTCCTGATTATATGCCATAAACAGCTGAGCCTCAAGGAAACCTAAGGTGTTATTGTACCTTAAAATAGCAAGAAATTGCAATACACACCATATTGTTTTGCATGGATTTGAGTCCTCTTCCTAATATTATTGCTTGTTATGTTTCTATGGAAACTTTAAGGAATAAATATACAAATTAGAAACCAAAGCCGGACAATACAACACCACAAATATGGAGCTAAAGGAAAAGTTCATGAATCAATGATATAACATGCAGACTTCCACAAACTATGCAAACAAGTATAGTATCTTCTTTTTGGAAAAAGAAGGAAGGGCAAATATTGCAAGGTTCACACCCAAGCGCTTAATAAGAGCCCACTTCCAACATAGCATTTTGATAAATTCAGGGAAAAGCCTCTGCTGTGCATCTCAGCATAACTTCTGGAGGGATAGTAGAATGGCTATGTGATGAATCCAAATGCTACATTCTTTGCCATCAGACACAATCTAGAAGGGACTGATTGACTGTGATCGGACACTTAATAGGAACAAACTACCCCAAGATCATCTGATCAGAAATCAGGCGCTTGGCAAGCGGTTCACATTTACAATGGATGCCGTATCACTCAATCACAGGATCACAATTTGCAACCTTCCCAGGCAGCTTCTAATGAGCAAAGTTCAGTGGGGGAAGCTGAATGATGGCGTAATTCACTTGATTCGCTTAATGACCATGGTAAAAATGTTTGTAAAATATTTTCCAATCGCATTATTACTCACTTAATGACTGCAGTGCTTAGTGACTGAAATTCTGGTCCTAATTCTGGTTGTAGGTTGAGGCTACCTGTAATTTTAAACCAGCTAAAGATGTTTCCAATCCTCTGCCCTCTGATATTTTTCACTGAGGATATTTATTTATGGTATTTACGTACTATTGATTCCACAGGCTCCTGGTGGTTTACAACATTCTTAAAATCAATCAATCAATCAATCAATCAATCAATCAATCAAGGAAAACAGTTACATAAAAACATTAAATATATAGCAACAATCTACCTCACCACCCTAAATATCAAAACCTGCAGAAGAGCTCCATCTAAACTGCCCTCCTAAACTTTATTCCTTTGTTTGTTTCTTTTATACTGCCTGACACTCAGCGGCAGTTCACAGATATTGTTCTGGCAGTTCACAGAACAATAAAATAATACAGTGATGAAGAAGAGAAGATGGCAGAAACTGAACAGTAACCAAAGGAAACCTGTATTACCCAGAAGGGGGTTCAGTCACCCTTGTCTGAAGTCTGAATGAACAGGGATCTCAAGGAGAAAACTATCTCAGAGGGTAGGTCCTATTGGAATATCCAGGAAAGGCTAGTCCAGGAGTCTCCAACCTTGGCAACTTTAAGACTTGTGGACGTCAACTCTCAGAATTCCTCAGCCAGCAAAGCTGGCTGAGGAATTCTGGGAGTTGACGTCCACAAGTCTTAAAGTTGCCAAGGTTGGAGAGTCCTGGGCTAGTCTGTAGAAATAGAGGGCAGACTGAAAAGCATTGTTTCCCTGCTTCCCTCTCTTCCCTTGCCCTGACTCCCAATTCAGGAGGAACAAATTGGGTAAGATGGTGGTACTTGAAGGAGGCCAACTGATCAACAAGCCATATCAGAGAGCTTTATTTGGAATTAAATCTCAGATTAGATGAAGTTCTTGACTATGTCAAGTTCTTTTTCCAAGACACAAATCATACATTTTCTTCTTAACAAGACTTACTGAAATGAAAGGGATAATGTTATCAACATTTCAGAAACAAATTATTTCCAACAAAATTATCTTGTAAGATATTAAGATGGATATTCTTTTACATTTCTTTTGAATGGTTTTAGCATGAATCAATAAGGAGGCAGTTCTATTTCCTGAAAATCATTGAATCTGCAGATGCCTATTTATAAAATCATCCCCTGAATCCTTATCAGCCTAGATAGATATATGGATGGATGGATGGATGGATGGATGGATGGATGATAGATAGATAGATAGATAGATAGATAGATAGATAGATAGATAGATAGATAGATAGATAGATATGGATGGAAAGAGAGAGAGACGTGGGTGGGTGGGTGGGTGGGTGGATAGACAGGCAGGCAGGCAGGCAGGCAGGCAGGCAGATGATAAATGCACTATCAGACACTGCCTGCAGGGTTCAAAAGATCCAGGTCAAAAGAGAAAGCGAATATGGACAACCCCGATCAAGTTTTTACAAGCCAGTTGGTTCGATCCCCATATTTATTGTACCAACAGAATGGTGAATCTTGCACCTTATGCAGTTCATACAGTACTTCAGAAGATACCTGCACGAATCAAAATAAATTAAAGAAGACAGATATGGCGTTGCTTATGGAATAAGTTACTATGGGCTCCACAGAGAGGGCAACCATTCTGTATTGCCAATAAATCCCAAGCCGTCTGGCATTTATCCCAATTTTACAGGACTTCATGTACCAGAGCCAAGATTTCAATTATAAATAATAATAAAAAATTTATTAAGAGAACAAGATGAGTCACTTGCACAAGATTCTTGCTGATCTTGGCAACTGATCCTGCTGCTTCTATGTTTTTAGAAGGGCACATCAGCACTTTGAGCTCTTCACAGGATAATTACTTTGCTTTAAGTGACTTGTGAATCTGAAACCGCCAGGAATGGCGGTTCCTATTAAAGCAAAGGCCAATTTCCTTAGTGCTTGTTCACCCACAGCCTTGAGGATGGAAGGAAAAAGGATGGAAAGGAGCATGTTCTTCTTTCCTTCCTTCCTTTCCCCTCCCCCTACTGCATTTAATGAAACAAAGCTCCTATTGCAATCTAGCCAGTACCCTGAATAAAATTGCTGCCCAGAGTCACATTGTTTGAGTTAGACAACTTTCTAAATCTTAAAAATACATAAATAAAATTGTTCATTTCAGTAATATAATGACTAGATTTATATAACGAGTTAAGTCATAGGTCTGTTTTTGGTTTAATATATTATGTGAATTTAGCCCTCATTTGTAAGCTATGGTTTATGGATTTAATATTAAGTCAATTGCGGGTGTTTTTTTTTTAAAGGAACTATGGTTCAACAAATATTTTGTTGTTGTTCAGTTAGTAAGTCATGTCCAACTCTCCGCAATCCCATGGACCACAGCACGCCAGGTTCCCCTGTTCTCCCCTGTCTCCCTGAGTCTGCTCAAACCCATCCCCACTGCATCGATGACACTATCTAACCATCTCATCCTTTGCTGTCCCCCTCTCCTTTTGCTTTCAATCTTTCCCAACATCAGGTTCTTTTCCAATGAGTTCAAAAATATAGCCTTATCCAAACTGATTATATATCAGACGAGTGGACTTCATCCCAGAATTCCAAGCAATAGCCATTTTGACTGGGGAATTCTGGAAAATGAAATCTACATGGTATAGAGCAGTGGTACCCAACCCCCGGTCTGCGGCCCGGTACCGGTCCGCAGAACAAATGGTACCGGGCCGCCCTGCTACTGCGTCTTCTGTGCAGCGGCGGCGGCGGGTCCTGCGACTTTTGCGAGTCCTGCGAGTCCCGATAATAAGCGCAGGGACGGGACTCCTGCGTCTGCCGACGTGCCCCGGCCCAGCTGATCAGCGTGGGGGCGGGGCTTCTGTGCGCGGCTCATCAGTATTGAAATCAATGCGATGCCGCAAACCCCCCCCCAGTGGGCCACGGACAAATTATCAAAAGTTGACCGGTCCACGGCAATAAAAAGGTTGGGGACCACTGGTATAGAAGGTCTCCCGCTGGTAGAAGTCTGGTTCAATACTTTGTCTGAATCCAGTCATTCTGCTGTAAATACAGGACTCACGCAGTCATTTTTGTTTCTGTATGTACTCTAGATCAAAGATTGGTCAGGAATGGTTTAGAAACAACTACAAACTTCATGTTTAATCTTTGGATTAATTTCTTAATATATTTCTTTGGATGTAAATCTAATAATTTCAATGAACTTTACAGTACCCTTATTTGAAGTTTATGGGACAGTTTAATTTTGTGTTGTAAAGTATTAAAATTATATTTTAAGTATTTCACACGTGACAAATTACAAACTTCAAAGAACTATATATTTGACAAACAGGGAGGAAGACCTCACTTTCATATATCTTTTTCTGTCTCAACCGACCAAACCATTGAGGCCAACACTGTTTTGCTGAGCAAGTGATACATAATCAAGGTCTCTTTCGCTTGTAGAAAATCTGGAATGTTTTTTATAAATTACAATGGAAAATACTGAATAGCAATAGCACTTTACTTATATACCGCTTCATAGTGCTTTACAGCCCTCTCTAAGCGGTTTACAGAGTTCAGCATATTGCCCCCAACAATCTGGGTCCTCATTTTACCGACCTCGGAAGGATGGAAGGCTGAGTCAACCTTGAGCCTAGTGAGATTTGAACAGCTGAACTGCTGAACTAGCAGTCAGCCTGCAGTCGCAGCATTTAACCACTGCACCACTTCAGCTCTAATGAATCTATTGAATGTTCAAATGTATTTACTGCATAAACATTAAGGGTGCAATTACTTGTATCCTTATGTGGGTATGCCTTTATAAAAGTAGTAAAAATCTAAGAATAACACATTAAGATATATACATTCCTTATTTGGACCATCTTGGCATGATGATATTAAAGCAAACTATTTCATTATTTAGTACTGAAAACCAATCGCTACAAAATTTTACATATGAAATATTATATGTAAATCTTTAAAATGCACAGATGACTAACTAATCAGAGGTATTTTTAAGAACTCAAGTGTTACCTCTTGTAGCTTTGAAACTGGAAAAAATTATCACCTCACATAGTTTCCAACTCCTATTTCTATTTCAAAGGGGGGGGGGAAATGAACTCATATATGCCTAGATTAAGGCTCATATTTCTGTCCCTTCCCATCATGATTGATTATTTTTAAAGAAAAGTAAACCATAGTTTACTTTAAAAAGGCCATAGTTTTATTACCCAGGATAAATATGACAACATGCACGTATAACAGCAACAGTCTTCTATTTAAATCATTCAAAAATCCTAACAATAAGATCTGGTGCATTAGGACTCCAGGTGTTTAAAAATCAGAAAATACTGTAGAACGTAAAAGTCCAATGTTTTATTAATGCACTGCAATTTCAGTTTCACCTAACAGTCTTATTGTAAAATTAATTAGAAATACTGTTCCTGCTCCTTTTCCTTCTATATCCCAGAATATAGCTTCCTCTCACCCTGAGTAATTTCCTAAGGACTGTTTCCAAAACCTATTCTGTACCAGGATCATTTTTGTTGACACAAAAATCCCAATGAGGTCACTCAGGAATTCTCTTTAACAGAAGCCAATTCAGTCCATCATGCCATGTTGGTGCCAGGAGAGAAGGTCAATGGGTTTCTGACATTCTCAACAAATGGTCATGTAATAAACAGCTAGTATAATAATTGTTATACTGAACTGGAATTTGAGCACACAGAATGAATACATTCTCCAGACCATTTATTCCGTACTGTTTTCTTGAATGGCAGTGAATTACTATTAGAGGGAAAGAAAGAAAGATGTGATTAGTGGTGGGAGCACTACTAGTTCTAGAGCTCTCAATACTTAAAATTAGCTTCTGAATAAGCTAAACGTTTTCTTGATGCCCATAAATGTACAACTGACAGCAAAGAACACTCTTAATTTATCCTTAAGCAAAGTAGGTGCTAAAACTGTTCATGGACAAAACCTGCTCAACTGCAGTTGTGGATTGTGACTGTGTATAATGCTTTTTAAGAAACGTCAGCAATCTTGGGATTTTCCTATCAACAGGACAAAATGATACAATTCCATTTGAATTCTTATGGATGAAAAATATGTAAGGAATAACATCCACTACTTTATTCTCTGTTCCTCTCCAAATTTAGACCTCTGAATCATGAATTCTATTAACCCAGCAGCTTAATTAAAAGCCTGTTGTTATAAATTTTGTTTTACTAAGTGTTGCTCAAATCCCAGAGAACCCCAGAGTTAAAATGACTAGAAGTAACCTAATGCTCACTTATTAGATCACTGTTTCTCAACCTTGGTAGCTGGAAGAAATATGGACTTCAACTCCCAGAATGCCTTTGCCAGCATTCCAAGGTTGAGAAACACATTGTTAGATTGAAGGGCCATTCAAAAGCTTCAGCCACAAGAAGGGAATGGCTCCTTGTAGGATCCTGTTCTCCAGCAAGGGTTTTTCCAAAGAGTCTGCTTTCTATATATTACTAATGGCATAGCTGCAACTGGCTATGAAAGCTCACTGATTTGAAAATGTCAGGATAACGAACAAAATACTAATTGGAATATTAAATATTAACAGTTCCTGAAATCTTCCCTACTCTGCCTGAATATTTTTCTTGTTATTTCAGGCTGGCCTAATGCTGAACCTATGGTGTTCTCTTTGTGTTGGAACACAAATCCAACATCTTTTTGAAATTATTTTCACTATTAACAGAGAGGCATAAATGAATACTTTCTTTCCAAACGTTCCATTGAAAAACAGCTTTCGGTCTGTTGATTTCCAGTTCTTTAATACGCCACACAGAAGTTGGGATTCCGTGAGAGCTACAGTTCAAATATGTTCTTGGAGCTGTCAATCAATTAGGTAGCCTTGGGGCCACATCCAATAACAATTTCTCCCATGTAGCAGTGACCTTATGGTTCCTTTGGATACCTCCCCAAGGCAACTTTACAGAGCAGAATTACAATTTTTTAAAGTAAAAGTGTAGAAGATATGCATTTGGAACATTGTTTGTGTCTAAGACTACACTATTCACATTTTAAAAAATCCTGTGGTCACTGATGATGATGGTACTCCACTTTCTCCAATTAAACAAAGTTCAAACCTATTGACTTTACCAATAGGATTTATAAACTGCCTCCTATATATCAAAAACATCTACACCATGCCAGCATCTGCATATCCCTGGACTGATAATTCACAGGCAGGAAAAGAGCCTTTTGTGCATGCACAGTTTTGAGTCTATGTTTCTAAAGAACCCTAGTGGTCCAATGTTGCATATGGAACTGAGTTCCAAAGGCTGTCTGAATCTGCTTGTTAATATAAGCAGATATCAGAATAGTGGGCCTCTGATTAAACAAATGTCAAGGCAGAGCTGATGCTGAAGATCCTACTTCTTCACATGTTCAGTGAAAACATAGTGCCTTAACACCTTTACTATAAAGCAGTGGTTCTCAACCTGTGGTCCACAGAGCCCTGGGAGTCCACGATCTCGTCACAAGGGCGTCTGTGAAGGCTTGAAGAAATATTATGATTTAAATCTTGAGTTAAGTCTTAGGCCATGCTCGGTAGCCACAAAAGGCATTTAAACGGGCTCTGTGGTGAAGAAAAAATTGAGAATCACTTCTATAAAGCATAATAATGAGCTTACTGTACAAAGATAATTAAATTTTAGTGCTTCCACAGCTGCATTCCACAGGGTTTTATTTTTCCTCATTTCTCAAGCATAATGAAGCACAGGACATATGCCAATATTCCCAACTATAGTCCCTGTTGCTACTAACACCCCCAGCCCAGCAGTTCACTCACCCTAATACCAGGCAAATACTACTTAACAGCACAGCTACCGTCCAATCGCTATTGTTATGAAAGATTCAGTGAATGCATCAATTAACCCTGCAGCTCGAGGGCTAATTCAAATGTTGATTTCGGCCTGAATCTTACACACATTACATGAATATGATGTAAAAATATCTACAGTACTTTGACTCAAAAGGTACAGTTTTCAAATGGACATTTTGGGGCAATGCAATCTGCCCAAACCATTACATAATATATCCTGACTAAAATCCGTATTTGGCGATCCTGCATTTTGAAACGGATACACAGCCGTGATGAACCTCAGTCTGAAGAGTAAAGGAATTCCTGTTCAGTTAAGGTCATGCGTCAGAAATACCCTTTTCTGCACATCAGGCGTTTGAAAGGCAGCATCTCAGTTCCTGCCTTCATCGGCAGTCACAGTACTTTTTTTTCCCCCCAAAATATAACGAGGATTTAGAATAACTTTTAATTTACTTCATAATATGTCTAAAATTATGAGGTTCAATAGAAATTTTAAGATTTTCTTTATAGCAACAAAGTCAAAGGTAGCCATTGTTTATACATTTGTTAATTTAATTGTAAAACTAAAAAAGGTTTTTTTTTAAAAAAATCAAATTAGCTGCTTATTGCTCAGGCAAAAATATATCTGCGTGCTTTTTTCCCTTTTTAAAAATCATCTTAGGGAACAATGTTGTAGAGAAAGTACTGATTTCTGTACTTTGAACAGCATACAAAAAGAAGAAAGGATCAATATTTTTATGTTCTTAAGTTTTTTAGTGAAATTGAAAAAATGAAAGACCACAATATTTCTTTTAAATGCATTTTTGTTACATTTTAATTCATGAATGCCTATTTTATTAGATTAAATCATGACTATAATCTATTCTGAATCTTGCAATCTTAATTGGAATCTATGGAAAGCTGCCTTGTTTATCTTCATTTATTTGTATTGCTTTGAATACCAAATAAAAAAACACACAAATACTACAGTGCAAATATATGATTTTCCTCAAAGACTCCTGGGAATTGCAATTATGGAAATTACGGTCACAGTGCGAGTATTATCAGGTATTTCCAGCCTCCAACTCAAAGAATTACAGTTCTCAAGATTCTCTGAAAAGATGGATTACTTTAAAATGACTATTTAACCCTTTACGGTTTGCAGGTGCAAATGCAAATATATTTTGCATAAAAATGGTTAAGCATCCCTTTTAAGTGATTACGCTGAACATTGCTTTCAAATGACACTCATCCAACATTTCTAGCATTTTAGAAAATGAATCTTTAATTCATACTGGTTACCTTTCTATTTCATTTACACTTAATATAATTGTTACATAAGAATTATGACCAACATTGCAATATTGGGAGCAGGGGGGTGGCAACAAGCAGCTGCTGGTAATGACAGTTTGTGACAAGCCAAGAATAATTACTCCAATCTTGATGGTGTTCCATGCAACAGAGCAGCGAGGCCCTTATACAGTATTTCAAAAGCTGCAGGCTACATGTACTTTGTTTATCGCTCACTTATCCTGAACTGCAGGGTTTTTCAACATGTAGATGATTTAGGAAACAGGGCTTTTATTTTGTTTTGTTTCCTTTCGTTTTCTTTGACGGCTTCAAAAGAAAAAAAAAATATCTCCCCTTCAAGAGAACTAAAGCCAAACAACTGAACCACAGAAAACTGCTGTTTATCTGTGATAATTGAAGCCCATTTAATTCAGTTGACCTTTCTTGGCCTTAAAACAGCTTTTCTTTTCCTTGTGAAAAAGTATACACGTGGTTTCGAGTTGATCTGGAAGCATAATTCTTTATTCAGAATTACCTTTCCAAGAACACCTTAAGTTTTAAAAAATGGACTAATAACAAGATTTAAAGACCACTTATGCTAAAGTCAATGCTGAAGTGAACATGGTTGACCCTCAACTGTATTATAAGGCACTGAGATAATAACCCTCTTTGAGGTTAAGCGATTCCCATCTCCCACAAATTATAATTAATCTATATATTTTAGACAAAATATAAGAGGAAAAAAAACCCATGGATAGACATAACAATTTTCATTGAGGGAGTAAGAAGAAAAATATTTCCCCCACATCTGAAGCTGATATGTGTTTAAAGAGAAAGCAAAAAGATCGTTGTTTAAAAGTAGCTTGTTTGGGATGCTGATTTGTTTCCAGCCATAGGCTTCAGGCTTTTAACAATGGTATAGAAAAGATGATCATTCCATTAGCGTTCTCCAACTCTACCACAAACCATACTTCTTGAATCAGGCTCCAAAAATCCTTGCATTTCCTTCTGTAAGTCTGGTGAGGAAGAGTATTCTTATTTCTATCCCCCCAAATCCTGTCTGTCCTGGTACATTGCTTTTACATGTCCAGTCAATTTTGTAAGCAGTTTGTAATACGGCACGTAGGTCAGCTGTTCAGAAGGACAAATGTATCACAACGTTCTACCAGACTGCCAGATACGCTGTTTGGATGAATAGAATAAAATCCTTGGATTCTAGCCCCCCTAATGAAATATAGAGTGTTATCTTTAGAACTAGTACAGCAAGACAACACTCTTGGTTCTTTTAAGTCGGGAAAAAACACCCGTGTGAAATTTAGGATTAAATTAACACAATATCTTGACACATTTTCATAGCAATGGGAAGAGGAAAATGTTAAGTCCTGGTACTGAAGAGGCTGGAGACAACTCTTTATTGGATAACAGTTAGATCCAGCAAAGGAACCAGGCTGACAGCTCTCCCTTTTATACAGGGCTGTCAGCTGGTTTAACCAATCAGCAGTCTCCATATTCCCGCTCAGAAAAGCAGACCTTGGAGTAAACAGTGTAGTCTGAATACATAACAGAAAGGAAATTTCTCCTGAACTGTGTGGTGGTTCTCTTCACCACAAAGCACAGAAGAAACACACACTGACGTACAGCTATAAATGCAAGATTAGAAATAATGACTTTAAACAGAAAAATAATTTCTCACCCCATTGCAGGAATGAATGTTGATCTATCAAATCCTTCCTTGCTAAGAACAATAAGGATAGGTTAAAATAATGTACAAGTTACATAAAATATTATTTGATTTAACAATAATTAGTGGGAAAAGCCACAATTGGTTAGGTTTGTACATCTTGTTAAGCCTTAGTGGCGGTTTCCAAAATGCACTTAAGTCAAAAAGCAAACAAATCACACTATGGCTCAACACAGCATTCATTTTGGGATCTTCTGTGGTCCCGCGGCAACCTAAGGAGGGGCTACTACTTAAGTAGGCAAACCTTTGGGAATGGTGGGCATCTTTGGTGTTTTTAGGACAAATTTATTTATTAATAAAATTTATACAATATACCACCCATCTCCTTATCCAAAATAACTCTAGGCTGGGGATGTTCTCACAAATTGTTTATCATGCTGGGCAGGTCAATCATTAAATACAGGTATCCTCAATTTATGACTATAATGGAGCCCTACCCACATGACCGACCCGAGTTTATGACCTTTTATGCTGGTTGTTAAGTGAAACAATTGTTTGCTATGGGTTGGTTTTGCCAAAAACCAGAAGTAAATTCCGTTGGGTTTTTTTGGCAAAAAGATTGTAAAAGGCAGTCATCTGACCACATGATGCTGCAAATAGCCATAAATGTGCTGAATGACAAAAATGAGGTCACGTGATCATGGGGGTCAGCTGTCATAACTTTGGAACAAGGTCATAAGTATACCTCTGGGGAGTTCTGTGGTAATTTCGATTGGTGGCTAAGTAACCAGTTGTAAGTTGAGGGCTACCTTATTTCATTTACAAAAGGTAAGCTGTCTCTCTTCACCACGTCCAGGATATTTTCATCACCCATCTTACTTTTGTCTTTTCTCCAAACAGAGGGCTGAGTTATAGCCACATCCATTTTAATTCCTACTGAGGGAATTTCTGAAAGCAAGGATGAAGCTGGCATTAGTTTTGGCCTTTTTTTCCCCTTTTGCCCCTAATTAAATGATTATCTTAAATCAGGATAAAACCAGGCAAAGCAGGCAGCCCTGTAGAGATAAGAGAGGTGCCTAAGGCACAGTACTGGTATATGCATTTAATTACTTATAGATTTTATTGGAAAATCAGTCTTATCTTTTTAAACTAACACATAAAACATATGTATTTATCTACTTGTCATATTTAAGAACCAACCACCTCCTTCGCAGGGGGACTCTGGGCGATGTGCAATATAATATGAAAAGCATAAAAACAGTATGTAAAATTTAAAAGAAGCAGGGAATATTAAAAAAAAATATTAAAAAGCGGGTGGTGGGGAAGGCTTTCGGGGTGGCCAACCAGCCCCACAGCTTCATCCTCATCTTCAGTTCCCAAGCAAGAGTGCAGAGCAAGCAAGAGTGCAGAGTGTTTAAGCCTTTACAAAAGGCCAAGACAGTGGCGGCCCACCTCACCTCCAGGGGGAGATCGTTCTGCAGGCCAAGGGGGCAAGGGCCGAGAAGGCTCTCTTTCAGCTGGAATTTTTGGCTGCCAGGTGGCCTTCCCTGGCTAACCAGATGGGATGGGATGATATATGATGAGGATGGTTCCATAGATAATTTGGCCCCCATGCCATGTAGAGATGTAAAGGTCATAATCA
Source organism: Diadophis punctatus similis (assembly GCA_023053685.1). Classification (NCBI taxonomy): domain Eukaryota; kingdom Metazoa; phylum Chordata; class Lepidosauria; order Squamata; family Dipsadidae; genus Diadophis; species Diadophis punctatus. The sequence goes on from JALIGW010000001.1 coordinate 43,382,718, forward strand.
ACACCTTGAACTGGGCCAGGAAGTAGACCAGCACCCAATACAGCTTGCACTGCATTGCCAACCATCCTTCTCTAAACTGATGACTTCCTAAGGCATTTCTTTTGCAAGGAATAGAATAGAATAGAATAACAGAGTTGGAAGGGACCTTGGAGGTCTTCTAGTCCAACCCCCTGCTTAGGCAGGAAACCCTACACCATTTCAGACAAATGGTTATCCAACATCTTCTTAAAAACTTCCAGTGTTGGAGCATTCACAACTTCTGGAGGCAAGCTGTTCCACGGATTAATTGTTCTAACTGTCAGGAAATTTCTCCTTAGTTCTAGGTTGCTTCTCTCCTTGATTAGTTTCTTGTCCTGCCCTCAGGTGCTTTGGAGAACAGCCTGACTCCCTCTTCTTTGAGGCAGCCCCTGAGTTATTGGAACACTGCTATCATGTCTCCCCTAGTCCTTCTTTTCATTAAACTAGACATACCCAGTTCCTGCAACCATTCTTCATATGTTTTAGCCTCCAGTCCCCTAATCATATTTGTTGCATTCTTTCTAGAGTCTCAACATCTTTTTTACATCGTAGTGACCAAAACTGAACGCAGTATTCCAAGTGTGGCCTTACCAAGGCATTATAAAGTGGTAATAACACTTCACGTGATCTTGATTTTATCGCTCTGTTAATGCAGCCTAGAACTGTGTTGGCTTTTTTGGCAGCTGCCGCACACTGCTGGCTCATATTTAAATGGTTGTCCACTAGGACTCCAAGGTCCCTCTAACAATTACTACTGTTGAGCAAGGTACCAAATATACTATACCTGTGCATTTTGTTTTTCTTGCCTAAATGTAGAACCTTACTTTTTTCACCGTTGAATTTCAATGGTTGGACTACTACTCAGCCTATCTGAAGGAAAGACTGCTACATAAAACAATATTTTTAACCATAATTTATAATTCTTTCTTATTATAAAAGTACTGCATAATAAAAAATCTTTGATGATTTTATAGTCATACATATATCCATCTTTCTGCTTGCTTTTTTAAAAGCTTATTTTTTCAAAAGTAGATTGAGACTATAGACATTTGAAAGGCCATTATTTAACATCTGGTCTGCATAATAAAACAATACTGTAGCAGGAAATCATTATACTATTTGCTTGTCAAGATTGACAATCATTTAAGTTTAATTTTGGGATATATTTGATAGCATTTCAGCAATTGCATTCCTTTTAAAAGAACAAACACTCTAGCCAAATGCTGAACTTTTTTTCACATTCTGTTTAAATACTGTATGAGTAACTCGTCGCAAAGAATCTTTGCAGCTTAGTCCAAGCTTTAGATCCGAAGCCAAGTTTTTTTTTTCAAAGTAAAATTTGAAGTGTAAAAAGGTCATTTGGCAAAAAAACCACCCTGCAATATGTGAAAAGCTGGGATGAAAATTGGCATGCGAATGAATCAGAAGGCTTAAAATGTGCAGACTCTTAAGGCAGGCATAACGCTTAATCATGGTATACAAACTGTTTTCAAATAATGGTTTTAGATCATAGTTTGTATGAGTATCAGATTGCATATCCTATCCTTCCTACACAAATACTTCTAGCTCCCTTTGATTTGATATATATATATATATATATATATATATATATATATATATATATATATATATATATATATATATATATATATATATATATATATATATATATATATATATATATATATATATATATATATATATAATCTTGTTGCAGGTTTAAAAAGAACTTTTAACATTTGGATGCTTGACAACTGACTCATATTTATGACAATTGCAATGTTCCAGGGTCAGGTGATCCCCTTTTGCAGCCTTCTGACAAGCAAAGTCAATGGGGATTCACTTAACAACCATGTTACTAACTTAACAACTGTAGTGATTCACTTAACAAATGTGGCAAAAAGGTCATAAAGTGGGACAAAACTCACTTAACAAATTTCTCACTTAACAACATAAATTTTGGGCTCAATTGTGGTCGTAAGTTGAGGACTACCTGTATTTTATCTGATCTAATAAAATGTGAACCCTGAACAAACCAGGATTATTAACTAGCTCATACCAGTCCGGGTTCAGCTATGTATTATAACTAATGCTCTCAAATTCTTTTTTCTTAACAAGATCTCAGCACACCATTTTAAATATCCCGAGAGATTTGATGACAGATGATACTCACTGTTCTTACTAACAGGCTTGTTACATTTTGCTCTAAAATATTACACTAATTTGCAATTTTGACTTATACAGAGGGAGCTTCCGTGATGAAGGGAAGCTTTGTTTATAGTTTTGTTTTGTTCACCATCAAGGCTACTTTACTTCTGAGAAATGTTCAGTAGTATCTCTTTTTTAAAAAAATATTAGGATAACTTTTTTTGAAGTATTCCATTTTTAAAAATACCTTTCAATTGAAATGTATTCTAGCTAGAACAGAAAAGCTATGGCAGTCCTTAATTGAGAGCATGTAATGCTGCCTGCATGGCAACTGAATTTGCCAAGAATACACCATATGTCGTTGGATGGTGACATTTTCATATTTCTATTATAACAGGCATTCTGGGAGGGATGCAAATCAGGGGTGGGTTCCTCCTGGTTCAGACCGGATCGCCCGAACCGGTAGCAATCCGCTGGTGACGTCACGTAACTGGATCGGCCGGTGCCGGTCTGTACGCGCCGCCATCTTTTTTTTGTTCAGCTGCTCAAAAAGGGCCCTCCTGCCCGCCCCCAGGTTAATACTGACCTTTATTTCTTCGCCCGAAGCACAGCTGATCAGCTCCTCAGCTGTGTTTCGGGCTGATTCCTGCTCCTGAGCATGCACAGAAGCGTAATTGCATGAGGGGACGCACGTGCGCGCAAAACATCACGATGTCAACTGGTGGGAAGGTAAGTGGAACCCACCCGATGCAAATGCTGCTCCTCATATTAAGTAGGGACTAACGCAGGGACAGGCAACTATGGTAAGGTTATGACCTGTGAATTTCAATTCCTAGGATTCCTGAGACATTCCTGGTTGGGAAAATTGTGGATCAACTCTATATGTGGCATGTAATTTCTGTACTGATTTAGCAGATGCCTGAACTTAAGCAGGTACTTTATGATAAGCATAAACCATTGGAATTTTGTTCATGTAAGAATCCACTTAAGGCATTATATGGATAAAGTTGAATAGACTGCTGTTTGCTGAGTTACAACTATAGAACTGTTTGAAAGTCATTCCAAATAATTTCACCATCTCAGAAAAGTGGAGCAGCTGAAAGTTTCTGACATTTCCTGCTTTGTAGCTTTCTCTTTTTTCACATAAACCACAGGGCATTTCAGGTAGTGGTGCCGGTGCTGGTCCACAGGCCAGAAGTTGGGGACGTCTGCTCTAGCAGATTATCTTTGCTCTAAATCAATGCATTTACTACCAGGTAGCAACTGTTCTGTCACAGCAACATTGTACTACCTTGCAGATATTGCTTACATTTGAAAATCTAAGCCTGGATCAGATATGTTTGATTCTTGGACTGGAGTTACAAATAAGTCTCAGAGATGTTGACTAGAATGAGAAATCAAACATCTTAGAAGAATGCAATGGCAGAACACTTCCATATTGTTGCCAGGAAAGTCCACATCTACATAGTGAACAG
>JALIGW010000001.1:43391358-43483858 GCA_023053685.1 Diadophis punctatus similis
ATAAAATGCTGAATATAAATTTATCCTTGGCTCTGACATTGTATTAGTTTGCTTGCTTGCTTCTCACAATTATATTGTGAGAATTTAAAGTTAAATCTGTTTTATAGTGTTGTAAAACAAGATTAGGAGAACAATGAGAGTAAGACACTAAATAACACCAGACCACAAATTCAGTTAAAAGCCTGGCAAAACAGGCACATTCTTAATGGATTGCAAATGACATTCAACATGAGCCATAAGTGGAAAAATTCCATAATCTGGGCATTCATATTTATCTGAAGATGTACTTACAGATATGAAATTGTTTTGATTTCCCACATAATTACTGGGATGAAAGAGGAAGCAAAATCTTTTTTGCCATGTTATTTTTCCAGTCAAATCATTGATATTCTTTGACCTAATTAAAAAAATACAAGACAGTATCCCCACCTTCCATATTGGGCTCTTGTGTTTGTCATTTAATCAAAGCATAGCTGGCTGGAGAATTCTGGGAGTTGAAGTCCACAAGTCTTAAAGTTGCTAAGTTTGAAGACCTCTGCTTTAAAGGAAAGAGGTTGGACGAAATATTCCCTTTAAATTGGACATTACAAGGAAAGATTGCTGATTTTTTATCAGGGAAGGTAAAGTAAACTTAAAACTGTTGGTCTCTTTGTCCTCATCTTCCCTATTCGGATCTTCCCATCTCTTGCCTTTCAATGATAAATGTAAAAAGAACAAGACAAAGCAACCCATGGAAGACCAAATCAGAACCAAGTCAGCAAGTGGAATTTGCAACCTGAAATAAATAATATTTTAGATGAGATTTTAGCAAACTAGAGAAGTTTGCGTCTAAAGCCATCTCTTCCCCAGTTCTGAAACTAACTCCACCCTTATTTTGTCTGTCATGGGTGAAAAGAAGGGAAAAAGAGAAACTGAAACTAAGAAATCCAACTGAATTACATTGGATCTAATCAGAAAAGAAAATAGCTGGTGTTAAGAGTTTCATTGTATTTGCTTACAAAATTGAAATCTTAATATAGTTTCCATTTTAGGAATTTGTTAGTATATTCTTAACAACCACTAAGAACAGCAAAAAGACTTGGTGGATCATATTGAGGGTAGTTCATATTCTCAGCATTGTATGCCTGTGTGACTTTTTTCCTTTGTGACCTGCACTGGTTGCCAGTGTACTTGTAAGTGTGATTCAAGATGCTGGATATGACCTATAAAGCCCTACATGGTATAGGGCCTAATTACTTGAGCCTCTCTCTCGTGATATCTGCCTGACCAATTTGACCTGGCAAGGTTGACATGTTCTGGGTCCCTTCAATTAAACAATGCATCTATCTGGACCTAGGAAGCACACCTTCTCTCTCACAGTGCCCACCCTCTGGAATGAGCCTCCTCCGGAAATTGAGATGGCTTCCATCCTATTGGCATTCCAAAGAGCCATTAAGGACTGGGTATTCTGGTGCCCCCTTCATTGGATGCCAGCTGTTGGTACAGTGCTTTGGGATTTATACTGGATGTGCCAGTTTTGTTCTTCCTTTTCTTAGGTGGCATCAAATAGAATGAAGGAGTCAATAAAGAAATCCCACCTTGGAAGATCAAAGCAAGATATATTAGCTAGATTCTATGTGATAGCAGTGATAATTTAAAAGGAATCTATTACTTATCAAGTGCAAAGTTTATATTATTTTGGAAGTGCAAATAATAGTCTATAAGTTTAATATGAATATCTCCAGTGAAATAGCTGATGTCCTTAGGGATACCATTTTGTACAACAAGAAATGTGCTTGTCCTACCAGAAGTCCCACTTCCAAACCCAGGAGTTTCTTAGTTCTCCATTTCTTCCTACAATCTATACTCTACTTATCCCTTCTGAAGTTAAAAACTGAACAGAAGTAATATCTGCATAGACTGTTCTCCATAGATTAGTTCTGACCTAATCTATCAAACAGGGTTGTCACTGTGAGGAACAATTCTTATTCCCACCTCAGCTATAAATGCATGACAATTAAAAATACAAGTACTAATTTTACTAATTTTTCAATTGCAACTAATCTGATTTTTTTTATTTGATCCAGATTGTTGAAATTTGATTTAGGAAACTCGGTCAATTCAATTCTGAATGCAATGTTTGAGCCAAGAACCGTACTACAAAAACTCAGAGCAATGCACAACCCAAAGGATAATTTTGTTTTGATCCACGTATAAATCCAGGGATTGCAAATACAGTCAATTTGCTTAAAATGTAGATCAAACAAAATTCTCTAGCCCAAAGGCCTTCCAGAACTTGAAACCTGTAGTGCATTGGTGTTACATGAAAAGATTAGGATTCCAGATGAGGCAAGTTTCAAACAGAAATCTGTAACACATTCCAGCTCCAGTTGTTTCATTCAGCTTATGCTGCAACTGAATACAGCTTGAGATGTAAAATGTGTAAGTTACTGATGACCTATATTAGGATAAGAACATAGTCCATATTAATACCTGAACACTGCAAAATCTCCTGTTTTCTTTGCCTCTGAATTTATTAACATACAAGGTGCTCTGCACTCCTGATACAAAGTTGTGCTTTATTATGATGGCCGTGTGTTCCCACTCGTCAGTTCCCTTCGGACTCAATAGAAAGGTACCTCCTTTATATACAGTACTAGAGGGCTTAGGTTTCATCACCAGTATCTGTAGTGAAAAGGATCATAATTAGCTATGGGTATGAAAGATCTCTGCCTTAGAGTCTGGAGGAGCACAGCTTCTGACTAAAGTGCATTAGACGAACCAAGTAATCTGGCATAAACAAGCTCCCTATCATCCTATATGAGGTTTGATTATTTTTAAGCAGACGCTTAATGCATATAGCACATGGATTCAGGCAGATGCCCAAAGTAACCTATTTCAATATGATGTGTTGAACTTCAAAACTCCTGATTCCCAGAGGGTATGGTCTTTGTTCATGCTGGCTGGGGATAATGGGAGATGAAGGGCATTTGCAGGGCTGAAGAAAGGAGAAGACTATCCTTAAGATATCCTTAAGTATTGGTCAAGAGACTGGATTAGCTCATCACCTCTGCCCTAAATAATTTTTATTTATTTATCCACCTCTGCCCTAAATAATTTTTATTTATTTATCCACCTCTGCCCTAAATAATTTTTATTTATTTATCCACCTCTGCCCTAAATAATTTTTATTTATTTATCCAGTTTATATGGCCATCTATTCCAACATGGGACACTGGGCAGCGAACAGAAATAATTAACTAACTAACTAACTAACTAACTAACTAACTAACTAACTAACTAACTAACTAACTGCAAACATTATTGAAGTTAAAATACAGGCAGCCAAGAAACAACCCAAATAATGAACACAACCAAGAAGTGGGTCCCTGCACACAATTAGGGCCCCAGACTCGGGCACAGAACCAGGTCTTTAGGGCAGTTGGGGTCATCCTGATCTTCAAAGGGAGAATGTTTCATAAGGTGGGCATGGCAGAAAAGGCACATCTTCTAAGCCCCACTAACCAGTATTCCTTGGCCAACAAGACCTGAAACATGTCTACCATATCAGATGTGAGAGTGATGGTCCCTCAAGTAACCCATGAAGGAGTTTAACGTTGTAATGTGTAAAAAAAGCAAGCCAACTGGCTATCTAAGCTACAAATCACCTTACTGGATGTCTCTCACACTTAGCACTTATGCAATCCATGGGTCTTCATTCTAAGTGGCAGATATTTAAAAGGAATTTAGAGTGGAAGTTCTGAAAATACCTCAGAAAGGGATTTAAAAGAAAAGTGTTTCTGGGTTCATACAATGTGCTTGAACTGTAATATGGTTTGTTTATATCTTGAAACAAGGTATGAATCATTGCATACCTTGTTTCATTGCATCAATAGTCATGGTTTATAGACTGTAGGATATATACCGTAAATTCATCCTATTTGGATCAAAATGCCTTAATGCAGTTGTATAGTACAGTTTATAAAAGTATATTTCTGGCTTCACTGTCTCTAAATGATATTGAGCAAGTACAACTGACCAAAATAGTAACTTACAATAAGGTTTTACAATAACCTTTACGTTGAAACAGTTCAGGCAAGGATAGACAACTCTTTTGGTTTATTCTCTCTCTCTCTCTCTCTCTCTCTCTCTCTCTCTCTCTCTCTCTCTCTCTCTCTCTCTCTCTCTCTCTCTCTCTCTCTCTCTCTCTCTCTCTCTCTCCCCCTCCCTCCCTCCCTCCCTCCCTCCCTCCCCCCTCTCTCTCTTTGTGTATTTGCAGGGTAGGGGTTCAGTTGGCAAAATACTAGTGGAAAGAACTTATTCCCATCTGAAGGAAATAAGATCTGAAGAAGTTTAACCATCACTGAAGAAGTTTAAGCTTCTAGAAGTTTAAGCTTATAGAAGTCTAGTCTACAGTCCTAGAACTCAGGAACTTCAGCATTTGAAACAGCACAAATTAACAGTGGAAATACAGAAGGCAATAGAAACGTCTTGCATCCAAAATAGCGTCCTGTAATATCTCCTTGGTTGCTTTTTTATCATTTTTGTTTGTACCAACATCAGGTTGTGCCCTTTGCTGGCCAATATTATTGACATTTTGGTACTGTGAAAAGAACTGTTTAATTTCTGGATATTTCAGCATGTAATCTAAGTTAGCCTTTCAGGCGGTTTAGTTCATTCTGCTGAATTTTATGGATTTGTTTTAAATTATTACTTTTCTTGTTTATTTGTGCAGAAGGGTATTTCATTGGATAGCTGGCAAAGCAGCTCTCTGAGCAATTTCCAGAGATCTAATTTATGGTTAGGTGCACAGAAGGTACTTATTGGCATAAGAAAGGAACATATGATCTCAAAGGAAGATCTATAACAGATGGTGGGATTGTCTCTCACAAAGATGGATATCTTACATCTATAAGGCAATGTGTGGAGAACCCATAGCCCATTATTAGACTTATGTACTGTTTTTATTTTGTACAACTCAAGACCATGTAATAATGGTACTCCCTTCCTCCTATTTTTTCCCCACAATGACAACTTCGTGAGACCGGTTGGGCTGAGAGAGAATGACTGGCCCAAAGTCACCGAGAGACCTTCCATGCTTTTAACTAATTACTAGAATTTACAGTCTCTTGGTTTTTGTCCTGCACCTTAACCGTTGCACCATACTGTCTCTCATTTTGCAACCATCAAAACTTCACAGAAATCACACTATGACATTATGGCAGTAAACCATCCAAAAGTGATGCTACAACCATTTTGAGCAAATAACCAAAACAGTGCATAAACCTTTATTTTTGGCTCTATGTGGGGGGGAAAAACCTATCTCCAAAATCTGAGGTGTCATCAACTTCGATGCCTACAATGCTGTTTTTGAATATCTGATTAAAGTGATGCTCACTTTGATCTATGCAGAGGTCTTCAAACTTGGCAACTTTAAGACTTGTGGACTTCAAGACTTGTGGAGAATTCTGGGAGTTGAAGTCCACAAGTCTTTAAGTTGCCAAGTTAGAAGACCCCTGGTCTATAGCTTACGATCATAATCGTCATGTGGAAAAGAAAAAACACTGCTAAGGAGATGTAGCCATTAGCAGCCAAGGGGCACTCTGCTTGGTGCCAGAAATGAACTACAAATGAAAATAGCTTCCTTTCAAAAATATATACTGCCATGATTGTTAAGATAAGTCAGCCACAACTGTTGTGGAACCAGAGGAAAACAAGGGAACAAGGGAAAAAAGAAAGGGATTCTGCCAAAGAGTCAGAAGGAATCCAAGCAGGCAAGCAGACATCACAGTAACACTTAAGATACAGAGAGAATTTACTGTGACACATCATGTACTTAACATATTTCAAAACTAGATAAAAAGGAATTGTATGCATATAGACATAGAAAGAAAAAAGATATATTCATGTTGTACTATATCAAGTTTTCCACAATATAAAGTAATTTTATACTAATGTGAATATTGTCCAAAGGCACTTTTTGATGGTACTGCATTTTACTTGCCATAATTCTGAAGCAAACTCATTCGGAAATGTATGCGGTGTACTATGGGAAGCCTTCTTCACAAGAACTTGTACAAATTCTTCTGGGTCCATTCCAATGCTTGAGCTTAAGCAGACTTGGAAGACTTGGAAAATCACTTATTTAGTCATTATGCTTCACTTTTGAACCTCCGTCCCAGAGAAATTTGCCTGGAACCCACCTTGTCTTTTTTTGTCTGCTATTTGTCCAAAAATTAAAATGCTCTCTATTTTATAATTATTTTACAGCTCTGATCAATTTTTACTAACTTCTATGATGAACCTCCTCTGCTTTGCATCTTTTATATGTATTTTGCAAAAAATACATGTTTTCTAGCTTAAACTGTACATTGTATAGGGCATTTTTCTACAGCACCAATTAAAAACTACAATGTGTACTTTTCTCATATAAGTTAGAAATCGGAGATATAAATATTCTGAATGATATCTTCTTTATTTATGATGGAAGAATTTATTAGGCTCCAGCTAGCTTGCCTCCCTATCGGCTTCTATTTCCTTTTAATAGTAATGTAAGATGCTGAGAGGCAAAGCAGGATTATAGCCAAAGCAGGACTACTGGAGAATGGAGCATCACAATTGTTTCATTCACCCCAAATTTTGCCGAAGTAGATGAGAATCCCCAATAGGAAAGAGACTCAGAGAGTGAGTGTCCTTCCTGGCTACAATGTAAATAATGGGATACAATAGGCAGAAACAGAAAAACGGGATGAAGCAGACATTTTGGACAAAGAAAATTATGGACAAATGTGTGGCTGATTAGAACATGGACTAGGACAGGGGTGTCAAAATCAAGGCCTGAGGGCTGGATCCGGCCTGCGTGGTGCTTAGATCTGGCCCGTGTGGTTGCCCTGGAAACAGTGAAGGACTGGCCTGCAGTGCCTCTGCCAGTGAAAACGGACCTTGCATGTGGCCCTCCCGAGCTCCGTTTTCACTGGCAGAGGGTTGCAGAAGGCCATTGCAGCTGAAACGGAGCTCAGGAGTCCATTTTCGCTGGAAGAGTGCTCAGCCCACCACAGGCGCCCCCGACACGAGTGACGTCAAGCTGGCCACACCCTGGCCACGCCCACCCCAGCCCCCCAAGGTCAAACTCAACCCTTGTATTTTTTCTGTTGTACGCCGCCCGGAGTCCTCCGGGAGTTGGGCGGCATATAAGAAACACCAAATAAATAAATAAATAAATAAACCCTGATGTGGCCCTCAATGAAACCCCCTGGACAAGGAGTTCTATTTCGTTCATTTTTCTCAATTCAATCACATGGAAATATGCAAAATGTTTTTAATGTAATCAATTTGACCTTATTGAAAGTATTCTTATGCTGTTGTTTTGGGGTTTGTTTGTTTTTTGCTCTGGGCACTTCTGAAATCACAAAATGCTGCAGGAGCATTTGAAGTAATATCAGAATGCCTATTTAAAACTCATTGTAGGTGTTTCAAACTTGACACCTTTTAAGTCTGTGTAGCACAGCACTACAAATAAAAAGCTTTGTCTATAAGTCCTTGGCTCCTATATTAATGTTCCTTCTGTAGCCATAAAATCTGACTCAGGTCATAAGACCAGAGCATGTTCTGAACCAGAGAAATGTTGTGGAAGTGGGGGCAAGAAATGATAAAGAATTGTCTTAGCTATCAACAGTACAGAATGTGTGAAGTGCTAATAGGAAATAACAAGTCAAGTGGTCTCAATAAAAGTTCCAAGTCAGTTTGGCTCTAAATTATCTTCATGTTCTTATTTCTGCATCTTACTACAGAGATGCCTTTATTTTTCCCTTATATGCTTGCAAAGCCTTTGATGCTCTGTTCTCTATTTTAGCATTTTGCCTGATTCCTACATGGACTAGCTAGTTATGAGCTGCCTTAATTCGTGATAGTTGCCAGACCCAGGTACATGTTCTCCTAAATGTTTAGCTTGTTGGCTACACTACACAACTAGATCTGGCTTGCAAAAATCCAGATTATCATTGGGAGGCAGCAAAGATAGAGAAAAATCTAATACTTAATTTTTTCTAGTAGCTGTCCAGATTTTTAGAGTCCAAATCTGGTAGTTTAACTCTTTAATTAAATTGCAACACTAACAGGTTGTGAAAGCCTTGCCATATATATTAAACTAAATGCATAAAAAGAGAACAGAGTAATTGAAAAGGGAATGCAGTCCTAAATCTGTTACCAATAGATCATACTAAACATAAGACGTTAATGTGTCAGTTGACCTGCACTAAAAATGATGGCAATTTAATTCTATGCCTTCTACTTAACAAGAACTCTTGGCTCTATAGTGAGTAATTCCAGAATTCGGGGAGATGTAATGCAGGCACTGAATTGACCTTTAGAGTTAAATTAGGCAACGTAACAACTCTACTGGCTGCACTACATTCTTTGCTAGAGGTATTGCTATATTCTCCAAATGAATGTACTTCATCTTACCTTTACCCCATTTTATTCAGTCTGTTGTACAGTGAGGGCCTATTATTCTCAGTGAAGAGTTTAATTTAGGCAATATAAAAAGACATTGGGTGATGCAATAAAAGTGCACCGAACAGCAGATTCTGCAAACCGATGTCAGAGCATGGCATTTTAAATTCAAGTGGAGTAAATAACTACCCTTCAATCCTTTTTAAAGGTATTTCATTCAATTCTCTTCCATCCTTATCAATGTTGAAGCCACCAAATAAGTTTAGTTTTCTCTGGGCTATTTGGAGAAGAGTTGTTTCCTTGGTTTTTCTTTATTTATGTATTTATTAAATATATAGGCTGGCCAACTCCTCTGCTTGCTCTATTTCTGCAAATATTGAAAATTTTCCAAGAATCTTAATATTTGCATCTTATTTATCAATTTAATCCTCTTGGTTGCATAATAACACTAAATTGGAGTTCTGCATATTCCGGTGCTTAATATGTTATAACGCTGTTCTGAAGGGTATAATTTGTTAATCTGAGTTGCAAAAATCAAGATGACCACTAGATAACAACAAACAAATTTGGTTACATATCTTTGTTGCTCCTTAGTTGTCCAGGTTTTTTTCAGCTCACATTCAACAATCCTGGCTGTACTTGTTATTGGGGGGAGGGGGGGCATACATGTCAAATCTGAAAAATCCCAAATCTGAAAAATCCCAAATAGTCTGCACTATTTTATATTCTTTTATGTGTTTCTTAAGAAGTGTGTGTGTGTGTGTGTGTGTGTGTGTGTGTGTGTGTGTGTGTGTGTGTGTGTGTGTGTGTATAGACAGAAATATTCGACAGATATAGATAGATAGATAGATAGATAGATAGATAGATAGATAGATAGATAGATAGATAGAGAGATAGAGAGATAGAGAGATAGAGAGATAGATAGAGAGATAGAGAGAGAGGGGGGGGGAGGGATCAAGGCCAGAGTGTCTTGTGTATGTGATTTAAGCAATAACTCAAAATGTTATATTTTTATTTATTAACAATATTGTATTTATATTCTCCAAGATAACTATAAAAATAAAACAAATAAATGGAAGTTACAAGACACAAAAAGCATTACAGAAACAGTAAGATTAAAACTGAACCCATCAAGCTCATTTTGTCTAAAATTGAAAGGAGAATCTAACAGGGCAAATGAATCTCTCAGATTTTTCTCAGTTCTGAAGATCTTACAAATAGCAAAGGATATAAGAAATAGGCAAGTATTTGAAATGCTATACACCCCATTCAAGTAATTCCTTTGTCTAGAACTTTAAAAACAGTTTTGATGGAGAGGACATAGAAGGAACTTAGCTCTGGGCTATAATAGGAACATTTCATCTGAATTTTGCCAATTCAACCCTCTTAAAGAGAAAGGGAGGAGATATGATATTTCATTTTCAAACCAGTGGGTTACTCTGTGCCAAATAACCTTTCCTTAATTTAGTGAGAAGGGCTTCTTCCTAACCATGCTTACTTGAAAGGAAATGCTCCTTATTTTATTTGTAAAGACAGCATCCTGACATATGGTTCAAAAGGTACACAGCTCAAAAAAGAAATGCTAAAAGGACAATGTAAACACAGAAAAATTCTAAAGTCATTAACAAAAGTAAATGTTTATAAGCCAGCAGGAAAATGTTTCTCAGATATAGAATATATCATTAAAACCTCATCTTTATCCATTCTCATTTATCCCACACAAAAATGTCCAAAGAAAAAAATGGCAGTAGCTGCTTAAGATTTAAACAATAAAAATAATTTCTCTAGGGGTTCCAAAAATCTCTGCAAGTTAAAATCCCGCAGGAAGACAGGAAGGCTTGGTGCAACATATGTAAAAAAAAAGGGGGAGGGGGACAGGACTTGACTGCGAAGTCATGGCTGCCATTTTGAGTTTTTTAAAAACACCCTTCCTGATAGGGGAATATGTGGAGTGAAGACCAACCCTACACCACTTCAGACAAATGGTTATCCAACATCTTCTTAAAAACTTCCAGTGTTGGAATATTCACAACTTCTGGAGGCAAGCTGTTCCATGGATTAATTGTTCTAACTGTCAGGAAATTTCTCCTTAGTTCTACGTTGCTTCTCTCCTTGATTAGTTTCTTGTCTTGCCCTCAAGTGCTTTGGAGAATAGCTTGACTGCCTCTTTTTTGTGGCAGCCCCTGAGATATTGGAACACTGCTATCATGTCTCCCCTAGTCCTTCTTTTCATTAGACATACCCAGTTCCTACAACCGTTCATCATATGTTTTAGCCTCCAGTCCCCTAATCATCTTTGTTGCTCTTCTCTGCACTCTTTCTAGAGTCTCCACATCTTTTTTACATCGTGGCGACCAAACCTGAATGCAGTATTCCAAGTGTGGCCATACCAAGGCATTATAAAGTGATATTAACACTTCATGTGATCTTGATTCTATCCCTCTTTTAATGCAGCCTAGAACTGTATTGGCTTTTTTGGCAGCTGCTGCACACTGCTGGCTCATATTTAAATGGTTGTCCACTAGGACTCCAAGATCCCTCTCACAGTTACTACTGTTGAGCAAGGTACCACATATACTGTACCTGTGCATTTTGTTTTTCTTGTCTAAATGTAGAATCTTACTTTTTTCACCATTGAATTTCATTTGTTAGATAGCGCCCAATGTTCAAGTCTGTCAAAATCCTTCTGTATCTTGAGCAAGAGTATCTTAAGGATAGAGAGGGGAGAGGGAGAAAATGAGAGAGAGGAGAATTTCATACGTTGTAAGAGGAAATCCTATCTTCAGTGCATGCAGATGCGGCCCATACTGTAGAAAATCATCTCCACTATCCACTAAGGCTGCATTCACTAAGACCTCCAAATGATCTGCCAATTGTACATCTATAAATTATATTAGCCTCTACTCCTAAGTAGGATGAGTCAATCCAGTTGTACTCTCAGAGTAGAATTTCATGGCAAAAGTCCAGGGATGGGACAATTTTATGTCCCCCTCCATGTTATTTTTGCATGTTTCATCCATAAATCCATTCTGTTCTGATCCCCATGTTAATCTGTATTTTAATACTCTCAAAACATGTACTTAAAAATATTGTTCTCCCTCAGAATAGCTACCTCAATGTACAAATTGAGATTGGTGCTGAGAAGCATTGAGGTTTACAGTCTGGAGAAACGCAATTCCAATTCATAGAATAGAATAGAATTCTTTATTGGCCAAGTGTGATTGGACACACAAGGAATTTGTCTTTGGTGCATATGCTCTCAGTGTACATAAAAGAAAAGATACATTTGTCAAGAATCATGAGGTACAACACTTAATGATTGTCATAGGGTACAAATAAGCAATCAGGAAACAATCAATATTAATATAAATCGTAAGGATACAAGCAACAAGTTACAGTCATAAGTGGGAGGAGATGGGTGATAGGAACGATGAGAAGACTAATAGTAATAGTAATGCAGCCTTAGTGAATAGTTTGACAGTGGTGAGGGAATTATTCATTCATACAGAGAGAGAAATAAATAAGTGCACAAGCATCTCTCATTCAGTGATACGCTGGACCTTCACTTCATCTTTCAACACACAGAGAACTTATTTTGTTTTTTTCCAATTTGGCACTATCTGGAGATTCTGGGGATGCAACTCCAAGAAATCTCTGATTAAGATGCAGGCTTGGATTATTAGGACTCATAATCCTAACATCTCTGAAGGATGCCAGATTGGAACAGAGAGACTTAATTTGTTCTTCTGCTGATCAGAGCAGTCATTAATAAAGTATCCCAGAGTTATCATGTTTGTGCTGCAAAAATCTGGATGACCATTAGATAGCATTAAAATATTAGTTTTGTTTCTCTTTGTTGGTAATAGTTATCCAGAAGTTTGTGGCCCAGATCTGACAGCCCTAAATTAAGGACATTACCATTATTTGTTCATGCAGCATTATCATATAAGTTTTCAGTGCAAAGAAATAGGAGTTGAGCAATCCCTATCCTATCACTAAATAAACCAGACAGAGGAAAACAGGCCACAGATTGAAGGGATAGAGCTTTGCTGATTGGCTCTGGAGCCAGCAAGAATGTGGCAAACAGCTACAAAAACTGGAGGAGGTGTGTGTCACAGTTCTGAAACAAAATTTAACTAACAATTTTCCCTTCCTCCATCTCCTCTTCCAGATATTCCAAGTTGGAAAGCTCCTTCTTTTCGTAGAGTTTAAAATCAGGCCAGCATATAAAGCTTAAATTGAAGCTTTATTGCATTCTTACACAGAAACCAGAGGAATGTACTATAAAAACCTGTGATAACTCACTTTAATTGGAACAAGCAAAGTGTTTGCATTGCAGAAGCTCCACCGTCAGAGGACCTATACACACACACACACAGTATACCCAAAGTCTAAACCCTGAGGCCAATTAAGATATGCTTTATTAATTATTTTTTCCAGAGAAAAAATTACTGTGCTTAAGAATGTTCAAAAACTATGCCTCAAATAAGTAAGGAAGTATTTAGAAAAAATGGCAACATATTCAAACTTTTAAAGCAATTCAAATAACACACTGTCTATGGGACTGGTCTCTCTCTCTCTCTCTCTCTCTCTCTCTCTCTCTCTCTCTCTCTCTCTCTTTCTCTCTCTCTCTCTGTGTTAAAAATTGGCCTTAGGCCCATTGAAGAAATCCTCTGCCAAGTAGAACAGCCTACTCGTCCCTCTGTTCTCTCTTCCTGCTGCCTGTTGTTCAGATGCCCTCTCAAAGCTATTTAACAACCCAGCAGTAAGAAAATGCAGCAGCCTCTCTTGTGGGTAGTAGTGGCAGGCTGGATGTAAGGCAAATGAACAAGCAAGCATGAGAGTGTCAAGATCCACTTGCTCTCCACAAGACAACTCACTCTCTTCAATAAAAGAGAACATTCCAATTAAGATTTCTTAAAGAGAAAGTACTGGATCAGGGACAGTATTCTAAATAAAGCAGTCCTGTAGTGGTCTCTGTCAAAAGTCCCCTCCTGGAGTGCTACATTATGACTTTCCTTGGCTCTAGGACAGAGGTCTTCAAACTTGGCAATTTTAAGACTTGTGGACTTCAACTCCCAGAATTTTCCAGCCAGCATAGTTGCCAAGTTTGAGGACCCCTGCTCTAAGACTTTTGCCTTTGTGGTTCCCTCCTACCATAAAAATAACTGTAGTACAATTATAGTTCATTATGGTTTTTCAATATTTTATTTATTTATTTATTCAGCCGATTTATATGGCTGCCCACCTCAACAAGTGATTTTAGGCAAAGAACAGAGTTAAAATGAACCAACCGTAAACATTTCAAAATTTTAAAACACAACATCAACCCAGTTCAATAGAATTTAAGGAAACAGAAAGCAAAGGAACAGGAAATAATAGAGGTATTATTTTGTAATAATAATAATATAAGTAATAAGAGCTAGTTTGGTCAAGTGGTTAAGGCACCAAGCTAAGAAACCAGGAGACTGTGAGTTCTAGTCCTGTCTTAGGTATGAAAGCCAGATGGCTTTGGGACAGTCAATCTTTCTCAGCCCATGATGTTAGGCTTTGGAGACAAGCTGGTCGGTCAGTTCCTGTCATAATGGATTAATACTTGGTTGATGGAAAAAAATGGACCCATAAGATGCTAGAAAGAAAACAAAAATTAATAATAATCACCTGTTCCTAATGTAATTACATCGGTTGCATTCTGAATTGTAAATTCTACTAAATTTTAGTATTCATGCTATCTAGGTTACAAATAAGGTTATCAGTTTGAGGTTCAAGTTGTATACATTTCTTACCTATTTTTTACTAAAAGGTACAAAAATAAATAATTATAAAAAGACACAGAAATAAACTCTACTTCGTTTTTATTCTTCCTGATTTTAGGCCTATTGTACCTAATGGATACCTTGGTCCTCCTCTTCTAGTTGCAGCAATGAAATTTGGGGCTACAATTTGCCAATGGAATTTGGAGTCAAATTACTGTTGTAGAACTTGCAACAACTGTGTGTATCTATATTTGCTTTCTTGCAATACTTTGGGATTGATAGGATTTGGGGGAGGGAGGTGATTCATTTTTCCCACTGGCTCAGTCCAATTCATCATCCTGGCTGTTGTGACTATGATGATATCTTGGTTCTCCAAAAATTACAGTAAGTATAATAAAAAAAGTGGCAACCATCCACCTGGATAATGAATTAATCAGAATAGTAGGTAATTAGAAGACAATAGTTACCATTTGCGGGAATTGGTAGGTTTATTAATTTTTCTGTTTGATTTATTTATTTTGTATACGGTTTATAAATATATAAGGATCAAAAGAGATCATATTAGATATATAATATTATACACGCTATACCAATCAGTTGCAGTAATTTCTAAACACATTTTATTATTACAAACCAGTTTAGCCTTTCCCAGTCTGGTGCCTTCCCCATGTTCAAAATTCAGGGTCAATTTTTCTTAAAATATATTGCAAAGGTGATTTGCAGCTTTCAAATATTAAATTGAATGTTCCCAAATGCTTTATCAGTACTATTAATACGGTAGTTCCTAATTAGGTAATATTTTCCAAATGGTTATACAATTTTTCTAATTAGTTCTTTTTATTTGATTTTTTTTCCTGAAAAACTTGTTCCCAGTTTATAAAATTCTAGTTTTGGCCAGAACATATAAAATGTGTTTTTCTCATTTTCTATTGGAAAACAATTATAGATAACCACTGGATCTGACCAGTCCCTAAATCCTGGAACAGACTCAGAGAATCAGAACAGATTTCCATTTCTTCAAGAAATTGAAATCTCACATAGGTGTGAGTCTGTTCTGATCTAGTTCAGAACAGATCCACCGTGAGGCTTGTAGCAATCTACATTAATAAAGGAAACAACACACTAGTTATGGGGATATTTATTATTTACTTTTACATAAAACATCCCTCATGGTAGAGGCAAAGGAAAAAAAACATTCAATTTTCTAAACTATTTTAGACTCATTTATTTTACTCAGAAGACCAGCAAATTAATCTTGTCATATTTCTGTCACAAACCCAATCATTCAATTTTACTTCACTGAGAAAGGAGGAAAAAGAGAATTTATGTCACTGCTGCTCTTTCTTTGCACAAAACTCCAACATCTCTCTGAAATTCAATACAACGTTCTTTGACAGATATCTGTAATGTTTAATATCACATAAATAAGTATATGAAGAACTCTAATTTCAAATAAAAAAGATATTATTCATGTTTATCACCTTAGTCCAAAACCTTGATTTTTTTTTCACACTTCTATTATATGCTAAAGAATTGTCCCTTCACTGCCCAAACGTTTTTCCACTAATTTTACTATTTTCAGCCTAACTATAGCAATAGCACTTAGACTTATATACCGCTTCATAGTGCTTTACAGCCCTCTCTAAGCGGTTTACAGAGTTCGGCATATTGCCCCCAACAATCTGGGTCCTCATTTTACCCACCTCGGAAGGAGGGAAGGCTGAGTCAACCTTGAGCAGGTGAGATTTGAACAGCTGAACTGCTGAACTAGCAGTAGCCTGCAGTGCTGCATTTAACCACTGCGCCACCTTGGCTCTACTTAATATCTTCTTTCTTCATATAACTTTGTCCCCTGCCCCTCCATTTTAATCGTTCTCCTTTGAACATGTCAGACCTTTATAATGACTAATCTTTTGAAGAGATGCATCTCGAATCAACTGTAATCCATAACTCCCTATAACAGGGGTGTCAAACTCAATTTCATTGAGGGCCGCATCAGAGTTGTGTTTGACCTCGGAGGAGCAGGGAGGCATGGCCAGGGTGGGTATGGCCATCTCAACATCACTCGTATTGGAGGCACCTGTGGTGGCCAAGTGTTACAGCAGGATTTCCCTCAGACCCTCCTCCCTCATTATAATCTCCTTCCTGCCTTCCTTCCTTCCTTCCTTCCTTCCTTCCTTCCTTCCTTCCTTCCTTCCCTCTTTATTCTCCTTTCTTCTTCCTTCCCCCCTTTCCTTCTTTTTTCTTCCTTGCTCTTTTCCCATCTTCCCTTCTTTTTCTTTGTCCTTCCTCTTTCCACTTCTTTCATGTCCCTTCTTGGATGCTCAAATGCAAAAGGAGAAACATTTCTCTTTTTGTTTTGTTTTTAGTTTGTTTTGTTAGCCCTCTGCCAGCGAAAATGGAGTCTGGGACAATCATGCATGGCGTATTCGCTGGCAGAGGCACCGCGGGCCGGTCCTTCACTGTTTCCAAGGCGGCCCCGTGGGCCAGATGTAAGCACCCTGCGGGCAGGATATGGTCTGTGGGCCTTGAGTTTGACACACCTGCCCTATGAGAACCATTTATTATTGTTGTTGTTGCTGCTGCTGTTGTTTTGTTGGCTGTCCATTTTACCTCAGGCTATCCCCAACTCTAAGATGAAAAGGCAAGTCATGGTAATTCAACTGTGAATGCAAAATTCAGCATATATAAAAATATGCTATATTATTTCTGTTTTATTTAAACTTACTCCTTTGACAGAATATCTATGCCTGCCACAGCAATGAAGCTAAGCAGACATCAGCCTGACTGTCCCTTGCTGGAAAATGATTGGAATACAGTACTCAGGTATGACTAGGCTGGAGCCCCTAATATCTATTTTAAAACTGCTTCACGGTTATGGTAACAATCCTATTTATTCCTCTTTTTAAAAAGTATATCTATGCAGGAATGATTACACTTAGTAATAATTGCTGAAATTATTTTAGCATGACTGAAAATGACTCAGAAATATATATTTGGCCTCACGTGAGCAGAGCACCCCTCAGCTGTTCATTAAAGTACCCGATCTTTTTTTTCAAGCTTCTGTACAAGACTAAAAGGAGATGAAGCTGCTTTAAAGAGATGAGTTCTTAGCACCAACTGCTATGAAAACCTAACCAGCAAGGCTACTTTATTGAATAGCAGGAAGAAGCTGCACTCATGACAGGTCCAAAGCATGACTTTTCAAATCTTTTTCAAAGCCCTGTTACTGATACGACTTAAGGTACTGCAAAAGATTAAAAATGAAAGATATTATTAATAACGCCGTTGTATAAATAGTAAACACGGAACATGCCATTAATACATTCAGTGTGACTCAAGATTATATATATTGTTTGTTATAGGGATGAACAGCACTTCATTAAATTAAAGAAAAATAGGTGTTTTGGAAGTGCATGGGTGTATATATTGCTTTGTGAGCTGCACTGCTTGCCAATTTGCTTCTGGGGAGCTTTGGGATCCTAGTTGTAATCTATAAAGCCCTTCAAGGCATAGGGCCTGCCTCCCACAGCATCTGCCTGGCCAATTCAGTCTTGCAGGGATTGGCATATTCCGGGTTCCTTGATTAAACAGTATCATCTCTCAGGATCCCAAAAGTACATTTTCTTTGTAGGAGCACCTGTCCTCTGGAATGACATTTCCCTCCAAATCTAGATGGTCCTCATTGTCCCTCGCAATAGCAATAGCAATAGCAATAGCAATAGCACTTAGACTTATATACCGCTCCATAGTGCTTTACAGCCCTCTCTAAGCGGTTTACAGAGTTCAGCATATTGCCCCCAACAATCTGGGTCCTCATTTTACGGACCTCAGAAGGATGGAAGGCTGAGTCAACCTTGAGCCGGTGAGATTTGAACAGCTGAACTGCTGCACTGCAGTCCTGCACTTTAACCACTGCAAGGGACAATGAGATCCTTTGCTTCTTTCCATCTCATTTGTCATTCTTGCCATATTTTATCTTTGCTTTCCATTTTGTTGGTTTTATTGTAATTTCTTTTATACCTTATTTTGAGAGCAGGCAACAGAATTTCATTTTTAATGTGTGCCAGTAGCTCACAATAAAAAAATGACAAAGTTTATCTTATTTTATCTATCTTATGTTTTCATTCTTCTGAGCTGCTCAGTGTCATTGAGAGTTAAATAATGTACATTATTTAAATAATAATAACAACAACAACAACAACAACAACAACAACAACAACAACCTCCCAGTGATGTGGTTGCGGGGCTCATATGCTCTGAGGAAGATGACAGCTATATCAGAGAGTCAACCATACTGCACGGATCTCATCAAAGGAGCCAGACAAAGAGTGTTTTTCCATAAACAACATGGTGAGATGTAATTTATAGAACCCCATACCAGATTGGTCGTTGCCAGGGTCAACAAGGAGTTGGAGTTCCTGAACATCTGGTGACATAGGACTCAGGACTGTTGACTGAGCAACCAGGGCCAGCAGCTGCAGGATTACTGGAAGAAAAGTTGTTTACCTATCACAATATACAAAGGTCAAAAACAAAGAAATGATGATCTGTTATTACAACTCAAGTCCAACAAGATGAGAATATTTGGGGCGGGGGGGGAAGAGCACCGTTCTGGAAAGAACAACATCCAGAATCAGAAATAACATAACATAGGCTAGAAGATAAACATCAATTTTATAATACAAAATAAAATATTCACTGAAGCAGAATTGGAAGAACTGCAAAGGTCTACCCAGGGCAAAGAAATCAGAGTCTTTCCAGAAGTAGCTCAGATTGTAGAGACAAACCAGAGAGAGTCAGCAATAGTGGAAGCTAGCATTGTTACTGAACTGTTTTCACTTCTAAACAAGGCATCCTTTCCTCAGAATGAACAAAACCTTCTAACTAAAGCAGAAAAGGAATTGAAAGAATAGAATAGCTGAGCATCTAGAACAGCCAAAAACAGAATAAGGTTGCCTGCACTGAAGCTTGTTCCAAACAACTAGCACAAATATTAAAAGATGTCAATATCAAATATAAGCATCAATTCACTGCAAGAAACCCATCAATTAATGTACAGCAGAGCTGCAGTTATAATTGGATGCAAAATTGACAAACAAGAAAAGAAGTGCACCACCAAAATGGAAGATCAGGTCAGAAAATAAGATCAGAAGCTGAAGAACAAAAATAATAACTGATCATGGAGTCACCTAGGAAAATAAGGAAAATGAAGGAAGTACTGGAAATAATAAGGCAGCAAATAACAACTCATGTGATCCTGAGGATGCTGCAACGGTCATAAGAGTGAAAAAATGGTCATAAGTCACTTTTTTCAGTGCCGTTGTAACTTTGTCACTAAACAAACTTTGTAAGTCGAGGACTATCTGTACAACAAGAATGCAGCTTGGATGAAGGAGGACAATAAGAATAAAAAGAAGCTAAAATGAAAGAACTAGTAATAACAGCAGAAATGGTGGAGGAAAAGGCAGAATAGATCAAGAATTGGTAAAGATGAACTGCATGGTTTTTGATTGAACATCTGACTGGTCTGCACCCACTTATTGCCAAGCAGTTTAAAACATATTGCAAGGAGGTATAACTGAAGATAGGATAACAATTGGCAAAACCTACCTGATAATGAAAGCTCCAACAAAAGGGATGCACCAGACAACTACAGACCAATTACCTGCTTTTAAATTGTACTAACTGGTGTGGTAGCTGATACAGTACAACAGCATCTAATTGAAAATAAGTTCTTTCCACCCAGAGGTGGGTTCCTCCCGGTTTGGACAGGTTCGCCTGAACTGGTAGCGACCTGCTGGTAACGTCACGATGATGTCACAGAACCGGTTCAGTCGGTGCCGGTCCGTGGGCGCCGCCATCTTTTTTTTAAATTTTTTTTGAATATTTTTTTAGATATTTATTTTCTTCTGAACATGTGCAGAAGCCGAGTGTTCTGACCTAGCTGCCGGACAAAGGAACACAGCACAAACAGCATTGGAAGAAACCTTGTTTTAATAGTAACAGCTACTAATTATCTTTCTTAGCATTTGTTCTAAAGTCAACGAAAGTATAAATTAGTCTTTCGGTGCAACGGCTGTTAATTAACCTTCTTAACAGCTGGCAATAGTCCAAACAAAAAGAACACAAGTCTGACAAGAGTCTTTCTGATAACATCAGATAATCCACACAATCTTACTGTTGTTGGCAAAATGCCCAGGAGCAATTTTCAGGAAACTTGATGATTTTCAAACAGGAGCCGAACAGGAGTTTTGAAGTCAAAGACAAGACGTGGAATGAACGAAGTTGTTTCCTGCAAACTCCTCATCCATTTTCCATACTTAAATAGGCTATGGGAGTGGCCAATTATCCCCAAGCCTTACTCCCAAGTAGTCCTTCTACTCAGGAGCCATTCCTGCCTTTTGGCGGCTCTGCGCACGCGCGCATTGAGAACAGGCTCTTCTTCTTCTTCTTCACTCATGGCAGTCTCTGGAGGTTCTGACGGCCCTGGCTGAATCCCAGCCTCTGGCACCGAGCCTTCTCCAGCCTCCTCGCTGTCTGACTCTGGTACAAGCTGCACAGGCCGCTGGCGATCACAACACCAGCCTCCTCGCTGTCTGAATCAGCTACCAGCTGCACAGGCCACTGGCGGGCCACAACACTGAGTTTCCAGCACTGCGCATGTGTTGCCATCATGTTTTCGCCTTTTAAAAAAATATTAATTTTTGGCACTGCACATGCGTGCACGCGCTTTGTGTGTGCGTGCCCATGAGGCGTGACCACGCAGCGCAGAAGGAAGCGAACCGGCAGCGAGGTAAGTTAGAACCCACCCCTGTTTCCGCCTGAGCAAAAAAGAAATTGCCCAAACTGCAGATGAACAAAAGATCATCTCTTAATTGACAATATTATTCCAGAAAAATGCAAGAAAAGGAAGACCAACTTGAATGTAGTACGGATTGATTACAGGAAGGCATTTGACTCCTTGCCAAATAATTGGATAATCAAGTGCCTAGAAATAACAGGAGTCAGTAGAAACATCAGAAGTTTTGTGCAAAAATCAATGGCACAATGGAAAACACAATTGCTGGACAATGGTTATAGACTGGGAGAGGTTAGAGAGCAATCTTTCAAGGAGACTCACTATTACCACTAGTGTTTGTCATTGCATTGATTCCTCTTTCAACCATACTGAACAAATCAGGCCATGGCTATCAAATATCAGAAACACCTGCCAGGCTATCCCATCTCTTTTATATGGATGATCTGACGCTGTATGGAAAAGCTATCTGAATCTGAATCGCTGCTCAATGCTGTCAGTATATATAGCCAAGATATTACATTGGAGTTTGGACTGTACAAATAGGCCACCCTTACCATCGACAGGGGGAAAATATTAAAAACTGAAGGAATCAAGATGCCCTATAGAAATAACACAAAGAGTTTGGACAAAGAACATCACTACAAATACCTGGTCATCTTTCAAACTGACAACATCAAGCACAAGAAGGTTAGAAGAGAATACATCATCTGGGTGAAAAAAAATCTTAAAATCCAAATTCAGTGGAGGAAGTATCATCAAGGCAATTAACATTTGGGCAATTCCAGTGATTAGGTACATAGCTGGAATAGTGAACTGGACTCAAGCAGAACTAAATGCCCTGGATAAGAAGACCAGAAAAGCAATGACAATGAACCATGCCCTTCATCCAGGCAGTGATGTTGACAGACTCTATTTATCAACAAAAATAGGTGGATGTGGAATGTTTCAAACATACCAGACAGTTGAAGAAGAAGAAAAGGGCATTGGAAGTATATTTGAAAGACAGTGAAGAGGATGCACCATGAACACCATGAAGGGTCACTCAATTACCAGACGGACCTACAAGAAAGACCAAATAAAGAAAAGAGACATGGCAAGGCAAAGTTTTACATGGTCAGTACTTTTTTTTAAAAAAAAAAACTAGCAGGCAACGCACATATAATAAGACCTGGTAAATGGTTAAAAACAGGAAAATTCAAGAAAGATAAGAGGGTTAATTCTGGCTGCACAAAACCAAGTTTAAGAACAAATTCACACAAAGTCAGAATTAAGAAGACAACAACAGACAGCAAATGCTGTTTCTGCAAAGAAGCCGAAGAAACAGTGGGCCCACCTGGTTAGCTGCTGCAAGAACATCTTTCAGGCAGGACAAAGTAGCAACACTGATGCATTGGAATATCTGCAAGAAATGCCATTTGCCTGAAAGCAACAACTGGTGCGACATAGACAAAAGTGATAGAAAATGAAGAAGCTAAATTGCTCTGGGACTTTAGAATTCAAACAGAAAGGCACCTACCACATAACATCCCAGTCGATAAAAAAGACAAAAAAATGTCTGGATAGAAGATGTAATAGTACCTGGAGACAAAGGAGAAAGAACTGGAGAAAACAGAAGTAGAATGACTCTGGCAAAAGAAAGCAAAGATAGTACCAATAGTGATAGTGATGGCATTTTCCCGAACGCCATCACTCTGCTAAACAAATAATTCCCTCACCACTGTCAAACTATTCACTAAGGTTGCATTACTATTACTATTAGTCTTCTCATCATTCTTATACCCATCTCCTCCCACTTATGATTGTATGACTGTAACTTGTTGCTTGTATCCTTACGATTTATATTGATTGTTTCCTAGTATGATTTGATTGCTTATTTGTACCCTATGACTATCATTAAGTGTTGTATCTCATGATTCTTGACAAATGTATCTTTTCTTTTATGTACACTGAGAGCATAAGCACCAAAGACAAATTCCTTGTGTGTCCAATCACATTTGGCCAATAAAGAATAAAGAATTCTATTCTATTCTATTCTATTCTATTCTATTCTATTCTATTCTATTCTATTCTATTCTATTCTATTCTATAGGTTGACTCAGCCTTCCATCCTTCCGAGGTGGGTAAAATGAGGACCCAGATTGTTGGGGGCAATATGCTGAACTCTGTAAACCACTTAGAGAAGGCTGTAAAGCACTATGAAGCGGTATATAAGTAAAGTGCTATATAAGTAAAGTGCTATTGCTATTCTATTCTATTGGCACCTTGTATGCAATCTCAACACATCTGGAGCGCCACTTGGACATCACCAGTATTGACAAAATCACCATCAGCCAATGGCAGAAAGCAGCTTTACTTGGAACAGCTCACACATCCTACATTTAACACCATCAAATCTGCCTATCCCAGGTGCTTGTGAAGGACTTGATAAGTGAATAAAAATGCCAAATCCAGTCCAAACATCTGATTCTGTGATCAATCATCATCATCGTATGTATGATGTATGAGTTTTTAAATTGTTTCACTTGTTTTAATGTTTTTATATTTTATATTTGCAAATGTTAAGCCACCCAGAGTCCTTTGGGAGTTGGGCGGCATACAAATATAATTAAATAAATAAATCATAAGTACAGTAATAGCAATAGTAATAGTCTGTGGCTCCTTAAAGCCCCCCTGCCTTTTCTGGGCTCATGCAGTATCTCTGGAAAATATGTAGTTAATCCTCAATTTACAACAGTTCATTTAGTGACCATTTGAAGCTACAAAGTCACTGAAGAAAGTGACTTATGACTATGTCTATGGAGATTCTCAGTCACCCAGGTCATGGTTGTCCCAAAGGTACTTTTTGCTAAGAGGCAACTGGACTTTCTGGTTTTTCTTTGAAGATGTTTCGCTTCTCATCCAAGAAGCTTCTTCAGCTGAAAGAGAGAGATGAGAGCTCAAGAAGCTTCTTGGATGAGAAGCAAAACGTCTTCAAAGAAAAACCAGAAAGTCCAGTTGCCTCTTGAAAAAAAAGCACCTTTGGGATGACTTATGACTATTTTTCACACTTATGACCATTGCAGCATCCCCATGGGCACATGATCACTGACTCATATTTATGACGGTTGCAATGTCCCAGCGACCTTCTGACAAGCAAAGTTAATGGGGAAGGCAGATTCACCTAACAACTGTGTTACTAGTTTGACAACTGCAGGGATTCACTTAACCACTGTGGCCAGAAAAGTCGTAAAATGGGGCAAAATTCACTTAACAAATGTCTCGTTTAGCAACAGAAATTTTGTGCTCAATTGTGGTCATAAGTCAAATTGTGGTCATAAGTATTGGAAATAAAAGAGACACCAACAGGTGTGACAAGCTGCTTTGGAATGGGTGTGGACATGCAATTGTTGCCTCCTTATTTCAAAACCATATACTCCTGGAATCACATTGCTACCATGAGAACCCAGCTAAAAGGAGATGTTTCTTTAAGATGATGTCAACAAGTATAACCTATACCAGGGGTCTTCAAACTTGGCAACTTTAAGACTTGTGGACTTCAACTCCCAGAATTCTCCACCCAGCATAGCTGGCTGGAGAATTCTAGGGGTTGAAGTCCACAAATCTTAAAGTTCCCAATTTGAAGACCTCTTACCTATACATTCATACACTATCTGAAGCACCTTTGAATCCAAAGTGCTGCTCTTGCTACAAATCAGCTGGCTTACGACTGGCTTTTTACTTTGTGCTAGCTGTTTCCAAGGACAGCATATTTCTTTTTGCATTAGAGCTTACTTTTAAATAAAAATGAATAAAGCATCAACTATATACTTCCATTATATTAGGTAAATATATCTAGAATGTTTAAACTGCAGCACATCAGGCCTGCTGTTAGTGCTTCAAGCACAAAGATAACATCACCGGCCTTGGAATTTTAATTTCTACAGTTATCACATGGTTACAGGGCATATTAGACAACGGCATCAGTAAGATAAAAGAGTACGACAATTATCTCTCCCATATCCAGTGGATAAAAAAATAATGTGGAAAAGATACAGGACACAGCATACGTGAATTTGGTAATATGCACTATTGTGTTGGAGGAAAGCTAAAAATCTGAATTAAAAAATGTTAGGAGACAACACCAAACGTGTATTCTAGTAATACATTGTAAAATAAATTATCCAGCATCTTTGTGTCATAATTAGGGTGAAATCATCATAAGAGATCTGTAATTCTCATCCATCCTCTATTATGGCCCTAAACCTTAACCGCATTGCTCAATTGTTCATCATTATTGAGGTCACTGTCCAAGCAAAAAATAACATTCAAGCTCTAAAAAAATCAAATCCATTCCAACATAATAGTGTAGCCTATAAATTATTGTTTTAGCACTTGGTTCTCATCTAAGGGGCCACTTAGATTTAATGGGAAACTCAGAAAAATGTGCAAGAAACGGGACTATAGAACTGCTTTTGGAGAAAGCTGGAAGTTATAAATCCAGAACATCTGGAGGGCACCAGATTACAGAAGCTGCCCTTAAACACTCCTCAGTGTTTCTTCCCACCATTAATCATCTGATAAATTGGAACAATCATATTACACAAAGACCCCTACTGATAATACTTTCGGAGATAGAGATATTAAATAGCCAAGGTAATCAGTACAGGGGCTGCATTATTTGGCAGACTGCTACATATTCTGTAGCCCCTGCACTGTTTTCTAATAAATGTTCTTTTGGTGCTATTGTGATTCCTAGCTCCGTATTTGTGTATTGTTGCAAGCATTTGCTCTGTAACCATGGAATCAATCTACATCACAGTCCTAACTGAGAGGAAAATAGCTAACATCTCCGTACAGGTGAAAAACAAACATGTTATGATCTTAAAAATCACTGGCCTTTAATGTGCAGGATGTGACCCCCTTTTAGAACATCCAGATGTAAAGTATCAGTAGTATCAGCTTTCTTTCTTTTTGTTATTTATGGGAGGAGCATTGGGGAGGTGAGAAGAAAAGGAATATTCAAATGTAAGAAGATCTAAGATATTCCTTATCTATCATCTACAGTATCTCTCTCTCTCTCTCTCTCTCTCTCTCTCTCTCTCTCTCTCTCTCTCTCCCTCCCTCCCTCCCTCCCTCCCTCCCTCCCTCCCTCCCTCTCTCTCTCTCCCTCCCTCCCTCCCTCTCTCTCTCATCTATCTATCTATCTATCTATCTATCTATCTATCTATCTATCTATCTATCTATCTATCTATCTATCTATCATCTATTTATCTATCTTACAGGTTATAGGAATAGAACTTAATATGAAAATTTACTAATGAGATTCATAATACACCTTGCAGTGAAAAATGTCTCTGACTCCAAAATTTAATTATTTATTATTATTATTTTACAAATAATTCAAGGTGGTGAACATATCCAAAACATGTTCCTCCTATTTTCCTCAGAACAACACTATTGTGAAGTGAGTTGGGCTGAGAAGAGAGTGGCTGGCCCAAGATCACCCAGTTGACTTATGGCTAAGGCGATAGTTGAACTCAAGGTTTCTTGCTTTCTAGCCTGGTGCCTTAACAATTTAAAAACTGTCACAGATCACCTGTTACAATAAGCTTAATAAATTTTGATAACCAAAGCAGGAGAAACAACTAACCAAGTAAGAGCTATGCTGTCACTATCAAACCAAACCATTCCAAAAATAGAGAAGACATATAGGTCAAGATTCAACTGTTCAATTCTTTGTCATTAGTTCCCTGCAGATGTTTCATTCTCAAGCTAGATCATGCCATGCCATTCTTGGTTGAGGTGCGCTGATGCTGTTACCTAGGTTGGTATTGAAATGCCTATGGAATACGACTCAGAGAAAATGAAGAACCCAAACAATACTGTGTTACTTTTAGTATGCAGAATAGACTCTGATGCCATTCTACATACAAGTTCTCCACAATTCTTCTATAGACATTTGTGATTGGGAAAATTCTGATCATTTGGGAATGTTAGCCACCTTGAGGTAGAATATAAGCTGAAATTATACAAATAATAACAAGTCAATGACATCTCAGGTCCCCTCCCATTGTTCCAGGTCTCCCCATTGTTTCAGAGCCATGACCCTAAAAATGTCTAACTGTGCTTTTAAATAATATTTATTCTATTTTGATTTATAAACACAATAGCTTGTAAACAGTTTTGGGAATAATGTTATCCTAGAAAATGGGATAGAGATAATTACAATTAATAAGTAATGTTTTAAATGATCCAATCATTACATTAATCAGTAAACTAAACAAGATAAATGGACTTCTCAAGGCATCTCAATAGTTCTCTTTTGAACTTCCCCCATGCCTTGCCACACTTATCGGAGGTTACCCAGCATCTTATTAGTTCTGCAAGATAAAGAAATAAATATATTTAAAGGACAGCAGCTGTCCTGCCAGAGTTGACAAAGAAAGTAACTTAATCTAATACCTTCCATTTCTCTCTCTCCCTCCCTCCCTCCCTCCCTCCCTCCCTCTCCCTCTATCATCTATCCATCTATCCATCTATCCATCTATCCATCTATCCATCCATCCATCCATCCATCCATCCATCCATCCATCCATCCATCCATCCATCCATCCATCCATCCATCCATCCATCCATCCATCCATCCATCTATCTATCTATCTATCTATCTATCTATCTATCTATCTATCTATCTATCTATCTAATCAGTGGTGGGTTTTAATTTTTTTACCACCAGTTCTGTGGCCGTGGCTTGGTGGGCGTGGCAGGGGAAGGGTACTGTAAAATCTCCATTCCCTCCCCACTCCAGGGGAAGGTTACTGCAAAATCCCCATTTCCTCCCAATCAGCTGGGACTCGGGAGGCAGAGAATAGATTGGGTGCGGGGCCAATCAGTATTTACCGGTTCTCCGAACTACTCAAAATTTCCGCTACCGGTTCTCCAGAACTGGTCAGAACCTGCTGAAACCCACCTCTGATATATACATATACATATACATATACATATACATATACATATACATATACATATACATATACATATACATATACATATACGTGTGTGTGTGTGTGTGTGTGTGTGTGTGTGTGTGTGTGTGTGTGTGTGTGTGTGTGTAAAAATAACCCTCTTCTTAATAGGAATAAAAGAAGTAGCTGTATATTTCCACTGGTCTATCTAACTCAGCAATGTTTATATTCACTGGCAACAGCTTTACAGAATAGGATAGACCAGGGTTTGGTCCAAGATCTCTCTGCATGCAGTAAAAGTACTGCTCAAATGAACCTCAGCTCTCCTCTATAAATCTTATTGCAATAACGTTGTCAAAGAAGTGGTTAAAGTAATACACATTTTAAACAAACCCTAACATAAAAGAGGAATGAAGCAGACCTTGGTAGCTTATTAAGTATGGATTTATTTTTTTAAAACATATTTTTTGTTATTTGAAATTATTGTGCGAAAAGATCCGGGTAAGATCCATGTAATAATTCAAAGTATATACCGGTATCTATGTATTGACTAATATAACTGGATTCAAATCACGTCTATTTGGATTTTAACATAAAATTGATTACAATGTAAATACATGCTAATATGGGCCTAAGTATGCTTTATATATGGAATGTAGCTGTTCAGCTTGTCTACTGGGGAGGGTGGGGAGGGGCGTGGAGAAGACCTGTTTCATAGGCAGATGCAAGATATAATCACAGGCAGGATATGCAGTGCATCACTTTCAAAGGTTAAAAAGGAATCATTATGTCAACCAACATAATTATCTGCCAAGGAAGGCAGAATCAGAAAAGGAGTAAAATATTTTAAATGTCACTAGCTTCTTTAAAATGATTCACGTATATTGCATTTCAACATATGTTGACACCATTTATTTCTTCAACTGGTTTTAACACATTGGTCTAGCGTGGAATACACAGCTTAGAAATATCTGATTTATCGTTGTTATTTTTTTTCCCTTTCAAGAAATCAGAAAGCTACTGTCAGGAAACCGTAATTATAATTTATTTCAATTACAGACCTGAAAACGCAGTCATTGTTTCTCTTTCAAGACCTGGAATTGGTAGCCGTGTTATGGATTTTAACAGACGATTGTGGTAATATATGGTGTTGAACCCTTCCTTTTGCTCCCTATTAAGAACAATTTTAACTACTCTCATGATTTCTTCAAAACCAGTTCATTGTATTTGCTTTGCTCTCTGCTTCTTTCTGCTAACGTTGGTGAGCATTTGCTAAAGATTAATTCATATACTATAGTTGTATATCTTTTTTTTTTAACAACACACCAACAAATATAACACGTGAAAATGTTATATAACTCAGTTTTTACATCTCGGTGAGCTAGGATTGTTTGTAATTCCTTGCTGAATAGAGATCAGCCCTGGATTTCACTCTGCACATCCCATAAAGCAGCTTTATTGCCTTATATCTATATTGTCACACATCACAGAACAATTAAGAACCTGTGCACTGAATTGCCAGACTGTTTCCTATCCACTGCCTGGTCCAGATCGACAGTTTTAGCAAGGTGGCTGCAGCATATGACTTCAGCCATGTGATGCTTAGAGACCTCTCAACAAAGCAATTTGACCTCCGTGAAGTGCATTCTTCATCATTATCTGCTCTGCAGTTGATTTCTAAAGACCGAGATATAAACTTAAACTGAAGCAGCAAAAGTCATTTTGTAAGAAGCAAAACTCCTGCAAGCCTGAGTTTCTTAATGCTTCATGTGAAATGAAAACATGAGCAGATAAACCTAAGCAAATATATTTGTTGTTTCACACTCAGTTCTGCCGTACCTGCAAAAGAAAACTGAAAACATTTCTTTAAGTTTGTGGACTATCACCTCCCCAAAATAGTGATTCTTTGCCATCTAGACACTTGAACTCTAGGAAGTATTACTGCATGGCTCATTTAAGAGGTTTTTTTTTTCCTTTGAGTCTTTGATATATATTTTTCTTGTACCCAAAAGGAGATTTTGGTCCCAAGGTAACAGAGAGCACCGACTTTATAATCAATCCATTTAAAAACAACAGTTACCTAGTTATGTGATTGGGGAAAGCCTTTGCTTCAGACCTTGGCAAAGCCATTCTCGGTCTGCTAAGAGAACAAAATAACCCAAATTTATTTCACAAGTCTGAATTTTTAGTTGCAGCTTCCTGAGAATCTATATTAACAATCCCTGACCCAGAACCCATGTATGACCTCACCCAGCATTATCTGTTTTCTTGTAAATGTTCCTGAAACACTACCTTTGAAGCTATAAATCAGTGCTTGGTAATATCCTTCTCATTGGAACTTTATTGTAAAAATGCCCTTCTTTGCAAGTGGGCTTGGAAAGCTACTGTGGTGATGGAAGAACAACAGACTAATGTTGAGCAGCCAAATTCAGTCTTTCTCTGCTCATATCATCCTCATCATCCTTGGGAAGCACTCAATAGGTGGATAAAAATGCCAAATCCAATCTAAACATCTGGCTGACTGTGTGGGGAACCACAATAAATAATATGCTGTGCAATATTATGATGTTATAAAGTCACTCTTGGGATAGTTCCAAGCAAGATATTACTAATGCTACCAATCAAAAGATG
This sequence comes from Diadophis punctatus similis, assembly GCA_023053685.1. NCBI lineage: Eukaryota > Metazoa > Chordata > Lepidosauria > Squamata > Dipsadidae > Diadophis > Diadophis punctatus. Next base: position 43,421,922 of record JALIGW010000001.1, read on the forward strand.
TTATCCTGCCTGTCTGTATTTTCCCTTTAGTGAATTTTTGTGTGTGGTAAGAACAAAAGATGGAAGAAGCAGTAAAAAAAAAAAAGAGGTTCTAGATAGAAGATATCGGTGTCTGGAGCACCCACCCAAGAGAAATAGACAATGCGTGACAAAAAGCATCATATTTTATTAGTCTTGGCCTCAGTTCCCCCATTTATAAAATAGGAATAGTGATGATCTGGCAAAAGATTCTTAAATATGATAAAATGCTTGTGCATCAGATGTGTCATACACACAATTAATCACACCAATAATGACTTCTAGAAGATTCTAACAAATATATTTTAGTTCAGGAGTTTGCACATGCACTGAAGAATGGGTTTTATTCTGCTACCTTATTAACATTCTGAAAGTTCAAGAAATCAGAACTTGTCCACTCATAACAGTTCAAATGTTTGCTGACTTTCATCTGACCCCAAAATATACTCTTCAAATAAGTGTTCAATAAAATGCATCTACCCAAGTGCTGGAAATAGTCCCAAGAGAAATAGTTCTAAAAAATTGGGACCAAAATTGCACTTACTCAATTCTTCTACCACTGAATTTATCTCTGGCCTTTAATACATTTTGAACAGATATACACATTTTATATAATACAAAGAATTACTTTAAAAAACAAACAGGAATCACATCAGAGGCTTATTGCCTTCCCAATTCTTATAGCAGTCTTCAAGAACTTTACTTTTTTTTAACAGCATACAGCCACTGTTAATTGCTTTATATTAAATATTATATTTTATTACATCCAATTTTATTTGTGTTCTTCTGTACATCCACACTACCAGAGTTTGTCCTTCCCTATCCTTAACATTGCATATTCACCCAAAACTATCTTCATTTCTGCCAAATGCAAAAAAAACCCCACACCATGATCTAATCTGTATTCTGCCTCTTTCTCTTTCTGATCAATAGAGTGCAAACACCCTCCTCCAATCAGTGTCTCTCATTCTGTATTAGCAGTTGTGATGGACAAAAGCCATTCCATCCCTACCCTCTGAAAAATGGAATAAAATAACTGTTAACACCCACTCCTCTTATTTATATTTTTCAGTGCATTTACTTATAAGTATCTGTCCAGTTGTCTGCAAAAATAAAAATCTAACAGACTATTTGGACAGCATGAAGGAAGATCAATTGTAAACAGATGTGAACAGAAGCATTGAAATATTTCAAAGGCTTCCCAATTACCTTGTCACCAATCTTCTATTATACTCAGCATCCCCGTGAATTGTGAAAGTGAAATGCAACCAGCCTTTCCTCCCCATTAGTCTTGACCATAGTTGCATCTTGCTAATGGTAGAGGAGATAAGTTTTAAACATTTTGTACAGGAAGAGAAGCTCTGGGAACTGGACGCTGGACCTCTCTACGTGTAGAATTTCCCTTAAGATGGGCATTTCTAACAAATTGGAAACAATTATACGCAAATGGACAAAGAAATATTGTTGAGGCTGTTATATTTGAAAGGGATCCCAAGATGGTGCAAAGCAGTACTGTGGAACTGTCCACAGTTATGCTGTGTAATCCTTGCAAATATCACCTAGAACACGTTGTGCCTGCCTGTTGAAAATGTTACTTCGTCTCTATGAGATTCTAGCGCTTTCTCTACTCCACACACAGTGGATATAGAAACAACTGAGGGATGTGAAGATCTATGCTGATCTCCCAGTTCATTTGTTACTCTCTACCCAAAGCCAGGATAATAAACAAATGAAACATACACGCTCAGGTCTTTTTAGTGAGGTCACCCTATGTAGAATCTCTGGGGCAAATGGACCTGAAGGAAGCTCTGCTCAAAGCTCAGCCTGAAATAAGATCATAATTGATTGACTCCTCTAGATTCATATCTAAAGCCAGTGTTCATGTAACTATCAGTCAGTCCCACCCTGCTATGTGGTGTTCGATAAAGTTTGTCACCCCAATCCTGTTGCATCATGACTTCCTGAAAAGCTAAATAAACGTGTTGCCTGAGCCTGAGTTACAGTACTTTCAAACAGTCAGCCTGCCCATCCTGATGGCTGAAAACAAAGCAGACAAAGATGATATCTCAGAATCAAAGAGTCATATCTAAGAATTCTGGGGTTCCTGTTTTTTTTTTCCTGATTAGGAACACACGCTGTGCACGAAGGGCACAAAACAGAGAAAGAACCTCCAGAACCTGGATTTTACCATCAGCACTTAAAAGAGCTGAGCTGGGCTGCAATGGCAAAAAAAAAAAAAAACCCTTAGTTTTGGGAAGCAAAAATGGGCAAATGTGACATCTTGATCATCAGAAGATGCTAGGTTTGGTTGTGGGGGGACTTATTTATTTCTGGATACTTTATTTATCTTGTGGTGGAGAGTCAAGTTATGAATATAAGTTTGTTAATTGCTGGGAGCCCTAGCAGATTACAGTGGATTAGAAGCTGAAGGAATAGATGGTCAAATAAATAAATGGGAACAAACCTTCACCATGCAGTAACAGAAATAGAATATTTGGCTAGATGTCTTTTGGGGTATTTAAGTCAGTGGCAGAGCTGAGGACCCTAAATCCTAGCTATCAAGATTGAGACTACATTGTCTTTTTCTTTTAAAAAAAAAAGAAGAATAGGCGCATCTTCCTTTTCACAAGGCAGATACGAGACACCACATATCCTATGTACTTGCAAGCATGTTTCAGCCACCTGCTTGAGCCCTCCGTCCAAGATAAGCGAGTGTGGCTGAGATACATCTGTCAAACAAAGAGGGTAACCTTCATTTAGCTCAAAGCCACACAAAAACAACCTTGACCCTGTTATGCACACACTCTGGAGCACTCACCCAGTCCTCGAAGTGCCGACTCCCGTTCTGCAGCAAGTCCTCAAACTGGATAGTACAGTTAGCCACAAAATCGTCGTACCCGATGGGGGCATCGTGGAAAACGGCCATCTCGATCTTCCTGCCGTTGCTAACATCGGTCACAAACTCGTCGTTCCAGGCAGGGCTGTTGGTTTTCTGCTTGGTGGAGGTCTGCCCGATCCTGAAATCGTCCACATTGAGGGCAATGTAGGGGTCCAGTAAAAAGGTCTGTGGCCTGGGACCCACCGCATGCCTTAGAGACCAAGGGGTGGGTTTGAGATTCACCGCCTCGCAGATTTTGATTTTCAGCATGCCATTAAAAACCACCATGGTTAGATGGCTTTTACTTTTCCTTGGGATTTAAGCACGCTCCGGAGCCAGGAAGGTTTCTAGGAGATGTCTCAATAAATAAGAAGGCAGGTTTAAGTGGAGTGGGGGGTGGGTGGGCGCAGGGGGCTCCTTTCGGTGGCTTTGGCTAGTTTTTCCTCTTGCGACACCCAGTGAATGCATACAGGCATACATTCACGTATACACGCATGTGTATATATATACGGTGTACACATATAGGCATACAAACACACACACGCATATATTTAAGAGAGGTTGGCCTCTGTGTGTGTTTTTAACGGAAAAACAAAAGGCGGGGTGGGTGGGTGGGTGCAGAAGGGAAGGGGGAGAGGGATCGCGTTCCTGCTTGCAGAAATCCGAAATGCGATCGCACCACATTCAAAAAGAATCCTCGGAGCTGGGGATACAGGGACGTATCGAGGTCTATATATTTATAGGCGTATATATTATTATTATTATTATTTTTCTTAAAAGAAAGACTTCCCCCGCCGCCGTCTTTCTCTCGTTAGAGCGTAATCCTTGAGCAGTCCTCCGCTGAAAGCAATCCGGCGCTCACGCTCCGCTGCTGACTTGCCTGTGCGGCGGCGGCGGCGGCAAGAACAACAGGGGAGGGGAGGGAGGGGAGAGGAGGGGGGAAGGGGGTCGGAAAGAAAAGCAAACACCCAGGAACACCGAACCTAACGCGCAGCCCTGCCCACTTCGCAGCCTTCCGACTGAAGGGGAGGGGGGGGATCCACACAGTCCGAGGAACCTTACATCCGCCTCGGCTGCTGCGGGAGCTTCCTCGCCTTCTCTGCCTCCTCCTCCTCCTCCTCCTCCTCCAAGGCCAAGGATCCAGGGGATCGAACCCAATGCATGAGGAGAAACTGCTCCCGATCGACCTGCTCGGGAAAGGAGGGCGGCTCTTTTTCTGTTATTTTTCAGAGGATCGATTAAAAAAAAAAAGGAAAGAGGGGGGAAAAAAAAACCTCACGCCGGCAAACGAGGTTCCCGCCCTTCCCTCCCCACCCCAAGGCCGCTGGTCCGGCTTGTGCCACGGGCTAGGCTTGCCTGATGCTGGGCGAGGAAGGCTCCCCCAGCTGGCCCTCTCGCTCGCTGGCTCGCTCGGTGTGTCTGTCTCCCCAATGCAGGAAATGCGCAAAAGACGTCAGTGTGTGGATCTGTGTGCGAATAGAAAGTTTTGCCTGTTGGGGGAGCAATACGCTGCAAGGGATCGCCGGCGAGAACAACTACCAGCGACGCGGGAAGAGCCTTCCCGGCCGCCGCTCCTCGGGATCGTGACTTTGGACAGAAACGCTCCCCTCCCCTTCCCGGTTGCCCCTTCCTCCCAGCTCAAGGACTCCGGCTGGAGCGCTTCCTCCGGCGCCTCCTTCCAGCGCGCCCAAAGCTCTTCGCGGCGTTTGTGAGGAAGGCGGGGGGGGGGGACTGGCCAGTTCGCGACACTGCTGTCCCTCTTCCGCCTCCTCCATTGCCGCCTCCCCCGTCCCGTCGTCCCGTCCCGCGCGAGGAAGCAATTTTAAAAAGCGAAGCCTGCCCGCGGCTGCTTATTTTTGCTTCGTTTGCGCCTCAGCTTTCCGCCCGGGCTCGCGAGCGCTTCAGCAGGGCAAAGGCCGCCTCAGTGACACTGCAAGTCCCGAGCAATACATGACTCGGGGGCATCCAAAGTCTCTTTCCCGGCGCCAACTGAACTGAGCTGGCGCTCCCCGGATGAGTTGGCTTTCAACTCCCGGAGACACTGCCGGCACATCTGGAGACCACCGGGATGGGGAAGGATGCACTAAAGCCTCGAGGCAGTTCATTCGGTGGATCAGAGCTGCCGAGGGGGGGGGGGGAACCGGTGCAGCATCCCCCCCATGGTCAGGTGATCAAAATGCAAATGCTTGGCAACTGGTTCATATTTATGACAGTGGGTGTCCTGAGGTCACGTGATCAGCTTTTGCAAACTTCGGACAAGCAAAAGTCAATGGGGGAAGCCAGATTCACTTAACAACTATGTTGCCAACTTAACAACCTGCAATGATTCCCTTAACAACTGTGGCAAGAAAGGTCGTAAAATGGGACAAAACTCACTTAATGAATGTCTCACTTAACAAGATAAATGTTGGGCTCACTTGTGGTCGTAAGTCAAGGACTACCTGTATATAGCTATTTTAGACTTTGCACTTAATGGTCCAGGACAGGGGTCTCCAACCTTGGCAATTTTAAGCCTGGTGGACTGCAGTCCGCCAGGCTTAAAGTTTATTTATTTTTATTTTATTTGTGAGATTTATATACCGCCTCACAGTGCAAGCACTCTCTAAGCGGTTTACACCAGTAAGCAATGTATATTTATATTGCCCCCAACAATCTGGGTCCTCATTTTACCTACCTCGGAAGGATGGAAGGCTGAGTCAACCTTGAGCCGGTGAGATTTGAACCGCTGACCTGTGGATCGGAGTCAGCTAAAGTGGCTTGCAGTACTGCCTCTAACCGCTGAGCCACCTTGGCTCTTCAGTTGCCAAGGTTGGAGACCCCTGGTCCAGGAGATAAACTAAAGGAAGTCGCTTTCTTGCTGGGAGATTCATCCAATGAGCCTGGATACCCCTGGGCGATTTTCTGGCAGGTAGGGGCAAGACTGACAGTACTCTTAATAGTCTAAAACTGAACTAAACATCTAAATGATATTAGCAGACTTTCCACACTTTCTCTTGCAGTACTACACGAGAATGAAATGTTTTTAAATGTAAAAAATGTAAAACTATTAAAGCTAATTTTAAAACATTAAGCATTCTTTGCTTGACTATGTTTTGTACAATATATATTTATAGTAAGTAAGGATAATGGACCCTGCACTGTGGGTCTTGGGTCTGGCCTCAATGGGTAGCTTTTTCTGTGTTATATGGCCCAAGCCGCATTGGGAGCCATGGTAGGATTTCTGGCCTTATATATGAATGTTCCTGATATAAAAATGCCTTTTTTTTTTAGCAATAGCACTTTACTTATATACCGCTTCATAGTGCTTTACAGCCCTCTCTAAGCGGTTTACAGAATTCAGCATATTGCCCCCAACAATCTGGGTCCTCATTTTACCGACCTCGGAAGGATGGAAGGCTGAGTCAACCTTGAGCCGGTGAGATTTGAACAGCTGAACTGCTGAACTAGCAGTCAGCCTGCAGTCACAGCATTTAACCACTGCACCACTTCAGCCTTGGAAAAAGAGTTGTTCTTTATGCCAGCATTTTTCTTTACAAGTGCTTATTGTATATGTATTTTCCCCATACCATATATGTATCCACACTGTCTCATTTCTCATGACTCAGTGCAGTTTTCATAGTCCAAGTAAAACAATGGACATAAAAATGACAATGTAAAAGTGTATGTATGTTGTTAAAAACTGGGCTGAAGAATGCTAAGGAAAACAAGATAATGTTTTGGGATTTCGATGCTCCAGACCTGACTCCCAGCTACTTGATGGTTAGAAGGGGCAGAGCTTTGGCTTGACTGTCACTGAAATAGTTTCCTCAGCTCCCCCTCCCCCAATGCCTGGGAAGTAGACAGGAAACCAAAGGAAAACGTAGCTCCTCATCTGGATCCAAGACAAGGATTGTGAACCACTCTCTCCTGGGAGAGATGTTGAAGGGAGGAGAAGACAATGCTAGCCCATGAAACAATTCAACAGGATGACCTGGAGTTTCCATTATGTTTTTCCCCTATGTTCAGCTGTGACATTGGTGAGGAAGCATTGTTCTAGTCAGAAGATACTTAGACATTGTAATACAATATTACTTTCATGTCACATTATTTTAATTGATTGATCAGATAAGTTCAGAGGTTTTTAACTTCTTTCTCTTCCTTTCCTGTGGATGCTGGAATACTGTTAGGCATCACAGCAGATCGCATAACAAATTTTAAAAAGCAAAACAAAAGCTTTTTATGTATTTCAGTAGCATTTACTCCCTGAGTGCCAAAGTAATTGTTAAAACCAGCGTCTTGTATGGAAATGACTAATTCCAGGCAAGGCCACTGGGAAGGGCCCCTTTAACTGAGACATTTTCTGTCAAACTCCTGATAAATTGAAAACTTGCATTATGAGCAGATAGAGCAAATTGATTCCACATTGGGGGGGAAGAGAGAGAGAGAGAGTTTAAAGATGAAAACATGGTCCACTGAACTGGCATCATATTATGAAAATCAATCCTTTAAGTCAGTGGTTTTGTTTGTCCTTTTGACATTCCAGCATCACATTATGAAAACTTGGCCCGTCTTCTGGATTATCCAGCCTCACTCAGTATCAGAAAAATAAAACAAAACCAAATAAAACATTCCCAATATTCCCAGCAATGTTTCTATGAACCACCCATGAGAACCTTTGATTAAATTATTTTTTTAAATGTAATGATGTAATTTTTAAAAAACCATTCAATACACACATTGTGTATTAAAGACATCTTAGAAGTACAGTATCTTCATGTTGTTTTACTATGTAAGTTAGTACTTACTGTGTGATAGGTGTATTGTTATATTTACCAACCTTCCCCAAAGTGGTATTTGCATGTATTAAGACAGGACTTCAGAAATGTCTGTCATTTTCAATTATCTTGGTTTCTATTTATGACAACTGAAGGCCAACTCAAGTTGAGGTACTAGGCTGAGGAAATAATATCCCATTATAGTAGATTTTTGGTGCCAATTTTTGACAATTACTGTGTAACTAACACGTAGCTGCTGAAAAGGAAACAGTATTACCATGCTCTGGAATATCCAAGAAAATAGAAACAAAATGTGGGATGCTAAGTGGGAGTAGCATCTACTACAATGTGTTTCCTTTTGGGGTGGAGAACAGCAGGGGAGGGAATAATAATGTAAGGAATAATAGGCATTTTTGTCTTGAACATTAAAGCACCCAAACTGTAAGATTTCATTGGAGGTCCCAATGGGCTAAACAAAGCCTTGCTGGTAGTTATTGTATTTACCCACATGACATGCATATTTGATAAATGCAGGTGAGTCACAGTTTAACATTTTCCTTTCTAAAGCCAGTTTTATATTTCTAATGGCATAATGTTCTCTGCAGCAAGTCATATTATTGAAACATGCCAACCAGTGCTTTAGATACCAATCAGTCTACACTGATAATCTCTTAAATATGCTACTGTTAGAAGAGAATATTTGCCACTCAGTGTTAAATTGTGAGATCCTTGGTGCTCTCTAGGCTTGGTGGTTTTCTTGCAGACATTTCATTACCAAACTAGGTAACACTATCAGTGGGGAGTAGAGTTTGCTCTCATTTTATATACTAGTGGCTTACCCTGTTAGCATTGGTGGGAGTGGACTTGGTGCTTTCTTGATTAGTCTATTGCTTATTGTTAACTTGTTAATCTATGTTGCTAGTTCCTTGATTGGGAATTGTTTACTTCTTGATTGTTGCTTTAATGTGAATCTAGGATGCTCAGTTTCCCAGCTGAAACTATAGTTAATTCTGAAAAAAGAGTTGTGAAATGAAGAAGTTTTCATCATGCTTTCTGCTACCGGTAGTTGGTGTTTGTCACGGTGTGAATATTGTCAGTTGTATGTCTATGCAGGGTAATGCACCCCTATCTAATATTATGGTACATTCCTAAGCCACCATTAACTTCTTCTGCCTTAGCTCTTGACCTGAACGGTCGTGTTTCTTAGCAAAGATGTAATTATTCAGGATTTATTGTTTTTGTACTGAAATAAATATTTTCTATTAGACTTTAATCTCGGTTTCATTTCTAACTGTCTGAATTCCAAGTAAAGATCCAAATCGCCTCTATGAGATCTTATTCTCATCCTTAACAGTGTTCATAGATGTATTCTGCTGGACGTTTCACTGTTTGTCCTACATAGTGGCTCTTGCAGTCCTTACACTGAATATACGTGGGAGATGGGAGGCAAACAAATGTAATAAATAATCAAAATAATGTTTTAGATGCTTCCTGTTTTTTCTTCTGGGGCTGTTCCTCCTCAACGGGTAATCAAGACCCAGATGAGCAGAGGTGACAAAAGCTTTACCTAATTTCTGTGTAGTCAACAACAAGACCATAAAAAAAATAATTTTAGTTCAAGGGCTATATTTCAGCCGAGGGTTCCGGTTATTTTCGCTACCGGTGCGCATCGCGAGCATGCGCAGAAGTGAACTCGCGTTCCATCGGGCAATTTCATTTCCGCGCATGCTTAGGACGACATTACAAGCCGAAACACAGCTGAGGAGCTTCTCAGCTGTGCTTCGGAGGAAGAATAAAGGTTGGTATTGAAACAAGGGCAGGTGGGAGGGCTTTTTTCCGACAGCTCAGAAGCTCCGACGCGGAGAAGCCAGAAAAAAGCGCCTAAAATGATGTCATCGCTGGGCTCCTACTGGTGCGGTGTCCCGCACAGCACCGGTAGGAACTCACCACTGCTATATTTTGGTGGTGCCTTGTCTAGACATGCTTCAACTTCAGTTCCTAAAACTTTTGTTAAAAATTACTGAGTTAGACAAAAGAATATACCAGGGGTGTCAAACTCATGGCCCTCAGGCCGGATGCATCACGCCCTGGCCACACCCATGCCTGGTTTAGCAAAGGGGAAAAAAAGTTGTGATACGTCACATGACGCTGCCGTGACAATGCAGGTTTGACACCCCTGGAATAAACAGATTAATTTAGGAAAGGTGACTTCACACATCCATTCACCATGGAGGCAAGACAATGAAACCTGCCAACCCTCTGTGACTATTTTATTTCTTCGGAAAATAATGCTATTTCTTTTTACCTTTGTAGGAAGTTAGTATGCACCCCTCTCCTAGAAGAATGAGATATTCTAGGAAATATTAAATATAACTCCCTGGATGAGAAAAGGAGAAACATGCTCTTGGAAAGCAGCCCCGACCTTTGTTTATAGCCCCAGAAAGACTGGACCATCCTATCTACAAGACAAAAGGCCTTCAGCTCCAGGGTGATAGGATTAGCCCTCACTCAAGATCCAAACCAGGACAAAGCCATTAAGTCATAATAGGAATTGCCCAACACCCTTTCAGAACACAAGCATCTTCATTACATCATCACCCAGCAAGATTCAACCAAGCCTGGGACGCAGATAGCCTACAAGGTTAGCTGGACCCCTGGACCCCCATAGTCCGACAACCAATAGGATACATTTCTTGCAAGGCCCAAGAGAAGGTATAAATATATCTCACTCTCCACTCCATGTGGTCTTCTAGCCAGAATCACACGTGCTTGGTGGTGGTTCTGCTTCGCCATTAAACCATCCTTCCAAGCAGCCTCCATGTTTCCAGTGTCTTTCTCCCCACTTGGAACTGAACCCACATGGACATTTTTCTTCCAACACCTTTAATACAGAAATTTGCAAACTCAATTAAATCATAACAGGTTTGCGAGAATTCAAGTAGGAACAGGCAACTGCATTTAAACTGTAATTTAGAGAGATTGGTTTTTATTGCTTGTCTTTTCACATTTAATGCTTGGCTTGCAATTTTCTATATCTTCTGTAAAGCCAAAACAGAGGGTTACAGCAGAGGCAGAGCTACCTTGTGCCAGCCCCTGACCTCTGCATGGCCTGAAAATCCAAACCAGCTGTGTGTGGAGAAACAGCATCCCCTAGTGGAGGAAGTATGCAAATATCCAACCTCACTCCAGTGTTGTGGACATTTTCCTTATTCATGGCCTCCGGATATGATCATACTTAGTGCCTCCCAATTACTGATTGCAAGTGATTATTCAGACACACTCACAAAAGTCTTTCATTAAATCATCTTTCTACCAAAGTGAATAAGGTTATGCGTACATAATCCCCCCAAAAAATATTTTTCAAGCCACCAGTAAAATCTGAAGTATTAAAACAAAACAAATAAAAGCAATTTCAAAGGCAAAGTTTAAAAGATGTGTCACAATGGGTTTTTTTCTCTCTAAAGGACTAGAAAATGCAGAGAAGTCAAAATTTTAAGTAGAATAAATTTTGCAGTTTTCAAGGGAACACAAACCGGCAACTGAGCTTTTTGCAAGTCTTTTCTGATGTCTACACTGCCATTGACGACGTGAGTAATAAATCGTTTTCGTAGGAAAGGTCACCGCAAATAAGACTCAATTCCTAAATATGGGAACCGACTCCCTATTAGCAGGTAGCTTCTCAACCTTTACTGAGCTTCTCCTTTGCAGAAAAGACACAGAATGTGCATGAACCATCTCATGACTAACATGGAAAGTTTCACCCAGAAAACGCTGGCAATCAGCTCAAAACAAATGCAATATAGGTGATGCTTAATATTTACATAATTATAACAATTAGATATAATTGGCTGAACCCTTATTTACAGATTTTCAATTGCACTGTATCATCATTTTCTACTATACAATTGCACAGTTACTTTCATAATACAGAGTTACTTTCACCTGAAAGGTTGATATTCAACTGGTATATTGTCCTCTTTGCCACAACAGACAACCCATCTCTGGAATGCTATCCTTCTTTAGAGTCCTTTATTTAGTGGGCTGCAGGAATCATTCAATGACAGTCAGTCTATCCATCTTTCTCCTATCCCCACAGTTTGAATTTTTTAAAGATAAAAGGAGCTAAAGGAATAGTAGACAAAAAGCAGGTCCATAGTATAAAGATACTTCTGGGTAGGGCTTTTCTTTTCTTTTTGCTCTTATAATCGATTTTACCACTGATAATAGAATAGAATAGAATTCTTTATTGGCCAAGTGTGATTGGACACACAAGGGATTTGTCTTTGGTGCATATGCTCTCAGTGTACATAAAAGAAAAGATACATTTGTCAAGAATGGTTGTCATAGGGTTCAAGTAAGCAATCAGGAAACAATCAATATTAATATAAATCGTAAGGATACAAGCCACAAGTTACAGTCATACAGTCATAAGTGGGAGGAGATGGGTGATAGGAACGATGAGAAAAACTAATAGTAATAGTAATGCAGCCTAGTGAATAGTTTGACAGTGGTGAGGGAATTATTTGTTTAGCAGAGTAATGTCACATGAAAATGCTGCCACATGTAGATTTTAATTTATAGGCAAACTGTATTTAAGGTCAGTATTCCCAGTCTAAAAAACAAAACAAAAAACATTGCCAGCATTTTGAACTGGGCCCTGAAATATTTATTTCTTAAATAAATCATAATCAGTTTGCAACCTGAATTTTTCTAGCTGCAACTGGTATCTGCACATTTTAGGAACTTCTTTGTTTCCTACTTTGTACTGTTCTACCACACAATTTGACTATTGAATAATTTTTAAGATCAGTGTTAGTGATTATCATTCTTAAATCAGCCTAGATATTAAGCCTTCCATTATCTGCTCAGGGTTGTCAGCAATTGGGAAGGGATATACAACCCTGGCTTGGGGTCCTAGCCGAATACTAATTAATATATGCCTTGAAATAAGGCTTGCTCATCTTAATGTGATCTACAATAGGCTCTGCTCAATATTTACTCCCTGCAGACATTGTCCAATATTCAGGAGACGTCTGACTTTTGCTATGGAACACACCCTTTGCATGGACAATAGGTGTAAAAATGATTATTTGCACATGCTTTCACAGCACTCAGTCCTTTGGCCATAATGTATTCTCTTCCTCTGCTCTCTCAGCCATTTCAGCCCAGGGAGTAGGGCAGCATATAAGAACTCTAAAATTAAATAAATAAATAAATAAATAAATAAATAAATAAATAAATAAATAAATAAATAAATAAATAAATAAATTTCAATTATTAATAAATGCTGGTCTAACTGATTTCATAAAGACGAAAGATAGGAATTAGGCATGACCAGATACAGAATTTCATTGCTCATGGAAGCAATGATAGTTAGAATGAAAAGCAACTTCTATGATAAGTAAGAATCTGATTTTTTTTATATACAATATTTATGCCACATTTAAATCCTGACCTTCTTTCTCTAGTTCTATTGTAACAGATTGCTTGAACTCCATTTCTCACATTGACCAATTCATTTTACTTGGTCAATGCTTACAAAATAATCTTTATTCCATACCTCACCAACTCTAACTTCTATAGATGCTTTGAAAAATTGCCCCTATCATAATTACCCAAGTGTGCATGGACAAACAAGACTGCCACTCAAACATGTTTGTTTGTTTGTTCTCTCTCTCCCTCCCACCCTCCCTTCTCTCTTCTATGCCACCCAACTCCCCTACAAGCTGACTCTGGGTGGCTTTAGTCTTTAAGAATGTTTTAAGCAGAGTTTAAAAACATTTATGAAATTTATTGATGGTTGAGTTGGACTGCCATTACAAAGTGCACTCACTAGAAAATAATTTTTCCAGGTTGCAACTAAATATTGCTTTGGGATTGTTGGAAAATGATAGAGGCTCTCTAAAGCAGGGGTGTCAGACTTGCAGCCCGGATGCGTCACGCACTGGCCACACCCATCCCCGTTTTAGCAAAGGGGGGGAAAGTCACGATACGTCACATGACAGCAACATGACACCGCGAGTTTGGCACCCCTGCTCTAAAGGAAACAACAATTAGAATAGGTCACCCTGGAAAACCTGGCTTTGAAAGCAAATATTTTTAAACAGTTTTCTACAGAAGAAAGTTATCATTCAGTCACTTTAATGATGGGATAACCAATTACAACTTTAAAAAATCCAACTATGATATCATAGACGCCGACCTCTCATGTCTTGATTGGCAAATATTATTCTCTGGCTGTAATACTGCCGAAGACCACTACAATATATTTTTGCTCGAAATCAAGAGAGTCATTAAACTATACGTACCACTAATAATCTAATAACAATAAAAATAATAAATAATATTAAAATAATAAACTAATAAAAATATTATAATAGTTATAATAATCCTACTGTCCTATTGTCCTCATTTAACTTATTTTGCTTATGTTTCTGTTTATACCTATACCTGCTATCTTGTACATGTCTGACAAACAAACAGACAAATAAAAATAAAATAAAATAAAAAAATAAACTTTCATCCTAAACCATTCACAGCCTTGAAAACCATCAACAGTTTTGAATTGCTCATGGGAAGCGACTGAAAGGAAGAACAACAGAGCAAGTAGCAGTTCTCTTAACAATTCTGCTGTATTCTGGACATCTTAAAATCAGTTGCATGCAGAATGAACTCCAAAAATCAAGATGATATAATTAGCACATATCACTTTAGCCAGATTTGCATTCACTCGTGTTAAATAATGTTTTTTGTTGTCGGTTTGAGTGCACTACATTAATTCCAGTACAAGTGTTTATTGATTGGGCCCTCAGATATACATAACACTACTATATTCTACATTTAATAACTCACACAGACTTGCTGGCTCAATCTCAATTTCAACAAGGAATTAAACTGGTTTTGCATAATATTAAAACAGATTTCTACTGCAAAGCACTGCCGGAAGTTGATGACGCACATAGCTATTTTGGAGGTGTACACAAGCCTTCCATAATACATTTTAACAAAATATAAAAATAGTTATACCATTTACATTTACAACTTAGGTTATTTATATCCATACCCTGTATTTGTATACTTACAGAAAGATCATGGACATATTTTTGTTCAAAGATTATATTGGGATAATTTTACAGTTGCTCTTACAACTTTAGATTTGTCTACTGCTAAAACTTTACAGCAGATGCTTCGTTTTAATAAATCTGTACTTATGCATTGATACTTGTTATTTATTTATTTATTTATTCGGCTTTCTTATATGCCGCCCAACTCCCGAAGGACTCAGGGCGGCGTACAGCATAGGAAAATACAAGAAACCAATAAACAAAATTTAAAAACATAATATAAAAATTAAAAATGCAATATAAAAACAACCATGCAACAACCAAGCATACCCGGGGGAGAGTTCAGCTGGAGTTAAGCTCTGCCCCCTGCCTGCAGGAAAAGCCACGTCTTAACGGCTTTTCGGAAGGCCAGCAGGGTGGGGATGGTTCGGGTCTCTGGAGGAAGTTGGTTCCAGAGCGCGGGGCCTGCCACAGAGAAGGCCCTCCCCCTAGGACCCGCCAGCCGGCATTGCTTAGCCGATGGGACCTGGAGGAGGCCAACTCTGTGGGCCCTAACCGGTCGAAGGGAAGTATGAGGCAGAATGCGGTCCCGGAGATAACGCGGCCCTAAGCCATGAAGGGCTTTAAAGATGGTGATCAACACCTTGAATTGGACCTGGAGACAAATGGGTAACCAATGCAGCTGGCGGAGTAAAGGTGTCACGTGGGTGTACCTTGGTACACCCACCACAGCACGCGCAGCCGCATTTTGTACCAGTTGGAGTCTCCGGATACTCTTCAAGGGTAGCCCCATGTAGAGCGCATTGCAGTAGTCCAAACGGGAGGTGACAAGGGCGTGAGTGACCGTGAGTAGAGCCTCCTTCTCCAAGTATGGCCGCAACTGGTGCACAAGGCGAACCTGTGCAAAGGCCCCCCTAGCCACAGCAGTAAGATGATGCTCCAATTTTAGCTGTGGATCTAGGAGGACCCCCAAGTTGCGGACCTGGTCCGAGGGAATCAGTTTCGTTCCCTCTAAAACCAAGGAGATATTGTTGACGCACACCGGATAATTGAGAAAGCCAAAAGAATACCAAAAAGAATCGTTATGTGTTTTATTGATGATAGAAAAGCCTTGTGGGTCATGTCAAGCTGTGGAATGTGCTTAGAAAAATGGGAATTCCAAAACATCGCATCACCCTCCTATTGGCTAGCAATAACATAACATGGACACGGATGTACAACACTTGGAAGAACAAGTGAGATTTATTTATTTATTTATTTAATTTATTTGTCAAACATGTACAGGATAGTAGTTGTTTGTATAAACATAACATAAGTAAAAAGTACCGATAATAGAGGACAATAGGACAGTAGGACAGGGACGGTAGGCACAGTGGTGCACTTATGCTAAGGTGATCAGACGTCCCGATTTTGGCGGGACAGACCCGCTTTTTCATCATTTGTCCCGCGTCCCGCCCGTCCTCTAAAAAGTCCCGATTTTTTGAAAGAATGCACGACTAGGGCATTCTTTCAAAAAATCGGCCTGAAAGGCAGCAGGCCTCTCAGCTCGGGCCGGCCGTGGGCGGCGTTGGCGGCGGGCGGGCGTCCCGCATTGTTGACTCGTCCGGCGGCGGCTGGAAGCTGGGGGGAGGGGGAAGGGAGGCTGCTCCTCCTCTCCTTCCCCCGCCCCATCCCTAGCCCCGCCCTCGGAGGCGCCGCTGCTGTGAGCTTACGAGCGGCGCAAACAGCCCTTCCTCGTCCCCCTCCCCTTTAGTCTACCGCAACTCACAAGATTGTTGCGAGGGGAGGAAGCCAGGTGTCCCACTGCCAACGCTCGCGACAAATAGCCTAACAATGCGAGCAGCAGCGTCCTGTTCCCGCTCGAGGCTTTACGTTGCGCGCGCGGCCTCTGGTTTTTCCCCACTTCCCTCTGGGAACTTGGTTTGTTTTAAAAAAACAAAGCCTTCGCTAATAATCTCCCCTCCCTTCGTTGCCGTAGAAACCGATCTTGGCGGAAAATAAACAATAAGAAGCATAACTGAACAGCATTAACCCATCCGGAACTAGGCGAGGGAGGGGGAAAGGGAGTAAAGCCAAAAGGAAGTTCCGCCTTTTCCGCTTCTGGCTGACCAATCATCATGCAGAAGTTCGGAGAGCGGTGCAGGATTTAAATTGCTGAAGCTTTGGCGTCCTGCGTTTCGGCTGCTGGGCGCGGTTTCTACGTGAAAGGTTGCGGAATGGTTTCTGCTGCGGAAAGAGGTGGGTGGGATTGGGGAGTGGGATTCAGTCTCCCCAAAAGGAGAGACTTGATGGTTCTTATGCTTTCCTGTTGCCATCTCCCTTGCACAAATGGTGCTGTTCAGTGAAAACAGCCTTTAAAAAAAATTCAATTCCTCAAGACCTTGTTCTTCCCCCCGTCGCCTCGCTGCCGCCGTTGCCCTGGGGCCGAGCGGGCGACCGGGAGACCGCAGCACTTGGTTGCTTGGAGCAGGTAAGCTGCCGGCTGCCTCCTTTCCCCGTCTCCCGCCTCCCCTTCGGCCGGGCTGCCAAGCAACGAACGGGAGGCGGGAGACGGGGAAAGGAGGCAGCCGGCAGCTTACCTGTCGCGAGCTCCAGGCATCCAAGCGCCCTCCCGCCTCCCCCCCACCCCACCTGGACGCTGACATTTGCTGTTTTGCCCTCTGCGCATGCGCAGCGTTCTGTGCATGTGCAGAGGGCAAAACAAATGGCGGCGCCCAGGCGGCCCCCCCGTCCCTCTTAAAAATAAAAAAAAATCTGGTCACTTTGACTTATGCACACCCCTTACAGACCTCTTAGAAATGGGAGGAGGTCAACTGTAGACAGTCTAAGGTTAAAGTTTTGGAGGTTTGGGGAGGAAACCACAGTGAGGTAGTGCATTCCAGGCATTGATCACTCTGTTGCTGAAGTCGTATTTTCTGCAGTCGAGTTTGGAGCGGTTTACATTAAGTTTGAATCTATTAGGTGCTCGTGTATTGTTGCGGTTGAAGCTGAAGTAGTCATTAACAGGAAGGACTTTTTGATATATGATTTTATGAACTACATTTAGATCAGATCGGAGGCGGCGTAGTTGTAAATTGTCTAATCCCAATATTTCAAGTCTGGTGGAATAAGGTATTTTATTGCGAGTAGAGGAGTGGAGGACTCTTCTAGTGAAATATTTCTGGACTCTCTCGATTGTATTAATGTCTGATATGCAGTGAGGGTTCCAGACAGGTGAGCTGTATTCCAGAATTGGTCTAACAAATGTTTTATATGCTCTGGTTAGCAGTGTAATATTGCCAGAGAAGAAGCTACCCAATATTAGATTAACAACTCTCAGAGCCTTTTTGGCAATGTTGTTACAATGGGCTCTAGCACTTAGGTCGTTGGATATGAGTACTCCAAGGAGATGTACACCTATTACCGGTAAATAAAGAACGAAATGATGCTCCAGCCTGGAATGCCTGGTAAACAGGAGCACCTAGTGGCCAAACGGGAAAACAGCAGAAATATTTTCTGTTGGAAGTTAGCTTTTCTCGAGAGTCTTCCAAGACACGCTTATTAGCTTAGTAAACCAGACCCAACCAGCACAGAGGAGGATTTTTTCCATCAGCATCGCGTTAGATTCCCCTTCGCTGGAGCGTCTGCGGAAACTCAGGGCGTGCCGCTCCCGCCGCCTTTAATTGTCACACGCTGGTTGGGGAATTCTGGGAGTTGAAGTCCACACAGTTTAAAGTTGCCAAGTTTGAAAAAAAAAAAAAAAACACTCGGGCTAATCCGAAGAGGAAGCGACTCTCCGGGATTTCATTATCACCGACAGCTGCCGGAGCGGCTTCGATGCGTACTTCCTGCTCCTCCCCTCGGTCAGGTCGCTGCTTCCTCCGCTTTGAAAGCCTGGATTTTGCTGCAGTCGCTGCTGGCGCCGGTTTTAAATGCGAACGCAGGCTTATAAAAGGGAAGGAGAAAGAAGCGGCGGCATTTCGTATCCTCCCGTAGCCAAAGCTCGAAAAAGGTGAATTGGGGAGGTTGCGGCGTTCAGGGAGGAGCCGAACGTGGAAACCTCTGGGGGCTGCTGGGTTCACGAGAGTTGCTATCCATCTGTTTTGATTTTTTTTAAAAAAAGGTTTATTTTCGTTATCCTTTCAGTTCGGGGTTTCAGGGTTTTTGCAGGTTTATGAGATACCGAGTATGCTCTGAGAATTGGTCTCTCAGAGCAACCATGCAACTACTTCATGGTTCCGTTGCTTTAGAATTGGTTTTCAAATATTCTGGACCATGCATACTAATAAGACAGGCATAGCAATAAGATGTGCATAGTAATAAGGCACAGGTATTAATACAACATGTATTCCATAGGCTACAGAGGCTCTTTTTCCTTACATATGCAAAAACATGCAAAGTTCCTGTCTAGACGATGACAAAAGCCCATCTCGTTAGTGCAGTGTAAACATATACATTGCTTAATGGTGTAAACCGCTTAGAGATTGCTTGCACTATGAGGCGGTATATAAATCTCACAAATAAATAAATAAATAAATAAATAATAAATAAATAAGTAAGTAAGTAAGTAAATAAATAAATAAATAAATAAATAAATTGATTGGTCCATTCAGCTGGCATCCCCCTATAAGAGGACAAGCTGCTAGGTAGGTTTTGCTGGAGTTACACTGAATCAATAAAGAGCTGAAGTCACACTTGTCTCTGTCTCTTCACCCACAACTTAACATGAAGGTGGGATCTGAAGAGAAGGAACAAAGGAAGTGATGAGGATCCAGCCCAAACCATTTATTTGCTGACAGATACACACACACACACACACACACACACACACACACACACACACACACACACACACACACCCCTGTACTTCCCTTGGACTCTCTCTCTATTCTGTAAGGTAAGGGTACTTGCATCTTTTGTTATCTGCCCTTCTCTTAGGCCTAAGTGAATTCTCCATATATCTAGATTAAGTCAAAAATATCTACCTTGTGTTGTGTTGTGTTGTTGCCAAATGTGTGGACAGCTTAGGTTAGAGCAGTACTGTCAAACTCCCAGTCCGTGGGCTGGCCATGCCCACGCCTGGTTTAGCAAAGGGGAAAAAAGTCCCGATACGGCATGTGATGCTACCGTGAAGACATGAGTTTGACACCCCTGTGTTAGAACAATATTTCTCAAAGTGTGGTTTGGAGATCGCTGGGGTTTCCAAGACCCTTTCAGTGGATCTGTGAAGTTAAATATTTTTAAATGTTGTCTTAATTTATAATAGAGTAAATATTGATATTTAAAACCCACATAAACCAAAGCTTTTTGGGATCCTCTATCATTTTTAAGAATGTAAGAGTCCCGAAACCAAAATGTTTGACAACTGCTTTGTAGTAATGCAAAATCATTATTGCTCCAACCTTGTTTTCTCACACCTTATTCATTAAATACTTTCCTACAATGAAATTCAGGTAGTCCTCGAGTTATGACCACAATTGAGTCCAAAATATATAGAATAGAATAGAATTCTTTATTGGCCAAGTGTGATTGGACACACGAGGAATTTGTCTTTGGTACATATGCTCTCAGTGTACATAAAAGAAAAGATACATTTGTCAAGAATCATGAGGTACAATACTTAGTGATTATTATAGGGTACAAATAAGCAATCAGGAAACAATCAATATTAATATAAATCGTAAGGCTACAGTATGTTGCTAAGTGAAACATTTGTTAAGTGAGTTTGCCCCATTTTACGACTTTTCTTGCCCCAGTTGTTAAGTGAATCATTGCATTTGTTAAATTAGTAACATGGTTTGTTAAATGAATTTGGATTCCCCATTGACTTTGCTTGTCAGAGGATCACAAAAGCTGATTACATGACCCCAGGATACTGCAACCATCATAAATATGAACCACTAGCCAAGCATCTGAATGTTGATTCTGTGACCATGGAAATGCTGTAAAGATTGTAAGTGTGAAAAATGGTCATAAGTCACTTTTTGCAGTCCTGCTGTAACTTTGAATGGTCACTAAATGAACTGTTGTAAGTCGAGGACTACCTGTAATGGGCATTTCCATCTTGGTGTCTTAAGCTTTCAGGAACTGAAAAACAATCTAAATTTGATTATTAATATATTAATATATTTATGGATATAACTATATAGTAGTCTATGTGTGACCAACAAAAAATGCAAAATGCAAAATGCATCTTCTCCTTTCTTCTGGGTCTTTTCCTTCATGGTTTGCATTTTATGACCACTTGTCATTTTCCATCTTTATTGGGTTGCTTTGTTAGCTGTCCCTTTTCACACACACACACTTCAAACTTTGCAATTTCTTAATTTATTTCTTATTTCATTTAAGAAATAAGGTATTTCATGTTACCTTCTCCAAAATCCAGTGAAATCTGTTAGGCTGACTTGATGAATGGATATTTAAATTTCTCACATTCTCCATCTTAGACTTTAGACATGGCCTCAGAGCAATTTTCCCTTGCTTATAGCTACTTCTTTCTTGTACGAGGGTGAGTCAAAAAGTAATGCCATTTTCTTTAGGATAGGTATAATTACCAACATAGGAACATGTAGCATACATCAAAATGAAGCTGGTCCTCTGTGGATCACATGCCTACTTCTCAACATAGTCACCATTTCTCTCAATAGCAATGTTCCACCTTCGAATGAGAGCATGTATCACTGCCTCATAAAATTTTGTTGACTGCTCTTTGAGCCACTTCTTCACTGCAGTTTTCACTTCCTGGTCACTGGAATAATGTTTGTCTCTCAAACCCTCTTTCATTCACCTGCATACATTGCTATAATCTAAAGTATTGTCCTCAAACACATTTTGTAATGTCTGTGAATGTTCACAGGGGTTTCCCCCTCAGCAACAAGGAATTCAATCACTGCTCTTTGTTTTTGACACAACTCTAAGGGGGCAGCCATTTTGAATTTTCCTTGCGAGTCTACAAACCTGAAAAGTAAGAAACAAAATATTTCAGAACACAAATTATATAATCATTTATATCTGGGAAAAATTTCAGGTATTTTTATCAAAAACTTCACCTGAAATAAAGAAAATGGTTTTACTTTTTGACTCACCCTTGTACATCGATGGTACTAGTGATTACTTAAAGATCCATACACAGACAACATAAAAGATAATGCAAGATAAGGGGACATTGTTTCTATATATATTGCTTTCAGATGTGTATAAAATCAGAGCAGATTTTTCAATTCTGTGTCAAATCTGTCGTTGATGTACATAAAATCAGAGCAGATTTTTCAATTCTATGTGTCGAATCTGTTGTTGATACAGATATTCAAGGATGCCTGTTCAAAAATATCAGATTTGCAATTGGCAACATCCATCTGTATTTTTGCAGTCTCTTAGGAAGGGGGAAAAACTCACAGATAAAACTATTTTTCTTTTCTCAGATGTCAGAATTCTCTAAACGGAAAAGAACTGCAACAAAACTAGACATTTCAAAAGATGAACTACTTTCCTTCCTTAAATCGTGAGTTAAAATTTATGATCAGTGTGTTCTAATTTCTATTCAGTCTTTGTACCTGGGTTTGGTACTAGGACAACATCTAGTGGTATTTGTAGCATTTGAGAATTGACTGAAGTTTACAGGCATTAATGTGTACATACACTGGTAATACAGGGGTAGGTTCCACTTACCTTTGCCACTGGTTCGCATCGCGACGTTTTGCGCGATTGCTCCCCACGTGCGCGCGTTCCCCCCGTGCAATTTCACTTTCGCGCATGCTCAGTAGCAGGATTCAGCCCGAAACACAGCTGAGGAGCTGATCGGCTGTGCTTTGGGGAAGAAATAAAGGTGAGTATTAACCCCGGGGCGGGCAGGAGGGCTATTTTTCAAGCCGCGGAAGAGGAGAAGCCATCCAAACATGGAAAAATTAACCAAAAATTTAAAAAAATGGCGGCGCCCACGGGCCGGCATTGACCGAACCGGATCCGTGGCGCCATCGTCGCGTCACCAGCAGGTTGCTAACGGTTCAGGCGATCTGGTCCGAACCGGGAAGAACCCACCCCTGTGGTAATACCTATTTACCTGGCTTGTTTGACTTGTTCATAAAACCTAACAAAACTAATAAGTTAGAAAGAAGAGTGAGAGTATCAGATAAATCAACAGGATGTTGTGCATACTGCTTCACTATGTTCACAGTTTCTGGGTTTCGCTTCTCTCCTATGAGCTCACGACGTGAAAACAAGAAAGGAAAAAAATGGATAAATACAAATGTAAATTTATCCATGCAAATTAAAATGTCTGCTACTGTATATCCTAGATATGGAATTACAAGAATTGTTCTTTTTGTGCACTTTATTTTTGTCCAGCCATATTAAATGCTGTTGCTGGTTTTGTTATGTTTTTTATTCTTTTAGTTTGTGAAATCTATGCAGAGAAAGTTTGCTAAGGGTTGACTGCAAAAATGTTTGAATCAATGGACTGATTGCAAGCTCAAAATACAAAACCAGGCTATGAATAATTGCTTAAAATTGTATAACTTTGTGTAACACTGGAGTGCTTCTTCAGCAAAATTGCTAGTGGCAGTAACTAACTGCCTACTATTGTATCCACAATACATTGTGGCAATTTCCTTTTAGAACATTATGAGAACTTTGAAAAGACAGGTGCTTCAGGTGTTGGGAAAGACTATTCTAGAGATAGGTCACAGATTAAGTGTGATTGGCATTCTGTCACTTGTTATAAATAAAAGATAAGTTTTCTTTCACCATGAATTTTGATATTTTTGTGTCATAAGTTCATTTACTGATTGTGAATTTGACTACATAATTGTGAGCTATGCAAGTCTTTTGTCTAGGACAGCATATACATTTTAGGGTCTAAATCAGGGGTCCCCAAACTTGGCAACTTTTAAGACTTGTGGACTTCAACTCCCAGAATTCTCCAGCCAGTTGCTGGCTGGAGAATTCTGGGAGTTGAAGTCCACAAGTTGTAAAGTTGCCAAGTTTGAAGACCTCTGGTCTAAATCCATGCAACTCTTTTGTTTAAATATTAAGGCCTGCACATTTAAGGACATAATTCCATTTATTACAAACTTTCCCATATCTTGTGCAGATCTTCAGAATCAGAAGATGAACAATATGAAGAGGAATGGGAGCCCAAAAAGAAAGTCTCACGTAAGGCCAAAGTGCCAAAACCCAAAGTGCCAAAACCCAAAGTGCCAAAAGTTGAAAAAAATTCATTGACCAAGAAGAAAGCCACTGTAGCTAAGAAAGGTACTAAGAAGCTAGTGATAAAAGAGGAGCCGGTAAGTAATTGAAGCTAGGAAGCCATTTAGTTTTCAAAACATTTGAGAGAGAGTAAGAGAAAGCAAAGATTATATTGTGGAGATTTATCTGTGTTCATCACTATTCCAAATTCCCCTGATTTGGTTCAGTTCTTTTGCATAGATCCAACAACCTGACTTACCTACTGAAACTTCTAAATTATCTGATTTATTGGAATAGAAAAATGGGAACTCCAGATGCATGTATGCTGTGCTACATGCAAGCAAGATCTGCCCTATGTTTTTTCCTGAGTCACTTTAACCTCTAATTTATCCAGCATAATTGATGTGAAGTTCCTTGAAACATGCATTTATATTTGCATTTGAACCTTTGGGATGTATGTTGGAGCTTCTTATCATAAGTCAAATAGAAACAATAATTTGCTCACATCGTACTGTCATACTGTATCAAGAAACAGCAACCAAAAGTCAAATCCTGCTGGAAGGAATTCAAATAGTCCTTGGCTGTCAACAGCAGTTGGGGCCAGAATTGCCATTACTAAGCTGAGGGGTGGTGTCAGATCCCTAAAAGTGATACTGCCATTCAATTGGGAGAAGGGGGGTGTCTTGGCTTCAATTCATTAGTATTGCCTGTGACAACTGGTATTTTATAACTTGTATCCTGGCGTCAAAGCGCCCTGAGATCTTCTCACCTCTTGGGGAATGTATAGGAGGGATGGCCACGTGGGTTGTTTCACTTTGACAGCCAACGGAAGATAGCCATGGGAACGTGTGCTTATCCGGTTCTCAGGGCAGCTGATAAAATAACATCTTCACACCTGTGGATTGGTTAAATCTGCATCTGGCTATATCTGCATCTCCACTGCTTTAATTCTACTTGTCTTGCCTAAGAGTATTCAAACCCTGCTTTGAATCCATTGCTGTCACTTCTGCTTAATAAAAGGTTCCTTTTGAAATACTCTGCTTCAGGGGTTCCACTTCCCTACTGGTTCACATTCACGTCCCACAAAGGATCTGGAAATTACCCTCTGCGCATGCGCAGAGGTTTTTTTTTTGCAAGCTGTGCTGACCGGAGGACCGGTTTGGGAGCTTGGACAGCTGGTCATCGCTGCCGGTTCGGCGATTGACGGTAAATTTCTTAGAAATGGAGATGAGCACCGCCCCCTAGAGTCGGGAACGACTAGCACGTATGTGCGAGGGGGACCTTTACCTTTACCTAAGAGCAGTTATCTTCAGGTGCTTTTGATTGTTGACCTGTAGGCAGTGACAGTAACAATGGACTTTCCTGAGGCACTCATGTTTTCTGCACTTACATTTTATTAAGCAGAACACTGATATCTGTAGTAGCTTTTCCCCTACTCAATGACATTAGTTCCATTCCTCCACCATCCTAAAGGATATGATGATACGTAATAAGACATTGATGCTGTTTATGTTCAAATTGGCTGTGGTCAATACTAATCTTAATGTGTTTTGGTGGTTTGAATAGGACTTACCTCTGCCTATTGCCATACCTGGAGGAACAGAAAAAATGACAGAGGAAGATGTCAATGTGAGATGTTCAACCAAAAAACCCACAGTGAAGAAAGTTGGCAGCATTAAAGGTGAACCTGGCTTGGTAAATGCAGATAAACCATCCACAAGTGCTACACTGTCTAAAAAAAAAATTAAGGTGGAAGAGTCTGAAGAAGATTTTACATTTGATGAACCTCCCTTAAAAAAAATTAAAACAGGATGTCCTCAGGAGAAATGTGTAAAATATGTGGCAGGTGACAAACTGAATGGAGACCATAAAATGAACTGGGACATTGTGGAGGTATGTAATGCTTTGCTTTTTACAACAAAACTAACATATGTCTATACTGCTGGAGGAAACTCTCTAGAGCAGTGTTTCCCAACCTTGGCAACTTGAAGATATCTGGACTTCAACTCCCAGAATTCCCCAGCCAGCATTCGCTGGCTGGGGAATTCTGGGAGTTGAAGTCCAGATATCTTCAAGTTGCCACGGTTGGGAAACACTGCTCTAGAGTGAAGTTATACATCCATTTTATTTCTGATGTATATAATACCTCATCTGGATGTATTCCAAAAAGTATTTCATCTGCCTTTATTTTTATAAAACATTAAAACACATTGTCTTCTCTCTTTATAATGAGAATTTATCCTGAACATTAGCTATGAAACAGGAAGGTTACAGTTAGTATTACATTTCACAAGAAAATATCAAAAATGTTATTTTGTTATTTTCAAGCAAAAGAAAAATTACGAAAGACTTTATTTTTTTTGAATGTTGACTTCAACTGGTCAAAGATTAGAAAATATTCCAGGATTTAAAAAGTGGTAGAAGAAAACCTGTCAAGTCAATTTTGTTTGGTATATGCTGTACTAAAATATATTCCAGGTCCAAGGGAATATTTGTATCACACTGAAATGAGAAGCATGCTTCAGTTTTCTGAGTGTTTTGGGGAACATATACAGCAGGGGTGGCCAAACTATGGTTCTTTGAGGACCTGTGGACTTCAAGTCCCAGAATTCCTGAGCTAGCTATGCATGCATGGCTGACTCAGGAATTCTGGGACTTAAAGTCCACAGGTCCTCAAAGAACCATAGTTTGGCCACCCCTGCTGTATATGTTCCCCAAAACATATGTGTCTTTAAGTGTCTTTTTAAAACTTTTTAAGTTTTTAAGTGTCTTTTAATATTGGGGAAGGAAGGGTTTATCATTGTTTTATCAGATGAATGAAGGTTCCTTCTATTTCTTTTTTGTCTTGCAATTTAAAAGAAAAAATACTAATCTAAGAGGGTGGTAGAGCTTTTTGTTCAGCATTTCACACCTTTCCAAGAGCATGGTAGGCAGCTTGATGCTATGTATTACATTATATAATTATATAATAAACATTTCAGTTGCTGAAACTTTTTAATTTAATTTAATTTAATTAAAAGTTCTTATAGGCCGCCCAATCCCGTAGGACTCAGGGCGGCGTACAACAAAGATAAGAACGATACAATAAAATAGCATGTAAAAAACATTACATTACATTTAAAAACCATTCATACACGGGGGAATCCTCTCTTCACCCCGCCTGCCGGAAGAGCCATGTTTTCATGGCTTTACGGAAGGCCAGTAGGGTGGGGATAGTCCGGATCTCCGGTGGGAGTTTTAACTTTATTTTAAAGGTAATTTTTAAAGGAAGCTGCCATTCTAATAAACATCCTCATCAATGATTTTATTTATTTCTTCGAGGCTTAAATTCCTCTCCCCCCTTCCTCCCCCATTTTAGCAAACATCTTCAATGATTTTATTTATTTCTAAGGAGCTTCTAATCCTCTTCTCTCCCCCCCCCAAAAAAACATTGATTATTTACAGTAGGCCAAAGTTCTGGGAAAAGAGAAAAGTAAGTGGAAGCTGAAATGTAGAAAGTGTATAGAACTGTTCCTCTAGTAAATGGATGGATGCTTGCCCCTGATCACCCAAACTATAACAGACATTTTGTGGGCATGTTAGGATTCTTTCAAAATTTGGATTGTGGCTCTCAGTTCAAAAGTCTTACTTTTGAAACTGGATTGACAATACCTGTGAACATTTTTTTCTATTAGAACCCCCGGAAATGAAATTAAGATACTGTGTTAAAAGAGTCACCTCTCAGATGAGTAGCAACCACAAGGTGTTTTTTTCCCCATTCTCTTTTTATGAAATAACTAATGCAGGGCTCCCCAAACTTGACAACTTTAAGACTTGTGGACTTCAACTCCCAGAATTCTCCAGCCAGCTATGCTGGCTTGAGAATTCTGGGAGTTGAAGTCCACAAGTCTTGAAAGTTGCCAAGTTTGAAAACCTCTGAACTAATGATTTAGGCCTAGTTTTCATTTTAATCATTTTGGGGATATGGTTTTAAGAATGAAAAATGAGTAAATAGAGATAGATATTCTCGTATGTTTGCCTTATTAAGTAGATTGCTGTAAGATGATAGCTGCAACCATTTATTCTCCAAGTTTAACATTTTCAGAATCTTTTGTGAGAAATTCATACTTGGGCCTTTTTACTGTGGGTTGCAGGTTTTGTCGCAAAGGACTGCTATTGAAGCATGGGTGTGTGCCAATATAATCAAGCTTTTCAATGATGACAATACAATCCCTTTTATTGTTCGGTATCGGAAGGAACTTATCAATAATCTGGAAGCTGATGTGCTGCGTGAGGTGCAACAAATAATGGAAGAACTGCAGTATGTATTAAATGCTTATGATATAAGCAGCCAGCTGCAAACTTTGCAGTCATCAGTGAAAATATTGCCTCTCTATATCAGGGAAGCCAATTGGGAGGGGAAAAAAGTTTTGAAAGTCTCTGCCCCAAGGCTGATTCTAAGTAGAAAATTGTTCTTTTGCTGGAGATTTTGTAACCACATTCTTTCTCAATAAATCTTGTCAAACCGATTCCATGAGAAACTTAGTTGGACAGAATCACTTTCTTGTTACGCAGTTGTTAGAGAACTTGAGAACCCCTATGCTTTTGCTAACTAGAATGGAGCTCTGCCTTTAACAAAAAGTTTGGAAGCTTCCTAGCAATTCCGCAATTCTTGGGACAGAGGGGTCACCCAATAGTATCTCTCAGCAACCCCGTCTCTACCTTCAGTCACTTGCATGGCCAATATTATCATGAGGGGGGTTAATGCAATAGAGAAAGCAAAACTAGCTTTGATTTTAGTTTTCTTTAAAATTCAAGAAAATAAAATAAATTTGTTTAAAACTCGATCATATAAATGATCCAAAATTTGGGCATAACGTGAAACTGAGTAATCATCAGAATCCAAATCTTCCATTTTCTTCTTTGTGACTCAAGAAATGGACAGTTTTAAGTACCGTATTTTTCGGAGTATAAGACGCACCGGAGTATAAGACGCACCTTAGTTTTTGGGGAGGAAAATAGGGGGGGGGGAATCTGCCTACCAGGTATTCATCTGGCTAGCGTCAGCACTTAGTCTGGTCAGCTTCAGCACATTATTTTATCCCCTGGTTAGGACTTAAAAAAACCTTCGGAGAGAGTAACAATGAAAGAGCCTGCAAGCCAGTAAGAGCTGGGAAGATAGTTAGCACCTGGTTAGGGCTAGAAAAAAACTTTTTTGGAGCAAGTAGAGCAATGAAAAAAACCCTGCAAAGACTTAGGGCTGGAAAAACCTTCTTCAGAGAGAGTAACAATGAAAGAGCCTGCAGGCCAGTAAGAGCTGGGAAGATCGTTAGCACCTAGTTAGGGCTGGAAAAAAAGCTCAGAAAAAGCTACATTCGGAGTATAAGACGCACCCAAATTTTCAGCCACTTTTAGGGAGGAAAAAGGTGCGTCTTATACTCCAAAAAATACGGTATGTGAGTCTGTGGCCCATCTAATCTTCCCATTGTGACTTTTAATAGCTCTTCATTGTATCTCTTAGGTAAATTTAAATTATCATTTACCGTAAGTGATTGACTTGAAAACTCTTTCTCAGTGAAAACTGATTTCCTTAACTACAAGAATTTCCTTCTACAAGAAGAAGCTACTCATCCATTGGTTATGATTTTCACTCGAGAAAGTGCCTTTTCTATTGAGCCAATGGAACCGTTCAGTCTGAGAGTCCTATGAACAATATATATGGAAGGTTTCACACTGAGGTGATACTGGCTCAGGGAAGCATCAAAGTTAGGAATAGTATTTATATAAATGTTCTATTAAATACAAATTTTTAATTCTACTAACTATGCTTGGTTTTAGGACTTTAGCAAAAAAGGTGCATGTCTCAATACAAAAACTTCAAAATGAAGGGAAGCTGTCAGAAAGTGTTTTAACTACATTATTAAACTGTAAAACTTTGGAGGAGCTGGATCATGTGGTTAGTATAATATCTTCATGCAAATTTTCATTTACCTTATTGTGCATAGATTAAGATTAAGGAATGTGAATGAATTCCTACCTAGGAAAGAGTGTTAGTAATTATTGAGCTTGTTATTAATAAAGACTTCCTAAAGGAAGCTTGCGTTTCATTTTCAGGATATGGTCTACCTTATTATATAATAATGTTATATAATAACATTTAGTTGGTTTCAGTAGGACTTCAGTAGAGTTTGCATCTAGCATTGGAGACACACACACACACACACACACACACACACACACACACACACACACAGAGTAACCAATGTTTATTGAGTAAGTGCCACTCAGATTCTTACTTTATGCAAAATATAAATCATGGGTTAAATATTAGGGTTGGCTGGTTTCATACAGCACACTGAGCTAAGCAAAACCAGCTATGTCACTATTTACCATGTGTGAACTAACCTGAGTTAAAAGAAGAATGATGACTATAAGTATATTTTTAAATAATTATTTTTAAATAAAGCAGTTTAAGGATAAGTTGCAGGCATACTGTATATGGCGGGCTTGCTCACTGTGTGGGTCAGGAGGGCTTTGGCTATTTTCACTGGGATTGTCCAAAACAATTAAGAGGCAAAACTGTAACGATAGATTTAAGTTAAACAAGGTAAGTTCCGATTGAATGTTAGAAAAAAATCTTGAAATGCTGTACAGTAGTCCTCAAGTTACAACCACAATTGAGCCCAAAATTTATATTAAGTGAATTTGTCCCATTTTACGACTTTTCTTCCCATTTTCTTGTATTACTGCAGTTGTTAAATTAGTAACATGGTTGTAAAAGTGAATCTGGATTCTTCGTTGACTTTGCTTGTCAGATGGTTGCAAAATGACTCCTGAACTCTGCAACCGTCATAAATATGAGTCAGTTGTCAACCATGTCAATGTAAATCATGTGGCCATTGGGATGCTGCAATGATTGTAAGTGTGAAAAATGGTCATAAGTCACTATTTTCAGCGCCATTGTAACTTGGAACAGTCACTAAATGAACTGTTGTAAGTCGAGGACTACCTGTATAGGGAATCAATTACCTAGGAGGCCATTGGACCAGTTAATTGATCTCTTATAACTCTGTGATTCTATATACTAGATATCATCATCTTGTTTTCATCCTGTAGAGAGATAAAGCTTATTATATAAGTCTAAGCATAAGGGATGTGTGTGTGTGTGTGTGTGTGTGTGTGTGTGTGTGTGTGTGTGTGTGTGTAATTTTGTTGTCACAAATTTTCAAATTTTTATGCTTTATTATTATCTATTACAGTATGCAACTATCTATATTATCTATTACAGTATGCACCCTATAAAACTGGAAGCAAAGGAACTAAAGCACAAAGAGCTAAACAGTTGGGCTTGGAACAGGCAGCCAACTTGCTCATTGAGAATCCGAAGGAACTCAACTTACTCTTTTATGTCAAGTCCAATGTGAAAGGTAAGCATGTATCTTTTTAGAAGCATTAGAGTATATAAACAGAAATACTTCACTGAGTAAGAGTGGCTGTGTGAGTATGGTTCTGCAGGAAACTTGTAGCCAATGAACATTGTCTGAAGTGGTGTAAGGTTTCCTACCTAAGCAGGGGGTTGGACTAGAAGACCTCCAAGGTCCCTTCCATCTGTATTCTATTCTATTCTATTCTATTCTATTCTATTCTATTCTATTCTATTCTATTCTATTCTATTCTATTCTATTCCATTCCATTCCATTCCATTCCATTCCATTCCATTCCATTCCATTCCACTAGCCCCTTTGAGAACAGCAAAGGTCTTTATTTGCAGCAGATCCCACCTTTTCCTGAATTATATATTGTCCTGGTTAGACATTCTGGAGGCCTGGTGATAATCAATAGAGACAGTACTGGGTAGATTAACTTGGCTTGAGATAATATTCTCTCTATGTCTTTTCTTTAGATGCTTGCTGAATATGAACAGAAACTAATTAGGTGGATGGGAGAACTCTTCCCCCCACCCCAATTCACTGAGGTTCCCTTTGTCATTTTAAAATACTGTATACTGTTGGCTCTACAGTATGAAAGCTACTTGTTCATGTATAACATTTCCATTCCTCACCAATAATTCTCAGGCTTATTCATGCATACAAATTTTTTTAAATATGCTTAACACTCTTGAATAAAATGACTGAGATTTACTTTGACAAAGAAGTTAGTTCCAATAAAGCAACATGTTTTCTAGCAGGCTGGTAAAAAAAACCGTGTGCTGTTTTCTACCATCCCTAGAGAGCTCTCGGGTGGAAAGGCTGAGGTAAATCAACAATGCATAAATGTCTTTGATCCCAAATGAGCCTCAACAACATCAGTTTCCTCCTGATTAGTGAAAATATTTAGAAGATAATGAAGCTTGCATCCCTGTTTTAGTAAGCTGCCATATGTAGATTAAAACTACAAGAGTTTCAACACATTGTAATATAAAATATAAATAGATTAGTGACTGTGCTTCAAAAAGATAAAAAGAGGCAAATCTGCACTTAATCAATAAGGAGATGACCGAAGGAGATAGATGTCAGCTCCTTGAGAAAGATCAGGTTAGGCAATAGGCAATGTAAAGATTGCTAGAACTCTAGCCTATTGTAGATCCAAAAACAGAATCCTGAAAGCTTGACAGTTTCCCTCTGCCCCGTCTTCTACCATATAAAATCAAAGTGGTTTTTAAAATCTCATTTCCACACTCGTTTATTGTCTCTCTCTTTTTTTTCTGCTTATGGTGCTTGGATATCTTTGCTTTATCTCTGTTTTCTTCTATAGTAGGACAGGATGGTTTGGGAAGGAGTTAAAGGAAAGTGTTTGCGTCTGTAATTCATTCCATAACGCCATTCCAAGGTTTTCTTTGCATGCAGGATGGGAAACTGAGTCTAATGGAGCACAGATATGACCTTGGGTTAAAGTATGCAGTGACTACTAGTAAAACATTAATTTAGATCAAGGAAACAATAACGCTTTGTGGTAAAGTGAGAAAAAGAGTGTTATCATAGATGTAAGATCCGATAGTACATTTAAGCTCATAAAAGCCAAAAAAGAAACTTAAACGGAGGCTTGAGAAAGAATCAGTATTTATTCTATGATCATAGGTTAGTCATTTCAAACACACACAAGAGGATATGCAAGAAAGAGCTACAAACTTCAGAGATGATGTAACCCCTTATATATTGTTTAGAAATGTTATAAACCATCAATTAAACTTTCAATTCTGGCATCTTTGATTTGTGTATCCCCTGGAACAGGATAGAGCCTCTTAATTAGCATCGTTAGCGTTATCTCTTCCTGAACATGATCTTTGTTTCACAATTTGCCACTTAGCCCCCCTGGTGTTGCCAGGAAGGGAATTCTCACAGTCAAAGATGTGGGTTTTACAGCTCCATTCCGAGACATAGATTACAGGAAGGAGATTGATAAGAGTTCAAATGGCAAGGAACATACCCTGTTTCCCCCAAAATAAGACATCCCCTGATAACAAGCCCAATGGGGCTTTTGAGTGCATGGCAATAAGGCCAAACGCTTATTTCGGGGTTCAAAAAAATATAAAACAGGGTCTTATTTTTGGGGAAACACTGTATGTTTTAACAAACAGCAGTTGTTGCAGGAAGTTAGTTGCAGGAAATAAAAATCTGATGTAGCATATTTGTGTTACAAATCCAAAGGCATAATATATCTATGTTACAAATACAAAAGGCATAATATATCACATATGTATGTTACATGAAACAAATGTTTTACAGAATGACAAGTTTCTACTAATTCTATTATTCCAGTACATTATATTCTGGTATTATTTAGTATATCCCTACAATAGACAAGACAATCTCTACATCTGCTTTCTCTTAAGCCAGATTGTCCAAGCCTGGGGCCCTGAAGGGGTCATGGACTGTAATAATCATATTATTTACTACTTTCCCCACAGAACAGTTAGCTTGTTAATCATTTGCCGTTAAGATTTTTGTTAATTTATATACTAAGATAATAAAGCTGATGGGCAAGTGTTGTAATTCACTGCTTCTGTCCTCTGAGACAAAGAAAATTAATTTTGAAAGATATGATTTTTTTTGTTAAGAGTATATAATATTTACACAGTACAGTGTAATTATAGATAAATCTGTAGGGGGCAATCTTAGATAGCAAAATGCACTGATTTTTTAAAAAAATATGGTTCTTCTAGAGAATGACCTGAACAGTGTTTCCAGTTCATCTTTAACAAGATTTTTCTTTTTGGGGAAAAAATGCTAATATTTACCGTGTTTCCCCGAAAAGAAGACCCTGTCTTATATTTTTTTGAACCCTGAAATAAGCGCTTGCCCTTATTGCCATGCACTCAAAAGCCCGATTGGGCTTATTATCAGGGGATGTCTTATTTTGGGGGAAACAGGGTACTAACATTTTATTTAAACAAATTCTATAGCTGGGAGGTACTGTTAACTGAACTTTATGATAGTTTCCACAAGACTTCCTTGTTGATTTTAGCAACAGGAACATTATTGGTTCACACTTTTTGTATAACTCTCTCAATGCCTTGTCACCAGGCTAGGTCTGACACTCATCAAAAAGACAACTAGAGGTGTCTATTCTGAGTTATTTTAATGGGCAGGAAGTAGGTTTGAAGCCATCAGTTGTTGTTACACATAGGCTGACTGTGAAAGGGGAATTATATGGTTGAGTTAGCTGTGAAATGTTTCAGTTCAGGTGCAGCATAGAAGACAAATGTGCAACATTGTTTTTTGTGGCTGGGAAAAGGATGTGAAGTGCCTGGAACATTTAGGCCTGGTGTAAGTGGAAGTGTGACCTTCTCTTGCTTGACATCAGAACAATTCTTGCTGCATGTGTTGTATAACTTCCATCTTCAGTTGATTTTTGGATTTTGTAAGCTCCCCTTAAAGCTTCTTATAGCCATGTTTGCAGGGTATTCTATTTGGTAAATAACCAAATATTTTCCTTTAGGACTTTCCACCATTGAGGAAGTAAAATCTGGAGTGCAGCATATCGTGGCTGACATGGTTGCTAAAGATAAAGACACACTGGATTTTATCAGAAATTTGTAAGTAATTTTGTCATAGACCTATCCTTTTGTTAGAGATTGGTAACATTCCATTTTGCCAGTCCTGTAGATTTGCTGAAAGTCTTTGGTTTCTGGGTTGAATATATTCTTCCATATGATCAGACAAAATTTTATGAGGAAGGAAGGAAGACTTTTGATATTTATTGCCAGCTCCCCACAAGGAATTCAATTGGGAAGCTGACAGGAAGTCGGAAATTGTTCCTATTCCCACTAATTTTTTGCATGACTGTTGTCATTCTGTTTCTCTACTTAAGAAAGGAAGGAAGAAACAGGAAGAAAGGGATGGAAGAAGTGGATGGGAGTGGATGGGAGTGAGCAAGGAAGGGAGAGGGAGGGAGGGAGGGAGGGAGGAAGGAAGGAAGGAAGGTTGGTTTCCAATCTCCCTGCCAGATTCCCATAAGGAAATGCAATGGAGAAGCTGGTAGGTAGTCAGAAGTTGCTCCTGATCCCATTGCTTTTTTTCCTGCCTGTGAATATTCTGTTTCTTTATTTAGGTAAGAAAATATCTCTGAAATGATGACCCAATGAGGCAAGAGTTGTCTAGTTCTTCCCTAAAAGAGATCAAGTTGCCTTAAAATGAGCTATTGTATGGCATTTAGCCAATGCAGAATCTTCCCTCCCCTCTCCCCTCTCTCATCACAGTATAGCCTCAGTTGCAGGTTGTACCAAAGTCTAGTCAAGATAAGACAGGAAATCCTCTATCATTTCATCTCCCTGAGTTCCCCAATAAACTAAGAAGACTGTATTGGTTCTGTATTTTGACCACTTTGGTGCAAGCCAGTCCAGTGATCTTTATTCCACTGGGCAACCAGACCCTTGGTCAAACTGCCCACTAGATTTTCAAGAAACTCCCCAAAAAGCTGTCTGAAAGCCTACAAGATGTATTGGAAAGCCTTACAAATGAGGTCTCACATCTATCTATGGAGAAGCATCTCTTGAAGAGCTATGGTGGCGCAGTGGTTAGAATGCAGTATTGCAGGCTAATTCTGCCCACAGCCAGGAGTTCAACTGGCTCAAGGTTGATTTAGCCTTCCATCCTTCCAAAGTTGGTAAAATGAGGATCCAGATTTTTGGAGGCAATATGCTGACTCTGTAAAATGGAGCTATTCATCCCTCCAATGCCAAATCTGAAACCTAAGTAGTCAGATTTCCGAGATTGGAACTCTTTCCTCCTCCACCACCCAGTTTTCAGTAACATAAGGCAGTCTTGCCCTTCAATCTATAATTAAATTGTGGCTGTCTCAAAATCAGGAGACTTGAAGGCCAGGGACTTAGGATCCAAGTCAGGTGAGATCTCCAAATCCTTTTGCAGGAAGCCAAGATATACTGTATTTTTCAGACTATAAGACACACCGGAGTATAAGACACACCTTAGTTTTTGGGGAGGAAAATAAGAAAAAGCTGATTGGCGGGTGGATCGGCCTCCCGGAATACCCCCAATCAGCTGTTCCCAGAGGTGAATTTTAGCAACAGGTTCATTGATTGTGAGCTCTGTGCCTTGCTTTTTTTTCTGCCTCTGAAACCTCCATTTCAGAGGTTTTTTTTCTGAAGCTCCGTTTCAGAGGCTTTTTTTTTGAAGCTCCATTTCAGAGGCTTTTTTCAGCCTCTGAAACCTCCGTTTGAGAGGCTTTTTTTTCAGAGGCTTTTTTTCTGAAGCTCCGTTTCAGAGGCTTTTTTCCTGAAGCTCCGTTTTAGAGGCTTTTTTCAGCCTCTGAAACTTTCATTTGAGAGGCTTTTTTTCTGAAGCTCCATTTCAGAGGCTTTTTTTATAAAGCTCGGTTTCAGAGGCTTTTTTCAGCCTCTGAAACCTCCGTTTGAGAGGCTGGGCGGGGCTACATTCAGAGTAAAAGACGCACCCAGATTTTCACCCTCTTTTTTGGGGGGGAAAGGTGTGTCTTATACTCCGAAAAATACAGTATACAGTTTGGCTTTGGCTTACTATACTATTAAAAACTATTTCATTTGATTTGTAATTTTTTTTTCTTGGAGAGAGTTTAAGCTAAGACAAAAGCAACAATCCACAACATTACTTCGTACAGGGGACTTTTTCTGGAATGAAGACAGTCCTCCAATTATAAGGGCCATATCAAAAGGGTCTATTCCAAAGACTAATATGTAGGATCAGGATGAAAACAATTAAAATCAATTTCTTTCATTTATATCTAATTAAAGTTAAATGTAATAGGCATTAAATAAAGCCATGCATTTAATAATTGACCCTGTTATGACATTAAAATTTCTATTTTGATATCAAATGTCTATCTATATCAAATGTCTATCTCAATCATCCAGGGCATGGTTGTCCCAAAGGTGCTTTTCAAAATGCAACTGGACTTTCTTGTTTTTTTCTTTGAAAATGTTTCGCTGCTCATCCAGTAAGCATCTTCAGTTCTGACTGAATGTTGAGGAATGGAAAGATTTAAATTCCTTAGCAGTCATCTGGTCATTAAATTTTTTTTGGGGGGGGGCATCAGTTTTTGGAAAGCACATTTCTAACTTGGCATTACAAGTGAAATATATCAAATTAATTTTGTAAAATAAGTTTGTTTTAATATGCTGTACTATGAAATTTAGAATATAATGAAGTCATTTTTATTAATGTTGCTCTCATTCAGATGAAATTCTCTTGACTAAAGGATTTTTTTTTGTTTTAAAAATACAGATGTCAGAAAAGATATATATGCGTTCAGTCATCTCTAGCAAAAGTGACTTCTAAAGACGTCAATGAAAAAAATGTGAACAAATTTCATTTGTACAAAAATTTTTCTTGCAATATAAAAAACATTCATCATCACCAGGTATGTTTGCAAATTGTCTAAAGAAGTACCTCTTAAATAAGAAAATAAAAAGATACGTTTCTTGTAAGAAATTTGTTATGTGCTATAGTAATTAAAGTGTTGACTACTAGTGGGGAAACCTGGGGTCTAGTCCAGTGGTTCCCAAACTTTTTCAGTTCACCGCCCCCTTGGTGCTACAAACTCATCCTCACCGCCCCCCACCTCACCCCCTCAGGTGGGCGTGGCTTAGTGGTCAGGTGACCGGGTGGGCGTGGCCAACTTGTAAAGTGTGGTGAAACTCACTTAACAACGCTCTTGCTTAGCAACCAAAACGTTAGGCTCAATTGTGGTCATAAGTCTTTCTTTCGTTCTTTCTTTCTTCTCTACCTTCCCCCTTCTTTCTTTCTTTTTCTTTCCGTCTTTCTTCCTACCATCTTTCTTTTCTTTCTTTCCTTTCTTTCTTTCTGTCTTTCTTCCTACCTACCATCTCTTCTTTCTGTTTGTCTGTCCCTCGTCGCTGTGCCGTGCTCAGTACTAACACTTGTAACTCCGTTGAATTCCACGCTCTTGTGTGCAGGGCAGCCCATTCTGAAAGAAAACGCGAGACGTTTTCTTTCAGAATGGGCTGCCCTGCACACAAGAGCAAGGAACGCGAGGGAGCTTCAAGTGCAAAAGCATGGCAAACCACCTACCGCCCCCTGGCCCCTCTCACCGCCCCCCTGTTGCTCCCCTTGCCTCTCACCGCCCCCCTAAGGGTTCCCACCGCCCCCCGGTACCGCCCACTTTGGGAACCACTGGTCTAGTCCATTCTCAGCCATGGAAACGTAGTGAATCACTTTGAGCTAGTCACTCTCTGGCAGCCCAGCCTACTTCAAAGAGTTGCTATCTTATGGAGAAAAGGAGCAGGGGAGTACTGCACCTGGAAACTTGCGGTCCTGAATGACAGGCCAGATATAAATACAGTAGATAAATTAAACAATCTAGTTCTTGAACCATTTTCCTGTTGCCTAGGCAATCTTGTGCATGGAAAGGAAAACATGTTTTGTTTCAAACCTAAAGCAACCCAATTGTGACATAGAAGTTTCCCGGTATTCTTCTGGATCAATCCCAGCTGGCCAAAACAATATTTGGTACATTTGGATTCTTCCAGATTTTAACTGTAACAAATTGTGGACAGGTCTTAAGGAGTGAGTAGAGATGAGTTGGTGTGCCTTGCCCCTCTCTCCTTCTTGCCAACCTGCTCTTTGTTCCTGCTAATGCCCCCCTTTCCTGCTTCCTCGGCCTCCATGTATCATTTTTGAAGTCAAGCCTGGTATGTTCAGAGAGAAGAGTGGTTAGATGTACAGTACCTTGTTTGGGGGTGGGGGGTGGGGTAAGCCACTGGCTATGCCCCGTGGATTTCAGGTCATGGTAATATGATAAACCCTGATTTGTTTTTCCTGTATTTTATAGAATAAGCCATAGAGGTTCAGTAAGCTATACAAACCACAATGACTGGATTCTCATATCATAGTAATGTAAAGATGAATGGAGGGAAACTCTTTGGAAGTACTTTATTGTGCTCTCCTCAGATTGGCCATGTTCCTGTTGCTTTAGGTAGAGAGGGATTCCCCTTATTTAGTGATTTACTGCCTTTTTTCTCTTAGACAGCAGTGCAGCCCAGCCATACAGTAGGTGCCAGAGATCTAGCTCTTTGACAGGAATCAGAAGTAAATGGCAAAAAGTAGAAGGCCTAGCAATCAGGGTCTGGAACAGCCAATGCCAACCAAGAGGCTTTTGTGGCTTCACGAGGAATGGATAAATTGAATCTGTCATTCAAAGAATTTCCAAACTCACTACCTCCTCTCAGCTCAGTTCCTGAATGAGGGATGGAAATGGAGGGGACTGACTTCAAAGAATCTCTGTGGGAGGGAATTGGGGTTTGGGTACCCAAGTATATTTTTCTGCAATCTGAATGAATGGTTTAAAGCAACTCTCTCGACAAGAAGTGAACCATTACTCTTATCTTCACAGATAGACAAAAGGCTGCACTCTCTAATCCAGTGATGACGAACCTATGGCACGCGTGCCACATGTGACATGTGGAGCCATATCTGAGGGCACGTGAGGCATTGCCCTATGTCAGCTCAAGCGTGCATGTGCACGCTGGCCAGCTGATTTTCGGCCATTTTCGCCATTTTCGCTCTCTCCAGGCTTCAGGAAAGCCTCCTGAACCCTGGGGACGGCGAAAAAGGGCCCAGCGGGCCAACCGGAAGTTTGTTTCCGAACTTCCAGTTAGCCTGTTTGGCCATTTTTCGCTCTCCCCAGGCTTCAGGAGGCTTTCCTGAAGCCTGGGACGCTATCGCGCTCGCGCGCAACCTTTTGGCACCTGAGCCAAAAAAGGTTCACCATTACTGCTCTAATCTCCAGTCCTCGTTATAGCTATTGTAAATAAGCTCTTTACAAAAATACTGCCTTGCTATTCTTACAGCACCATGGTAGAGATTTTTTTTAAAAAATAGAAGTAGGTTATCATCAAAATACTTTCAGAAAAATATGGGGACTTTGCTGCTGAATTTTAGTTTGAACTCCTATTTTACATATATGTATGGCAATGTAGCATGCATACCTTGTCTCCTATTGAGAAGATGTAGGATCAGAGATATAGTAATCATACCTCCATTTTCCACCTCTAAAATGATCATAAATACCAGTTTCTTTGCTGAGATTGTGACTGGAGGCATATAGGTTCTCCATGCCCAAATCATAAACCTCATTGGATTTTTCAAATCTGCTGTCTGATCTTTCTCAGCCCCTACATGAGTTGCTCCTAAGATCAACCTGTGCTGTCTAAGGATTTTGGAAATTGCCTTCTTTTTCAGTGAGTCACTTGACCATTTTGAAACATATCTAGCCTATGGACATCAAACAACGAAGGAGAAAATGCGGCTGTGGTCTAAAAGGGGTAGATTTTCCTGTTAAGAGTTGTGGCCATTAGCCAAGTGAAAAGAGTTGCATTAGGCCTTTTCAAAAAGGGAAAATGTTTTCTCCAGAGATAAAAGTGAGCTTGTACCTTTTATTCTAGGATAATGGCTGAGGAAGATGGAAACATTGTAGATTTCCCCTTGGGACTGACAAGAGTTCAAAATGTTTTCTTTGCTCTTTCTGCCCATGTTTTGAATTATGCCATGAATCTCATATAAAGTTCACAATTGTTTCACTCTTTTCTACGTGTTACCATATGGAATCATATTATTTGGTCTTGCCTCCCTTCAAGGTTTTATGGAATAGCAATAGCAATAGCACTTAGACTTATATACCGCTTCACAGTGCTTTACAGCCCTCTTTAAGCGGTTTACAGGGTTCAGCATATTGCCCCCAACAATCTGGGTCCTCATTTTACCAACCTCAGAAGGATGGAAGGCTGAGTCAACCTTGAGCCTGGTGAGATTTGAACAGCTGAACTGCTGAACTAGCAGTCAGCTGGAGTAGCCTGCAGTAGCTGCATTTAACCACTGCGCCACCTCGGCTCCTATTTCCTACTCCCGGAAGAATTTGGTTCATAGTACTGAAGACCACTGAGAGATCAAAGAACACTAGGACGGATGCGCTATCTCTATCCTCCAAGGTCATCAACAAGTGCAACCAAGGCTGTCTCAATACCAAAATCCTCAATGCCTTCCATCCTTCCAAGGTGAGGACCCAGATTGTTGGGGGCAATGTAAATATACATTGCTTAATGGTGTAAACTGCTTAGAGAGTGCTTGCACTATGAGGCTGTATAGAAGTCTCATAAATAAATAAATAAATAAATAAATAAATAAATAAATAAATAAATAAATAAATAAATAAATAAATAAATAAATAAATAAATAAATAAAAACAAATAAACAAACAAACAAACAAACAAACAAATAAATAAATAAAATCCATCTGAATTGGGTCTAATAATCTACTCCAGGATTCCTTGCAACTGCAGACTGTCAGTCTCCTTAACAACATTCTCCCAAAAGGGAAGGTTAGAGACAAGACAATAGTTGTCTAAAATCTAAAACAGGAGACGGTGCACTTCTGCCTTCTTCAAGATCGAAGGTACCACCCCTTCTCTCGGTGAAGCCGACACTATAGTCACCAACATCTTTAACTTCAACTGCCTTTGAAAAACCAGATCACAAAATAATAATATCTAACCAATAATGAATTACAGATAGACAGCTCCTGTGACACATGTATCAAGGATCTTTCACATTTATTATAGCTCCAGCATATAAATGATGAGAGTGACCCTTTATAAATCTGAGGGATTCAAAAGACTACAAAATATTTTTCTTGCTGAACTACTTGGTTTTAATTCATACAAAGCAGATATATTATTCTTTAAAACTGAAACCAAGGTAGTAGAAGATACTCCATTGTATTTCAAATGTTGTTGTATGTTGTTCATATTTATTTTTGATGGGTTTTTTTAAAAACAAATTCTAATGAAACATTGCTAATGTTACTTCAGTAGAGGCTTTCTCCAGCAGTCTTAATGTCTCTGAGATTTCAGAGGCTGGTGATGCCCATGAATTGTGTCTGATGATCTGTTTTGTCTTAAAATGCAACTTTAATATCACTTGAGGGAGGTATTTTAGTTTTCATCCCCCTTGTCACAATGGAATAAACCTGGCAGCTCTTTGCTTGTGAACGTGCCTCCTCTTCTAATACTTGCCCTTTGTTTTGGCAGTCTGGGTACCTGATGTTAAAATATTTCACATGCAATTTTTATTGTTTGCTGTACTGTTCAGTGATATGTCAAGCCTGGTATGTCAACAAGCACCAGAAAAGCTGAAGAATATAAATTGGTGTGATGTCTTCAGGTCACTTTTAGACCATTGTGTTTAACATATGTGACATGTCTGAGTTAGCTAGTGATTGAATTAATGTTCATGATGGACAGGGAATGCTTGCTTGTGACAGGCAGAGGCCTATAGCATCCATCAATGTGTGCAGTGACATGGGTATGTCAACTTTTAACAGCTTTTTAATGGTTTTTGCAAGTCTAATGTATTAAAAATGCATGGTTTTGTTAACATTTAGGCGCACATGGACAGCAAGTGTACACAGCAATCATCTGCTTTCTCTCTCATGGCAGTTTAAATGCATGTTTGTTTTATTTAATGGAAATCTTCCATCAAGTGAATCAGAAAGTGAACATAGGGAGCAACCTTATACAATTTTACACATTCTAAATGTTTTGGACA
Organism: Diadophis punctatus similis; assembly: GCA_023053685.1. Taxonomy (NCBI): domain Eukaryota; kingdom Metazoa; phylum Chordata; class Lepidosauria; order Squamata; family Dipsadidae; genus Diadophis; species Diadophis punctatus. The sequence goes on from JALIGW010000001.1 coordinate 43,464,832, forward strand.
GCAGTTCTCATTATCACCAGTCAGTGTAGCCATTGGGATGATGTTAGTTGTAGTCTGACATATCTGGAGGATACTGGTTAGGGAATACATGTAGAATAGTGGTTAGCTTGCTAAACAAGGTCTAGACAGGCTTTTTCTCAGAGCAACCAGGTGGAGGTGTACTTTGTGACAGTCACACTATCTCAGCTGGAACCAACAATTTATGATTCTTCTGAGGGAAAATGGGAAAAAAATCTTGACAGAATTAGTAAAAATTACTACATTTTAGTCTATGGAGATTCTCAGTCATACTACATTTTAGCAATTTCTTTGAACATGCAGTGTTGTAGAGGATATCATATGCAAAATTTAAGAAGAAAATTACCGTATTTTTAGGAGTATAAGATGCACCTTTTTCCTCCCTAAAAGAGGCTGAAAATTTGGGTGCATCTTATACTTCGAATGTAGCTTTTTCTAAGCTTTTTTTTCCAGCCCTAACGAGGTGCTAACGATCTTCCCGGCTTCCTATTCCCTCCGAAGGGTTTTTCCAGCCCTAAGTCTTTGCAGCCTTGTTTTCATTTCTACTCCCTCTGAAAAAGGCTTTTTTAGCCCTAACCAGAGGATAAAATAATGTGCTGAAGCTGAACAGACTAAGGATGCTAGCCAGATGAATACCTGGTAGGTAGATTTCCCCCCCTATTTTCCTCCCCCAAAACTAAGGTGTGTCTTATACTCCAGTGCGTCTTATACTCCGAAAAATACGGTAATGATAAATTCTTTATCAGCTAAATATCTGGAAAAGAACCAAAATATGTTTAAAGAAACACTGTACAGCTTTTGGGAATATGATTGATCTTGCTTGCTCAAGTATATGTCAAACATGAGATATGAATATTTGAATATTTAGACTAGAAAATTATAAAAGGAAAATTCATATTGAAGTCAATGAATGCATAATTTGGAGATTTCTTCTTCTTTTTTAATTGTGTGATTGAGAAAGATCTGCTGAGCAGTAATATTGCAATGTTATAGAAATGAATTAATTATTTGAATATATGAATTCTATGCTGAACTAACTTTGGAATTCTTTGTAACTTGGAATTGAATTTTGCTATTTAATTATTCAAAGATAATTCTTTATCTTTTATATTCTATATTATTTATAATCCCAAGATGACATATGTCCCCAGAATTTAGCAATGTTCTTAGCTGCTTAATTACATCTGATTATTTAGTACCTCAGTTAAAATAGATATATACAAAGGAATGTGTCTGTCTGTTTAAATATTACTAATCACTGTCTTTCTCACATACTGAGTTAAATGCTAATATTCTGCATAAAATCAGTCTGGTATTTAATTATTTAAAATGTGATTTATCTCTATCTCAGATTGAAAGGATTCCCAAGCATTTTAGAGATAATAAGTTTAATAAGACATTAATAAACATTATTAAATTACAATAATAAGTCATAATATGGAGTCCTTGGTACTCTCTGAGTCTGAGTGTTTGCTTGCAGAAGTTTCATCATTCAACTGTTACTTAATCAGATGATGAAACAACAAGGAGCACAAAGGAGTCCACAGTTCAACTTTGGACTACATATATTCTCTTTTATTAGAATAAGTCATAATACATTATCTAATATAGATATGGCTCCATAGCTAATCCCCCAAAGCCCCTGAAAGAGGCAGGTTTTTATTAACTTCCAGAAAGCTATATCCATTGCAGCCATCCTTTTCTCAGGAGTCGGCTGTTCCTTAAGAGGGAAACCCCCAGAGAGAATACCCCCCTTCTGCCGCAAATCCTATTAGGTGGGAACCCTCAGTAGATATTCCCAGGTATCTAGATAGGATGGATAAAACTATCTGGAAAAGGCAATCTCATAGATACCCAGATCCTGAGTCATAGAGGCCTTTAAAAAGCAGCAGCATAATTTGCACTCAAAAACAGTTAATCAGTATAGCTACTTAAACAATGGTGTAATGTGGCAGTATCACAACTTCCCTGTGAGCATGTTGAGCCATTGAATTCTGGACCAACTGAAATCAACAAGGATAGCACATTACAGCAATATAACTGGCGGTTGGCAAGGGCAAAAGTGACTGTATCACAACATCCTAGTTCAGATAAGTAAGAGGTGCACCAGACACGGCTGATCACTACACTATTGTTGCAAATTTGCCTGCTCTTTGAGCAGAAGATAAGAATCTAGGAAGATTGTGAGCCTGCTCCTTCTGGAAAAGCACAGGAAGAGTAAAGTTGGTACTATCCTGGAACTGGTAGATTTCTGAATTAAAATTGCCATTCTGTTTTGCTTGGGTTGAGTTTGTTTTGGCACACTCAGATTCTGACAATCTCCAGACACTGAATGAGGACTTCTCATTAGGTTTAGTGTGAGGTTAAACAGCATCTTGACACTTCAACCCAAACTAACAAATGACTTCTTCCAACAGCCTCCTGATGTTAACTGATAGAAGAAAAGTTCAAGCCCTGAGTCATCCCATAATAGGGTGCTTGTTGGCATATCCTCTTATCCCCTGAACAATTGCTAACTGGACTTGCCACTCAAAATGGTACCTCCAATCCCTAATCCACACAAGGAGTCCAGAACGATACTATGGTTGATAGCATCAAAGGTTGCTTAGAATTCTAGGAGGAAATGTTCCTTCTTCCCCTCCAAGTTCCATCATAGGACATCCATGAGAGTGACCAATACAGTTTCCGTGCTATGGCCAAAACCAGATTGCTACAGGTGTAAATGTTCCATATTTTTCAGAGGTGTAATTGCCACCTCTTCCACAGTCCCCTAAATGGCTAGGTTGGAGATTGGAGGATAATTGTATAGTTCCCTTGGATCAAGGATTAACAGCTGCAATTATGCCATGGATATATGTCCATATAAAGCCTGCAATCTAAGCATCACAGACTTTACTCGTAATACAGATTTATAGGATTTGGAATCCAGAAATATTGATTGTCTGATACTTTTAATCTTTTGACTATCAATCTATCAGTGTATATCTCTCTCTATATGTGTCATAAATTCTTGCTGTTTATATTTGGGATTTAGATTCTGGCTATTAACCGAGGAGAGAATCTGAAAATCTTGAAAGTAAAGGTCAATGTTCCTGATGGAGTGAAGAATGAATTTTCTAGGTGGTGTGTAAATGAAAGGTTTGTATAGGGATATAAGTATGTCCATGTCAATGTTCTGCTGTTCTCATTAATGAAGCATATTGAATGCATGCATTTCTAAAAGTTTTTGAGTTTTTCAAGACGAGGATAGGCAATCGTATTTTGGCTATCTGCATGGTAGGGGTTCTGGCTTCCCACATGGAATAGGGAGTTGTCCATCATTAATTCTAGCCTATGTACATGTAGTCCTCAACGTACGAGTGTAATTGAGCCTGAAATTACAGTTGTAACTTCTTGTGGTTCTAAATCAAGGCATCATGTGATCAGACCCGATTTTTGGGGGACATTTTGGGGGCAGTCATTAAGCAAATGCTGCAGTCATTAAGCGAACGTAGCAGTTGTTAAGCGAATACATCAGTTATACAATTTCTCCCAATAGGCTTTTTTTTTTGCCAGAAGCCAAAAGTAAACACCAGAAATTGGCAAAAAAAAATCACATATTGCAATCATGTTTTGTTTTATTAAAATGTTGTACGCCGCCCTGAGTCCTCAGGGAGTAGGGCGGCATAGAAGAACCTCCAAATAAATAAATAATAAATGTGACTGGGAGACACTGCAAAGAGCTGTAAAAGTGACTTGATTGCCAAGCACCCAAGATATGATCATGTGACTATGGGGGCAAGATACACATTTTCTCTATATAAGATTTCCTATCTACTTGATTCTAGATATATTAAAATGTCAAGAATTAGATACTTTTTTGATGTCACGTGGATGTTCTGAAAACATTATTTCAGAATTTCAGATTATAAGGTTTAATTTTGTAAATGCTGAGGTATACAGTTTAGGCTGTAAACTCATAGATTTGTCTTTTTTAAGGGAAGAAGTTCCACTAATTACATAGGGGTTTTGGGTCATATGTTGCTTATTCTTTAATTATTTATTAGATCTTCTGTGAATATTTACATATTTTAGTTCTTGAATCATTGACATTTGTATGTGATATATCATTAACAGACAAATTATTTCCCCCCACTCCCGGTTTACTATTTATGTATGTTTTTTGTAAAACACTTATTTTTCAAATGTAGTAAAAAAAATTCTAATGAATGCTTGAATTAGCAGAAATTAGAACTAGAACTCACAGCCACATTCATGTTTAATACTAAAAGTGTGCTGTCTCAATATCAAATAAGGAAGAAGAGTAGTATTAGGGCTGATAATGGAATGGGATAAGGACAGGGATAACAATAGGGATAGACGAGATCCTCAATTATACCCATAGAGAGGTTGGTAGAGATTTGAGGTGGCAACTGCTAGCTCACAAATGCTACCCATACTGCTCTTGTATTATATCAGCAGGAGTTACCCAGATTGATTTTGAATTTGCAATCTAAGAAAAGACTTGGCAGTTCTATAGGAATTCATGATTGACAGTTGTCATGGACATTATGAGAAAAAGCACTTCTTGAGTTTACTTAGTGGTTTTACTTATTTACCTATTGTTATTGCTGTTTTTGACATGGTTTGATTTAAAAGATTAACAGAGTGACTACAGTTTAAAAAAAATCTGATTTACAGATGGAGACCAAAGGCCTTTGCCAGCCCTGAATTAATGGAACTATTGCACTCTTCAATAGAAGATTCATATAAACGTCTTATTTATCCCCTGCTCTGCAGAGAATTCAGGTAAAGCAATATATCTTCATTATTAAAAGGATAAGTAAAAACTTGGTAGTACTTAATAGTCAGACTACAAACCAGGGGTGGGTTTCTCCCGGTTTGGACCGGATCGCCCGAACTGGTAGCGACACGCTGGTGATGTCACTGATCTGGTTCGGTCGGTGCCGGTCCGTGGGTGCCGCCATCTTTTTTGGGGGGGGGGAATTTTTTGCGAATTTTTTCCTGTTGGATGGCTTCTCCTCTTCCGCTGCTTGAAAAAGGGCCCTCCTGTCCACCTCCGGGTTAATACTGACCTTTATTTCTTCGCCCGAAACACAGCTGATCAGCTCTTCAGCTGTGTTTCGGGCTGATTCCTGCTACTGAGCATGTGAGGAAGCCAAATTGCACGAGGCGACGCACGCACGCGAGTGGAGCAATTGCATGCGGGCAAAATGTTGCGATGCGAACCGGTGGCGAAGGTAAGTGGAACCCACCCCTGCTACAAACCTAGCAAATCTAGCATCCTGTTTTTCACAGAGGCTAAACCAAATACTCACAAGCAGGAAATAAGATATAGGAGCCCTCTCTTGTCTTCCAAAAATGATGTTCAGTGACATACTGCCTCTTGACCTGGGAATTTCTAGATGGTCATCTTGGCTATGAGCTTTGGATAACCTCACACATATGGATTTCTCTAATTTTAAAATAATTGAAGCTGAATAGTTTTGACTGAAATGCATATGCATTTTCATTGAAAGTGACAATCATGTGTATTACTGGGGGTCCATGGAACCAGGCAAAGGTGTATTGTTTGTTTGACTTTAACTTAGGAGACTTGAACTAGATGCTGAGAGATACCAAACCAAAGTTCCATATGTCTGTTGATCAACCAATTAATCTAGATTTTGCTATAATACTGTATTCTCACCAATAGCCAATTGATATATGTTATACTTTCCCCAAGTTTATCCAGACACTCAAAGTTACATGTTAATGTTCACTAAAATCCATAGGATTTATTTCCAAGAAGGTTTATCTAGGACTGAAATAGCAGAAGGTTTTTTTGACACATGTTGTTTTTTCAGGAAGAGTTTCATACCTTGCTCTTCAAACACTTAAGAATTGCAAGCATTGGCAAGTTGAAGACATTTTTTTCTTGGTAGTGCAAAGGGTAAAGAGGAAAGTGGAAATGGAAAATGCATTTTAAATTTGGGAAAAGTTGACAGTTTGCATATCCAAAGTGCAATTTGCTTATGTTTTTAATGATCATGCCATACTGTGTGTTTTTTTTCTCCTCTGCTATCATTGAATAAGATTGTTCTAATGGTCTTGATGCAGACTGCTGAGTTGCTAAAATTGTTTTCATTATATCCATTTCACAATCGCTGTTTCAGTAGTGCTCTCCATCATGTCGATCTAATCCCATTTGTCATACTTCTTTTAAGAGAAGTGGGAGACTAATTGCTCCTGCTATAAATATCTTTGTGTCTGTCATTTTTCATTCTTAGATTAACAATTTAATTGGCATAATATTGGGCTCAACTTTGCTATGTAATGACTACAGAGTAGGAAGCCATTCTGTTTTATCAGTGACAATATAATGGCTTCTTTTACTAGCTGAAATTGCAATGTTTGATATTGTAGGAATAAATTGTGATTTCAGGTTCAAACATGTAAATTCAAAATACATTTATGGGCACAGGTGTTTTTGTGAGTCCTTCTCCCAAATAGGTGGGAATTAAAATAAAGCTTCATTTGAGTCAAGTTCAAGAATGAAATGTCTCTCATATGAATATGTCCATGTGTATTTGTTTATGAAATAAACTAAGAGAAGAAATCCGAGAAAAGGAACTTTTCAGTGAAAATTTAAAAAAATACAATTTTGCATATTTACGAAAAACTGGACTTTTTTGTTCCCTTATCAGGTCAAAACTAACTTCAGATGCTGAAAAGCAATCAGTAATGATGTTTGGAAGTAATCTTCGTCAGTTGCTTCTAACAAGCCCTGTGAGAGGGCGAACAATGATGGGAGTTGATCCTGGGTATAAACATGGCTGCAAACTAGCAATTATTTCACCAACCAGTAAGTCTTCTGTGCCATCTGAGAGAGGTGCTACTTTTCATATAGGATATAAAACATCTTTCTTCAACTGATGTTCTCCAGATTTATTTGAACCTGGCATCTGCCATTCACACATAGAAACTTATATCTTTGATATGGGAAACTAAATATAATACACTAAGGCTATCCATATTAAAGCTGACAGTTTTTAGACCTGCACCACATGTTAAAGAGTTGTATTGAATGACACTCAGTAAATGTGGATACTGTGAAATTCTTGAGAGAAAAAAAGTTTGATAACAAATGAAGACTTATTCCCCCCCCCTTTTTTTGATAATGAAATTGCCAATACAAAAGCTTTGCTCAATGGCAGCTTGAGTCAGACAGGCATCTCTCATTGTTACTGGGAAAAAGGTCTGTGCTCCTTCTTATTTCATTCTGTAGCGGAAACCAATGAATAATCATAATTACTACTTGCTCCCAGCATTTTTACCAGCTGGGCTGCCTTCCTAGAACAGAATGAAAGCACGTGCAATATATCTGAAAAATGTATATGAGTGTGATTTAGGCAACAACTGGTTCCAATGAACCATATTTCTTCATGTTTACTTTTCCAAATGAGAAATTTCAAAGTTGTTAAGCATATTACAATTTGTGGTATGTGATAGGAGTTTTTACCCTGCTAGCCTTAAAGAAGGCATTAGAAGCCTTGTTTTTTCCCCCTTGGCATTTCAGCCTGGATATTAGCTCTGCCCATCTTGGGAGATAGTATGATGTGTTTGACAGCCAGAATACATATTTGTTTTTATTTCTATTGCTGCTGTTAGTGTTTCATGTTAGCTGCCTAGAATTGCTTTAGTGAATTAGGCTACCATATAAATTAAATAAAACAATATTTTTTAAAACTTGAATAATTTCAACAAAAAATGTGATTCACAACAGTATTAGTAGCAGGGATTCTGAAAACGTGTAGTGTCACCCAAAAAAATCAAATATGTTTGGCCTTATCACCTCAATATCACAAATTCAGGACTCATCTCTAAATAATAGAGTCAGTCTGCAAGCTATCCAGCTTTATGTGCAAGATGTTGTCTATCAGTCTTTCATTTGAAAATCATGCCATTTCTCAAGAGTGGCAATTTAGTTAAATGCTATTAGCAATAGCACTTTTCTTATATACCGCTTCATAGTGCTTTACAGCCCTCTCTAAGCGGTTTACAGAGTTCAGCATATTGCCCCCAACAATCTGGGTCCTCATTTTACCCACCTCGGAAGGATGGAAGGCTGAGTCAACCTTGAGCCTAGTGAGATTTGAACAGCTGAACTGTTGAACTGGCAGTCAGCACTGACTAGCACTGCACCACTTCAGCTCATTGTTGAGCTGAACAATGAAAGAACCTGCAAGCCAGTAAGAGCTGGGAAGATAGTTAGCACCTGGTTAGGGCTAGAAAAAAACTTATTCAGAGCAAGTAGAGCAATGAAAAAAAATTCTGCAAAGACTTAGGGCTGGAAAAACATTCTTTGGAGAGAGTAACAATGAAAAAGCCTGCAAGGTAAGAGCTGGGAAGATCTGTTAGCACCTAGTTAGGGCTGGAAAAAAAAGCTACATTCGAAGTATAAGACGCACCCAAATTTTCAGCCACTTTTAGGGAGGAAAAAGGTGCGTCTTATACTCCAAAAAATACGGTAAGTCTTCCTTATTTAACTCCTCCCTTTTCTAATATGGCTGGCATTGTAAACAATCAAATAATTAAAACAATTTAAAGATTTTATTAGTTGATCCTAATGAAAATAAATTTACATTTCTCTTATTCTCACCTTAGGTCAGATTCTCCAAACAGATATTGTCTATTTGCATTCTGGTAAAGGAATCTATGAAGCTGAGAAGATCCGGACACTTCTGTTGGATCACAAGTATGTTCTTAATGTTGCTTTTCCCTATATACTACGTTTTACTGCTGATCAGCAGCATAGAAGACAGATTAGGTTGCTCTCGATATTTTAGAATTTTTATAGGAATATTTGGAAGAATATAAATGAGGTAATGAGGTAATGAGAGCTACTGTTCTGTGTCAAGCTCTGCTAATTTCCCAGAGGGAAAAAATGGTAAAGTTTAGTTAGAGCCTTCTGTATATAGTTCAGGAATGCCACAAATGAAAGAGAGATGGGATTATAGATGAAGGCAAAAGGCTTGTTTATATTTCATTTGAACCAGAATAGTGAGTTTGGTCCTTTGTAAAGGAGGTACTACATTTCCTCCTTACATCAAAGCAGAAAAGTTTTCAAATTGCTCCATTAATTTGGGGCCTAGCCAGGTAGAACGCATTTGGTACATCTGTGGTTAAAAGAGTAGCAGGTCTCATATTCCACCTCCCTTCTCTAATGTAAATTCCCCATCTCTTCCCATATTAACAAAGCAGCTTCTAGTTGCAGGAGTTCACCTGCAACATGTATTAGGTCTGTGGTCAGCTACTAGCTGCTTTATCTTTAATGTGAAGTGTCAAGAATAGATGTAAGTGCATTTGGGTTTCATTCCCATTATGCTCATGCATAAATGTCTCATACCTTTCTCGCTTGTGTATTACTTCTATCAGTACTTTGATGAGAAAAGGAAAAAGTACATAAAACTCTTTTTGGAAGAATGCAATGCCTCCATATCTTTTAAGGCAAGCAGATTTCCTTTTCCATATTAGATTGGAAGAGATTTTGTGGGAAAGGAAACAAAAATGGAAGATGGAGAATATGTTGGCCTTAGATGACCTTAATTTGAAATGCTATTTCTTTCTCTCCCTCTCTCCTAAAAGCTGTGCCACTATTGTAATTGGCAATGGAACAGCTTGTAGGGAAACTGAAGCTTACTTTGCTGACTTAATTATGAAGAAATACTTTGCCCCTTTGGATGTCACTTACTGGTAAGAAAATATATAAAATACTATTTCATTATTTTCATTGGAGTCCAGTAGAATTTGTTTTTATAGAAATGTTTTGGGATGATAAATCCTTTACATATCATATCACCATCTACTCCACTGGGCTGTTTTCAGATCTAACCCATAATCCCAGGTAAATAAAATACCATTCTTGTGCTCATATAACATGCCATAACTAGACAGTTACACCAAAATAAGGCATCTCCTAATACAGTGTTTCCCAACCTTGGCAACTTGCTGGGGAATTCTGGGAGTTGAAGTCCAGACATCTTCAAGTTGCCAAGGTTGGGAAACATTGTCCTAATAGCTTGATTCACATAAGAGTGGGTCAGTTCCTATAACATACTGAACACAAACAATTCTGGCAAGTGTATGGACACAGTCTTAATGTTTAAAGATAAGTGTATGTCTAAATAATACCAAATCAGGCTGTTTTTCTCCTTTCTCATGCTTTTTGAAATATTCTTTTTATTAAAAGACTTTGAAAAAAATGTACATTTCTTGTGACTTTTGAAATGGCTAGATAAAGAAGTTGTTTATACAAAATTCATATTAAGATAAAGTTAAATATAAAGTCCATGTTTGTTTGTTTTTAGGATGTACTGTATTACATAGACGGTGTAGGATAGCACAAAGGCTATATTTGGTGATGCTATGTAGTGGATCTCCTTAGATTTTGGGAGAGATTTATTAAAGTAGCCCTACCAACATTTCTCCCTTATTCCAGAGTAAGACATGGCAGAATTTAGTTTCTCTTCCAAAAAGAATCAGACGGGGGGGGGGGGGGGCAATAGCAGCTATCGCAGGCATTGATGGTGATTATTGTGTTTTCTACAGAGTGTCTAGTGTTGGTGATAGCCCTGCTAGAATGTTTGACAACCCCCCTACCCCCAAAGAAATTCCTGATGTTATCATCACCTTGTATTAGACCTAGTGCTGGAACCCAAAAATGGGGAAGACGTGCACACTGGATATTTGGCATGTAAAGGATGTCTCAGCCCATAGAAGGAAAGGGAGTAAGGGAAGCATTCAGAAGGCCCCCCTCCCCTAATTTTCCAGAGAGTAAAAGAAGAGGAGGGAGAGTTAGTTTGGTGTAAAGGTTAAAGCATCAGGCTAGAAATTGGGAGACTCTGAGTTGTGGTCCTGTCTTGAAATCACCTGGGTGACTTTGGACCAGTCATTCTGTCTCAGTCCTAGGAAAAAGGCAATGGTGCAAACCATTTCTGAAAAACCTTTCCAAGAAAACTGCAGGGAGTTGTCCAGGCAGTTGTCAGGAATCAGAGTTGACATGAAGACTCACACAAAAGGAAAGGAGAGGAGAAATACTTTCAGTCTTGCAAGATTCCGTTAATGTAAGCTTATAATTCATTGTTGTGCTTCTTGCCTGTACTCTCTCGAAGGGCAAGAGATAACACCGATGCTAGCGATGTACAAACTTTCTTGCTTTCATTTCTTTCGTTTGTTTGATATAAGCTAAATTATTAGTTTATGAATCTGGTTTTCATAATTGTTAATAGTTTTAAGGTTCTGAGCATAACAATAAAAGTATGTGTCGCTAAAAAATAGATGTAAAGCTTTTGACACTCTGGTTAAGAAAAAGACTCGGCCTAGGGGGAAGCAAGCAAGGTTACTGTGAAGATCAAATGCAAAAAAAAATAGAAAGTTGAATGTTTAAGATGGCAATCTGTGCTTTCAAGATATCTTGAATTATTAATCCCATAATCCTTGTTGTGTATACTGAAATTTGTGGCGGCAGTAGTCACAAACATCTACCTCCCTTTCTGCATATATGTTCTGAATTAGCTCCTATTGATCTCATTGTACATTCTTAGATAGGTGAGTATAGATTACAGTCTAAAATAAATAATTCTGTATAAATATTTATTTTAAATAACAATGAATCATATGTACCATGACTTAGAAGATATTAAGTTTCTTCCTAGATACACTCAATGGTTTCTATGGTGCATTTTTAAAAGTATTTTTCTTGGCTTGTAATTGATTAAAACAATGTTGAAGTGTATTTATTTATTTATTCAATTTGTGTGTTGCATGATTCTGGGCAGCTCGCAATAATAAATAACGTAAAAACAGCAGAGTACAAAAAATAATTCAAGTACAAAAATAATTCACAAAGCAAATATAAAAAAAATTACTAAACAGGGGAGTCCCATCTCCTTGTTATAGACTTATATGCCAGACCCTGAGTGACTTACTGTATATATCCTATTTACAAATATAAAAATTAAATTATGTAAGGTTAAAAATTGCAGAACTTAAAAATACAATATTTATATATTTATTTAGAAAATGACTCTTCTACTCTGGACAGCATACAAAATTAAATATTAAAACAAGAAAACAATAGTATACAATTAGATGAACAGTCTAGGTAGCTGTTAAATCCTATGGGAGTGTGGTACCCATCAAAGCCTAAGGCCTAGGGAAAGATTTTGTAGCTGGTTTTCCTGTCACCTTTTCTAATTTGAGATTACCGTATTTTTCGGGGTATAAGACGCACCGAAGTATAAGATGCACCTTTAGTTTTGGGGGAGGAAAACAAGGAAAAAAGGCCTCTGCCTCCAAGCAATTTGCCAAACAGCAAACAGCACAGATGATATACACTGTTTGCTGTGTATTTCTGTGCATGTGTGCTTCACCCATAGAAATAGCAAAGAATTGGAGAAATGTACATTATGCCAGAAAGTTTTCTTAAATGTAGTCACACTAACTGCTCCCAATTATTTAAATAGATCTACTCCAAGGTAACTAAACTCTAATACTAAACAGGACACTATTACATTTCAGACTATACTTGTACAGAGCTGTTAAAATTAATTAAAATTTCTGGAAGTATACATTATTCTCTATTATTTAAAAGAAGATACAATAGCACTGGGCCTCTTCAGAGCAAGCATTTATTTTAAAAAGCTTCTATATTTTGTTAAGTTGTCTAGATTTACAGGGATCTCCAACCTTGGCATCTTTAAGACTTGTGGACTTCAACTCCCAGAATTCCACAGCCAGCAAAGCTAACAAAGCTGGCTGTGGAATTCTGGGAGTTGAAGTCCACAAGTCTTAAAATTGCCCCGTCTCTAGAACAATAATAAAGCAGTCTTTAAAAAATAAGGATAATAATTTGAACATTCTACAGACATTTATAGTTATTCACTTACCCCCTTCCATCCAGTTTAGCAAAAAATAAAAATTTGCGTGTCTCTCCCAGCTATTTGCCTTTGCAGTTTCAGTTTCAGTTTCCCACGTGGCAAATCAGCTGTAGATCGGGAAGTGCTAGTGACTTGCTTGGCTTTATAGGCTCTTCCCTCTTTGCTGCAAACAGGTAAATTGCTGGAAGACAGAGGCCAAAGGGTGGGGGTGGCTGGCTACATTCAGTGTATAAGACGCACCCAAGTTTTCACCCTCTTTTTGGGGGTAAAAAGGTGCGTCTTATACTCCGAAAAATACGGTATTTTTGTTGTGCTATTAATTTTAAATTTTGATCAAACCTCCTTTTCTTCCCAACACCCCACTTCTCTAGAAATGGGCAGCTATTGATAATCTTTTATGTTGTCAAAATTAAGCAAACTGCACCTGAGATCTAATTTCCAATAAACTGTATTCAATTGCTGAAGCAACTGGAATATCAATAATAAATGCTTTGGGCTTTCCTAATGGGGTTGTCAGGCCGAAGCCATTTTAGTGGGGTCTTTGGGATGCCACACTTTATGCTATTTTAAAATGTATTCTTAGCTGTGGGAATTTGGGAGGGGTAATTGCATGAGGGATGTCTGCATGTAGCCATAACAAATTCCTTCTAGATAGTCAAGGTCATCCTTTGTCTTCACACTCCTGCACCTGCACGGAAGGAGATGGGTGGATCTGCCAAGTTGGCAGTTGAAGATTGGTCAACGTGATGGACTTGGTAGTGTGGGGACAAGGGCTTGAACTTTCAACTGGGTGGAGAAACCCTGGGGACTTCAGATTCGGATTCTCCCAGATGTGCCAACTTGGCTCTACTAATAAATTGGAACTTTGAGGAATACTTTGCCTCGGACTCTGATTTAGTTTTCGATGCTATTTGGAATCCTGACACTTAGCTTTCATGCGTGGCCTTTCATTTGCAAACATTTTGGTTTAATGTTCTAATTCTCCGACATTTCATAGTTAACTCTGTAAATCTTTATGCACCCATTTTGACTCTGATGTGTGCTATGTTGCTGAAGGTCTACCTTATTCTCTCTGGATTTTTTAAGAAATGCCACTTTTGAGTCCTCTTGCTTCCTCTATAATATATCTAGTATTTCACCTCGCCTAATTACCTTTACTTTTCTGCTTCACAGCACTCTCTCCGTTTGAAGGGCAACTTAACATTTAGGTTCACATTATGATAATTATATTTCAAGACCATGGTGGGAGGGATTAAGAGGTCTTTGCTCTGGTTGCAGATAAAAAGGGTTCAGATCCACTTGTAAAACTAGATTGGTTAACAGCCCATAGTTTTCATTATGTTTGCTACTCATGCGGCATTAATTCTTAATTCATCAGGTACCCAGGGTGCTGTAACTCTAGAGGTGACCTTGGGACTTGATTTACCTCCGCTCAGTTTTCTTTGTTAATGTACCATGAAAGAAATACATGAAAGATTGCCAACTTCAAAGCTCCTTTTAAAGTAAAATGGCTGATAAAAAATCCCCTGGCGTTTAATGATGTCTGTCAAATATTTCAGCTGTCTTATATTCTTTTACAAGCTTTTGCTTGCTACAACTAAATCAGTTTGTTTCATGTTTGGTTGGAAGTATAAAAGGATCGAAGGGTGGAGGGTTTTTTTTCACACTTTCAAAATTATGGTGAAAATTTATTAAGAATACAGTCTCTTTATCATTGCCTAGAAATGAACTCCACTGAATTTAATGAGGCTTATTTGCAAGTAAGTGTGTATGAGATTGCAGCCTAAGATTTACTTCACAGTAAATATCCAGTAGGTGTTGCAGTCAACATTATTTGTCCTTTTGTAGGAAACCATGTTAAAATTAGATGTACAAAAATGGCAATTAAATAAATGTATTAGTAAAATTTTTTAAACTGGAAATAGATTATTATAAATCAGTGATCCCCAAGGACCACTGGTACCAGGATTTAATTTCATGGAGGACAATTTTTTCACGGATCGGGAGGAATGGTTTTAGTTTCACTAGCTCACCTGCCGTTCACTTCCAGCTGTGCAGCCCAGTTCCTAACAGGCCATGGACTGGTACTGGTCTGTGGCCCAGGGGTTGGAGCCCCCTGTTATAAATGTCAGCAAATCTTAAATACAGATTTTGCTTACTAGTATTTAGGACATTTTGGAATATTTTTCAACTTTGCATGATAAGGTGCACCCCCAAATTATCTGTTTAGAGTTATTAAAAAGAACATTCATCATTCTTTTCCTTTCAGCCTAATTACGAGGGTGAGTCAAACAGTAATGCCATTTTCTTTAGGACAGGTATAATTACCAACACAGGAACATGAAGCATACATCAAAATGAAGCTGGTCCTCTGTGGATCACATCCCTACTTCTCAACATAGTCACCGTTTCTCTCAATAGCAATGTTCCACCTTCGAATGAGAGCATGTATCCCTGCCTCGTAAAATTTTGTTGACTGTTCTTTGAGCCACTTCTTCACTGCAGTTTTCACTTCCTCGTCACTGGAATAATGTTTGCTTCTCAAACACTCTTTCATGGGGCTGAAGAGATGATAGTCTGAAGGCACTAAATCTGGTGAGTATGGAGGATTATTATTCCAATGACGAGGAAGTGAAAACTGCAGTGAAGAAGTGGCTCAAAGAACAGCCAAGAAAATTTTATGAGGCAGGGATACATGCTCTCATTCAAAGGTGGAACATTGCTATTGAGAGAAACGGTGACTATGTTGAGAAGTAGGCTACATGTTCCTGTGTTGGTAATTATACCTGTCCTAAAGAAAATGGCATTATATTTTGATTCACCCTCGTATTTAAAAGTGTATGTGAGGAAAGCAGCTGCAAAAAAACATATATAGAAATAAAGAAATTAAAGCTGGCACAAGGTTAAAAAAAAACCCTGGGCTTCAGGCCCGCTAACAGCTGTGTGTTTTGAGCTCCTTGGGTCCCAGAATTGATTAACAACTACTTGATATTCAGGTGGTAGCTAAGGCCACAGGGTCCTTTGTACAATTTAGTATGCCAATTGTGCCCCTTTCAGGATTTGTACGCCTGCTCATAGTCACTCCCACTTTAGTCACCTCCCAATTAGATTACTGTAGTATGTTCTATATGGGGCTGCCCTTAAAGACATCCAGAAGCTACAATTGTTGTTTTATTGCCAGTGTATTGTTTTATTATTTAACTATTTTTATAAGTTCATATACTGTAGTTTT
This sequence comes from Diadophis punctatus similis, assembly GCA_023053685.1. Taxonomy (NCBI): domain Eukaryota; kingdom Metazoa; phylum Chordata; class Lepidosauria; order Squamata; family Dipsadidae; genus Diadophis; species Diadophis punctatus. The sequence goes on from JALIGW010000001.1 coordinate 43,481,002, forward strand.
GTGCTTTTTATTAGGTTTTATTCAATTTTTTTGATAAACTGCTTGAGGTCACTTTGGTGGAGTTGGGCAATCAAAAATGTTGTAGCAATAGCACTTAGCAATAGCACTTAGACTTATATACCACTTCATAGTGCTTTACAGCCCTCTCTAAGCAGTTTACAGAGTTCAGCATATTACCCCCAACAATCTGGGTCCTCATTTTACCCACCTCAGAAGGATGGAAGGCTGAGTCAACCTTGAGCCGGTGAGATTTGAACAGCTGAATTGCTGAACTGCAGTGCTGCACTTTAACCACTGCACCACCTCGGCTCTGTAAATAGTCGACCTACTACAAAGAACTTTCTATAAAATGGGTACCATCAGTGAAAAGTCACTGTTACATACTTTTAATTTACTAAATGTCTTACATTAGTAAGACAAAAAATAGATGAGGAAGGATGTGGGGACTATTTTACTTGAGTGTCAAATTTGAGACTAAGGGCCCAAGTGACTATGATAATTATAGCAATGTCAATATCATAAGAGTGCAGTGGTTAGAATGCAGTACTGCAAGCTACTTCTGCTGACTGCCAGCTGCCTGCAATTTGGCAGTTCCAATTTCACCAGGCTCAAGGTTGACTCAGCCTTCCATCCTTCCGAGGTCGGTAAAATGAGGACTCAGATTGTTGGGGGCAATATGCTGACTGTGTAAACTGTTTAGAGAGGGCTGTAAAGCACTATGAAGCGGTATATAAGTCTAAGTGCTATTGCTATTGCTATATCAAATATGGGGTCAACTTCCCACAACCTGGCACCCTTCACTTATATTGCTATAACAAATTTCCCAGAATTAGATATGCTGGTTAAGTATCTGAAAACCCTTAGTAAATATCAGGGTGATAGAAGGTTGCATACAGCTATAGGTATAATAGATATTGCTTTGGGATGAGAGTGGGGATAAAATCTAAATCAAAGTGTCTTTGGCTCTTCCTCCAGGTCATGATAGAGTTGGATAGTTTATACATTTATTAAATAATACTTTGGTTTGAATCAGTCTGTGCCTTATATTTTTGGAACTTTCTCTTTTTGGATCAAAATGGACATATATGTTTTAAGTAAATGTGACATGGGAATTTTTAAAATTAGTATTTCCATGTAGTTGTTTTAAAAATCTGAAGAAATAACTAATTACAGCTTGGCTCAGGTTTAAAAGATTCTCAAAAGTGATCCTCCATGATGTCTGATCACCATTATAAATTTCTTACAGTTCTCCAAGTAATGCCATGATGTAGGGCAATTTAGCCATGTGGGAAATTTTTAAATGGTGTGTGGATAAGTATCACCCTCAGTAATGTGTCTGTCTGGAGTTCATGGTCCCTGGCTGATATTGGCTTATGTTGTGTTGTGATGTGATGTGATGTGATGTTGGACTATGTTAGGTGTTAATATTTTTCTTCCAATCCAGTTCTCTAGACTAAATCTCTTGTAGTGTTGCTGTTTTTTGTAAGTGAAGCAATAGGGAAAAGATACTTAAATTTGAGATGGCATGGGAAGAAATAATCAAATGACCTACCTAGAATCGATTCTGCTTGACTGCAAGACAGTAAATAAAAAGATAAATAAACAGAAAGGTGGGGATCTTAATTATGGATTTTACATGTCATGTTTTGGTGGTGGTGGAGTGGCTGATCTAGCTCAATATGGCATTGTTCTATTCCCAGGCATATCTGCTTATGCCTCATGTATGTCATTTCCTAAGCTGCCTTAAAAGAATGTCTGAAGATCTACCCGATTACAGTAAATGTATGATGTCATTGAAACACCCTGGGCTAATTTAACATTGTTTTAATATGAATCTCCCAAAGCAAGGTTATATCTCTGCTGTTGTGTCTTGGAAATCAGGACAGTAAGGATTCTCAGATTACCTGATATTTGGGGCCAGTTTGGATTCAAATCTGGATCTATCATGACAGATGCTGAGCATATGTAACTGGGAAAAATATTTGGTATTGTGACAATGATACAACAATGAGGAATAGCAGAGAAGACAAGGAAAGATGCTGCATATTTTCAGAGCTTTTCATAAGATCCATGTATCTAAAATTTGGGTGATGGGGAGGTGGTGACAATAGGTTGTCTATCATGTTGATGAGAAATGCTTCAAGTTCTGCTTTAAGCAAGTATTTTATAAATATGTGCTTAGAGGTTGGCTGTCCATCAGTTAGCTGCCTATTGATGTAAGCTTCAATGTTATTTTCTTTTTCTTCAGCTTTATACAGTGATATATTCTAGCTGAAGATGCAATTTGAATTTTGAGCCTGGTATTCAATTGCTGTTCTGCTGACTGTTAAATATATTGACTGGATATGCTCAGTCCTATTACTGCCTACAACTAAACAGCAATATTTTTATGAGAGAGAGGTTTTTTTTAAAGAAAATCAGTGATATACACATGCTGTAAGCAATAAAAGAGCTATTATATTGTCTTTCTAGCATTCAGTAAGCAAAAGAATGTAAAGTGTGAAATGCGAAATGCATACTGCATATCTCAAAAGGATTTAAGCATTACAATATAGAAATTAATGAAGCATACAAGAATTAAATTTTATACACATGCCGGTGTGTGTGTGTGTGTGTTTGTGTGTGTGTGTGTGTTTGTGTGTGTGTGTGTGTGTGTAACATTTTTTGCTGATAAATGAAAATAAAGGGAGACTATTATAGATCTATTTCGAGCTATTTTGAGAGAACATTGTGGCCTAGAGGTTAAACTTCTGCCTTACAAGCAGACTGCCCAGGTTCAATTCCCACTACGGGTATGACTATCTGACGAGAGCAAAATAGCTCGAAATAGATCTATAATAGTCTCCCTTTATTTTCA